>OZ026523.1:23450472-24050472 GCA_964019695.1 Loripinus fragilis
CCCCCCTGGTAAAAGTTGGACCCCCCCCCCCCCCCCCCCCCCCCCCCCCCCCCCGCCCCTGGAAAATGTTGGGCCCCCTCTTGAACCTTGAAAAATGATAGATTTCTTTGAAATTGACCATTTGACTTCTGTGAAATAAGCTGAGGCCTAAAAAAAACAACGTCAGAGCTTTTTTTGTCAGACGGACCTGGACTCCCCCCCCCCCCCCCCCCCCCCCCCCCCCCCCCCCCCCCCCCCCCCCCCCCCGAAAATTCCTGGATTCGCGCATGTCCTTTATAATGTTAAAATAGGTCAAGGTCAACTTAGGCTATCATTGAAACATGTTTTACTATAGATACAGGGGTTGCGGCCATTTTGGTCAAGTGACCTAAACAATCGAAGGAATACTCCATATGAATTTTTAGTTCAAACAGTCAAGTGATTTTTCCCATAAATTTTAATGCATTAGGAATAAAATTTGACCTTGACGTAAAGTAGGTCAAGGTCAACCGAGAATAAGTATTTGTGCAAACCTAGTAGGGGAACACATCCCTAATGCTAAATTACCAAGTCCCAAGGTCATCGGCCTTCCTGATTCTGGGAAAAAGATATTTAAAGGGTTTTTACCATATATGGGTAACATGGCCATCTTGGTCATGCAACCAAAACAATTTGCATAAAGTTTGGCTAACCTATCAAACGGAGTCTCCACATGAAATTTGAGTTCAACTGGCTGAGTTGCTTCTGAGAAAACTATGTTTTAATACAAATACAAAAGGTTTTATTTCATAATGAAGGCCACCGGCCCATAATACAAAACAAAACAGTCATAATACAGTATTAACGAGGAGTGGTAAACTTATATTGACATGTTATTAGCTCACCTGAGCCGAAGGCTCATTGGTGAGCTAATAGTATACCAGTGACTCCGGCGTCCGTCCGTCCGTCGTCCGTCGTCCGTCAACATTTTCAAACATCTTCTCTGAAACTACTGGGCCAATTAAACTCAAATTTTATATGGAGACTCCTTAGGATGGGGGAACGAAAGTTTGTTCAAATGGTCTTGGTCACATGACCAAGATGGCCGCCACGCCCATATATGGTAAAAACCCTTAAAAAAACTTCTTCTCCAGAACCAGAAGGCCGATGACCTTGGGACTTGGTATGTAGCATAAGGTTTGTGGGGCCTACCAAGTTTGTTCAAATGATGATCCTAGGTTGACCTTGACCTACTTAACGTCAAGGTCAAATTTGCTTCTTAATTCATTTAAATAGGAAAATTTCTGAAAAGTTGATTTTTTTAAAACTGTGGAAGCTTTAGTCATTATTCTCACTTGATATGTTTAACCTAATGAGAAAATGGCTATAAAAATAAGTTCAAAAGGTCAAGGTTGACCTTTGACCTTTCAGCTTAGGTTGCTCATATTGGAGTCCCATCAATATATAAAAACATAGTTTTCTCACAAACCATTGGCGCAATTGAACTCAAATTTCATGTGAAGACTCCTTATGATAAGTTAGCCAAAATTTATGCAAAATATTTTGGTCACATGACCATTATGGCAGCCACGAGCATATATGGTAAAAACCATTTAAAAACCTTCTTCTCCAGAACCAGAAGGCTGATGACCTTGGGACTAGGTATGTAGCATTGGGGATGTGGGGCCTACCAAGTTTGTTCAAATGATGAACCTAAGTTGACCTTGACCTACTTAACGTCAAGGTCAAATTTGCTTCCTTATGCATTTAAATGGGATTTTTTTTGAAAATTTCATTTTTTGAAAACTGTTGATGCCAAAGTCATTATTCTCACTTGATATGTTAAACCAAATGAGACAATGGCTACAAATAAGTTTCAAAGGTCAAGGTTGACCTTTAACTTTGCAGCCAAGTTGCTCATATTTGAGTTCCATCAACACATCAAAACATAGTTTCCTCAGAAACCACTAGGCCATTTGGACTCAAATTTTATATGAAGACTCCTTATGATAGGTTAGCCAAAATTTATACCAATTGTACTGGTCACATGACCAAGATGGCCACTATGCCCAAATATGGTAAAAACCCTTTAAATGTCTTCTTCTCTGGAACCAAAAGGCCAATGGCCTTGGGACTTGGTATGTAGCATTGGGGATGTGGGCCCTACCAGATTTTTTTGCATAAATGATTAATCTAGGTTGACCTTGACCTTCTTTATGGCAAGGTCAAATTTGATTCCTAATGCATTTATTTGGGAAAAATCTTGTATTGAGTACCATATGTCAAGTTGACCTGTGACCTTTTATCCAAGGCTACTCATTTGGACTGCCACACATCTATCTAAACATCTGTGTCTCAGAAATCACTGGGCTGTTTGATGGATTATTCATTTGATTGTTTAAGTCACTTGACCAAAATGTCTGCAACCCCCATATATGGTAAAACAAAAAAAAATTCCATTATAAGCTGTAGTTGACCTTGACCTATTTTAACATTATTAAGGAGATCAGGTGAGCGCCTCAGGACCTTCAGGTCCTCTAGTTTATACTTAGTACTGAATAATATGTATAATTAGACCTATGTGCAACTGTTTCAACGTGAAATTGTAATCGAGCCAAACATATGTTTTGGGCTCTAAAAAAGGTCTCACTGAGACTGTTCCTATGAGTGTCCAAAACACATGTATCAGACATCATCATGATATTTTAATCAACCCAAACATATGTTTTGGTCGCTAAAAACGTCTCACCGAGACTGCTCTTTTGAGAACCCACAACACATGTATCAAACACGCTCTTTTTTCTGGAGGTTTGGCAAAAACATATGGATTTGTTTTGGGGACGTTTTAGGGTGCCCCATAACTATTTTTATTTTTGGGTGACTTTACTTTTGATCTGCCTCATAAAGGCTGTTGTAATGATCCCCATTATTATATATGGGGCATAAATTAGAGAAGACTATCTCAGTTTTTCATGTAAAAACACATGACATTGTTAACAAAATTGTAATTAAGATAATGATGGAAGTTTTCTGCTGTACATACATGGATAGGAAACTTCATAAACAGTGGCTCTAATAAGGAAACCTTTCCCGTTCTGTATATGGAGGATGGAAAAAATGGCCTAAAACCGTAAAGTTCCTTTGGCTGCTTTTTGGTGTAAATTGAGGAGGTTGAATGTAGTGCTCCGCTATGGTCTTTCAACTTCTTACAGGGTATATCTAAGCTGATGCGAGCTGCAAGTGGTACAGTTTGTCTGAATCATTTTTACAGTAAGGTATATCACGGCCTCCAATCTCGGCCTCCTTCTCCAAAAAGAGCAGAACGTAAAGTGAGGCGAAGGCCCTTCCGGGAAGCAGGCAGTGGGCAAAACAATGGAACACGGTAAGTTGCGTTGACACATTTTCAATCATAAGTAAATTTTCAGCGCAAAACTCGAAAATCTAAGAATGCTATGCTTCGGGCAATTGTTCAAGCTATCCGTAGAGCATGCTGTTTGCACATTTGAACTTAGTTTGTAAGCGTGAGAGTTTTTCTCCCGTTGCACAGTTGTCCAAGAAACGGTGGTTCCCGCATGGTTTTGCCTTCTAACCAAACGTATAGTAGCGTTTGGACCCTTATTCATACTACCGAGGCCCCTCCACACCCATGTTGTCCCAAATGCAATTTTTCGAGATATTTCAATGATAATTGAGTGATTTAGAGCCAAATTTCTTTAGGAGCAGGAGGCGAAGGGCAGGAGAAGCAGGCTGGGAGAGGAGGAGCAGGCGGCGATGAAATCAAAATTTGCATTGATTTTGCTTATTTTGCCTGAGTGCCGAATTCACTACGATGTAAAATAACCTATCAATAAGTTCAAGAATCGATCACGAATTAGTTGAGAATACGCCGAATGCAGCACGAATTGGGCACGAAATAACAGAAATCCGTGACGATTTGTGATGATTTGTGTGATTTTCTCTAACCTCTCACGACAGTTATAAAGAAAGACCATCCATGCTTCAGGGGGGTGGGGGGGGGGGGTATCATTTCCAAAATGAATGTTCCTCGTTAGTCATCAGTAGAGTTGATCCTGAAACTTGAGTGTCTAAAACAGCTACTTATATAGCTAGAAGAAAACAACTACGTTAATGTCGAGAGGCCCTGGCCATGACTCTCCGACTGAAAAATATGGTAGTTCGCCATCAGCAAAACCACCAGCCAGGAGTTACTGACTGATCCTGATTGTGCTCCTGAATATGTCAAATGTGTTTCCACTACCAGGACTGGCTCGAATGTTTGCCCGTGACGGGGTAGTTACTCTAAGGGAAAGTCCGTCTACTATCTCTTCCTTGGTTTTATAGCTTGTCTTAATCTCCCGATTACCCACAAATGAGTTAAGAGTAGCTACTAATGCCCATGAACGCATCTGAATCGACTACGATTCAGTTACAATGTCCAATAATGAAGTAGGAATTTGTTACGAATCAAGCATGATTTTTCGAATCGGGGAATTTGTGGCCAAGTTTTGAACAGTACAAAGCTTTTGATCCGAATTCCCAATAGGCCTACGAATTGCAAGAACTGACTACGGACTGTATGATTCAGTTAAGATCTTCGCGAACTGAGTTTCAGCCACGAATCCAAATATTTGTTAATTTGTGGCGATTCGTGGGATTCGGAACCCTGTGTGGAATAGGGGTATAAAACAGTACTTTTTGCACATACTTTCTCTTGAAACTGACAAGAACCCTTCTTGAATCCGCGGAAGGTGGCGAATGAACGTATATCTGTTTTGATGACCAATCTCCAGGAAATAATGGACTTTGGTTGGGTCGCAATGGAACTCACGAACCCTTGATGAACAGCTGGGCTTGCCTCCGACTGAGGTACGGGACCCAATAAAATTATACTCTCATATGAATATTACAGATAGCATGAAGGTGTACCACTGGACTGATATCCGTCATAGATGCTAATATTGCCCCCTGTGAATCCATACCAACCGCCACCATTCCAAAGGAGTGCTGTGGCTCAGTGATAGAGTGCTTGACTCAGAACTGAGGGGTCGCGGATTCTAGCCTCACCGGCGTTACTGTGTTGTGTCCTTGAGCAAGACACATTTATCCTTGCTTAATACTGGTTCAAACCAGGAAGACCAGTCCCGACATAGCGAAAATTTTGTTGACTGGGACATAAAGAATCAAATTAAACAAACAAGCAAGAGCTACAATTCCACATCTTATCTTATGCTGTCCAGAAAATTGATTTATGCCTGTTCAAACATCTATGAGATAGGAGAAGACGAAAAAGCAAAAGAAGAATTATTTTAGAGGAATGATGATTTAGTTAAACTACATCAAGATTTAGTTCAACTACACCAATATCAATAAAAAACGCAAAAAAAACATGAATAAAAAATTATATCTCATCAGACTTTATTATTCGGCCGCGACGCGAGAAAACCTGTCTTCCGTGTTCCGACAAAGTGAGATTCAAACCATCCTGCTTAGCTACAGAGACTTGCTAGAAAATTAAATTTTTGCTTGTAGCACATCTAGATATAAGCGATTAACAAAGGCGCTGATCAGACTGCGCGGATGCGCTGGCTGGTCTGTGCCTTTCTTGTTCACAACCACCAAAGACAGGGTTACTCGCGGAAGTGCATATGTAACAATATCAATTAAGTCACAGCTTTGACCCAAAATCTGTGAGCCACGCTAGCACTGTAACTATGGGTTTCGTGCCCGGATAGGCCAATCTCATTATATTTTTATTATAACTTCACATGGTTATACACGGAGGTGTGTCGCATACAACACTTAACCACCAACTCCCAAAGTCAAGGTCACAACTTTGGCTCAAACCTGGTCAGAAGCTGTTAAACCCGGAATCTAATGTATTGGCACAACAATCATCCACCATCTCCTAAGTTCAAGGTAACAAGTTCAACTCAGATGGCATACATGTTTCGAGTCCTCTCTATATATCAATAACAGTTCAAGATATCTTCATGAAACAGATATCAATCAACATAAGACGACATGTAATACACAAGGACTTTAATTCTGTATTCCCTTTTTTTTTTTAAAAAAAATATGACCCATTCAAACGGAAATTGCAATTTAATCGTGTCCGCTCTGTAATAGAAGCACCTCGCCCCCCAAAAAAACATTTTTTTGTTTATGGTAAGACTAGAAATATTTTCTTCAAACGTGCATGAACATCGATTTTAGAATTGCTTTGCCAATTACAACAAAAGCTGTCTGCTTTTGTCATACGCTGAATGTTTTTAAGCCTCTTAGGCAAACAATGGAGACCCAGAACAGACTGTTGCAGTTTGCTTCTGTGCTAATATATTAGTCAATAATCTAAGAAAATATATGCTGCAGCCGACTTGGGTGTAATGATCAAACGCATTTTTTGCCTGGCTGTTTGAGGTTGCATCAGACCTAAGCCCAGTCATCCTTTGATTGTCACTCACCGAATGAAGACATGTTTTTGCATTTTTCCAGACAGCTGGCGCAGATTTGTCCGCATCTTTGTTGTTTTCTGTCAATTTTACAAACTACATCCAATCTTTCAAGTCTATCTAGCTTTTAAAGCTCAACTAGAAAATGCACGGAGGGCCTTGGAGCCAGCTTGCATGCTTTTATCACTTTTCATGCTACATCAAAACCTATTCAAGGGCAGATCCTGAAATTTTTGTCGGGATGAGGGGGAGGGGGACCAAGCCTTTGTAGAAAGAATACTTGAGGGTACCCCCTCCCTTAAATCACACGCACCCTTTCCCTGAGGTATGTGACTTAGATAATGCATAAAAAAAGATAAGATTCGCATACACATGAAGGAACCAATGAAGCTTGGCTTTTTAATGGCCAAAACTTTAGATGTGCCTAAAGCGTAGCCGTATTAAAGGCTTAAGTGAGGATTATCGCCCGTACAGACACAAAAGCCGTACACTTTCTTTATAATGCCGGGTAGGCGGCAATCGAGAAAGTTAATAATATCGACGAACGAAGATCAAAAATCGATAGAAACAGAGTTTGTCGCCCGATTGGCAATCGTAAACACCGTTTCTTGCGATTTTTATCCGCGTTCGTAGATTTTTAAGAGGGTTTTCGATTGCCGTCAACCCGGTATGTTTATCATACTGCACCAGCTGTGTGCATTGCTAAATGTTGTTCCGCTTTCAAATTATGAGAAAACAAGTCCAGCGAAGAGAACTATAACTGCAACTGCAGGTATCCAGAACGAGAAATCTGGCGTCTGGGTTCATAAATAGTCTGCTTTTTATAGTTGACTTCAGTAAAATAAGCTGAGGACTAAAAAAAACGTTGTCAGAGCTTTTTTTGTCAGACTGACCTGGACCCCCCCTGATGAAATTTCCTTGATCCGCGCATGACTACCAAGTAAGATTAAAATTATTATGGACAATGTTTGCCTTAATCTTTCATGCCTGTGTGGGGCGCAGTGGCTCAATTGAAGGTTTGCTAGTTCGAGACTCGTAGACGTCAGAGTCACTGTGTTGTGTCCTAGAGCAAAAATAGTAAATGAGTATGATCAGGAAATACCACAATCACAAACTGCAGACAACCCCGTGGCACCGCGAGGAAGAGCCGCCCAACCACCACGAGACACCAGGAAGACAAACCAAGCAAAGCAATCAGCCCCCCCCCCCCCCCACCCACCAAGACGATTGCAATACTAAAACGGACACAAAGCAACGCACAACAAAACATAGAACAAGTACAGACTCCCACAATGGGTGTAACAATAAACAGAAAGTCAACAACAACAGAACCACCGCCCTAGAACGGACAGCAGCCCAAGACACCGAAACTGGTATAAAACAGAAGGATAAGAAATCGTCCCGATCCCACTGGGATGAAAAATATCAAAGCAAATAGACATTTTACCCGCTACCTAGTACTGGATCCACCCAGGTAGACCCTTAACAATAAGTCCGAAAGATTGTTGGCTCAGACGTAAAGATTCAAGCCAAGCAAATGAAAACAAGCAAAGGAACAAACCAAATGCTCCTACTCTGCCCTGCCAGGCTCAACTCTCACAAAAAATCATGTTAAGTCCCTTCAAAATACGCTGAGCCACCCACCCCCCATCAATCCACCACATGCTCCTATTGGGAGTTTCGAAAAAGACATATTGACGTCTCGGATACAATGAAAACTTTATGTTATTTTTTCACAGAGGGCAGTGCGGACCTGGCCTCCCTTTCGAAGCAAGGGGTCCTACTTCTTCTCGAGGTTGTCAATAACAGTATTTCTAAGGAATCACATTACAGCTTGTGATCTTCCAGATGGGATGCAAACCCTCTGTCCCCCACCCTCCCGACATGCACATGCAATGCTTAGCTAACAATCTGAACTCTGTAGCTCGGTTAGTTAATATGCAAGCAGACAGGAGATCGCACCCAGCATCGGCATTACTGCTATGATATTGAAATAAATCTTAACCTTAATCGTTATGATAGGGCATGATTCGCTTGACTTGTGGCAAATTTGGATGGAATAGGGCCCTTTTAGTCTCTCCCTGTCTCTTGGAGGAGTCCCAACTTGACAGAAATATTGTTGACTGGGCCGTTAGGTCTTAATTCAATCAATAAATAAGTCAGGACTGCAGTAATATATCTAATTGCCTTTATATTTGATTCTAAAACCATTAACATATTTGCAAATTCTTTCATAAAGCATCCAAACCCTTTCATAAAGAACCAGTTATCCATCATTCGGACAGGTAAAGAACCTGTTACCAAAATATGTTACTGATTCTTTACCACCAGTTCTTGGCTTGTCAATATTAGTCATTTGAAATAAACCCTTTATAGATTTACATGAGGAGAAAATTGATTTTTTCAAACACATTTAGATTGAACTTGAAGTTGTATGCACACTATCTTTGATGGAATATGTACTTTGATAAATATACTGATTTTTGTTATGGGTTTTTAACAATATCTGAATTAAACCGCTCATTAATCCCTGACACATAAACCATCATCGCAAAGACTGACAGAGTAAAACTTTAAGCTTTTCAATTATATGAATTAATAAAAATAAAATACTTTCGGGCTTCGAAAATCAGACGTTTGATGTAGTTTCCCATCACCTACCTTATACTGATTAAGGAAATCATAAAGCACCTGTAACCCTTTCATAAAGCATCATTGACAACTTTCATAAAGAATCACCCCGCACTGTGACTGAGTTAACCCCTGTGCTTTGAGCGTCAGAAAAATTAATGAATAATGTTTTGACCACTCTAGCTCCTTCATTTTTGATTGGATCTTATTCATTCTTGCAGGCAACAAGTAAACCCATAATATCTTGGATGGGTTTGAAATTCAGCAGGATCCGACCAGTGACTTATGAGTTACCTGCCCTTGAGCGTTTGGAAAAATCCCCATAGACTTATAATGGGAGGAATGTTGTGACCACTGTAGTGCTTTCAATTTTGAATGGATCTTCCTCATTCTTGCATACAATATTGACAACTATTAAAGCTTGGATGAGTTTGAATTTCTGCAAGATTCCATCACTGACTTTGGAGTTAGCTGCCCTTGAGCGTCAGAAAAACTTAATGAATAATGTTGTGACCACTCTAGCTCCTTCATTTTTGACTGGATCTTCTTCATTCTTGCAGGCAACAAGTAAACCCATAATACCTCAGATGGGTTTGAAATTCAGCAGGATCCGACCAGTGACTTATGAGTTACCTGCCCTTGAGCATTTGGAAAAATCCCCTTGGACTTATAATGGGAGGAATGTTGTGACCACTCTAGTGCTCTCAATTTTGAATGGATCTTCCTCATTCTTGCATACAATAAGGACAACTATTAAAGCTTGGATGAGGTTGAATTTCGTCAAGATCCCATCACATATTTTGGAGTTAGTTCCCCTTGAGCATCTTAACAATTAATGAATAATGTTGTGACTACTCTAGCTCCTTCATTTTTGATTGGATCTTCTTCATTCTTACAGGCAATAAGTAAATCTATAATATCTCAGATGGGTTTGAAATTCAGCAGGATCCGACCAGGGATTTATGAGTTAACTGCCCTTGAGCATTTGGAAAAATCCCTATAGACTTATAATGGGAGAAATGTTGTGACCACTTTAGTGCTTTCAATTTTGAATGGATCTTCTTCATTCTTGCATACAATAAGGACAACTATTATAGCTTGGATGAGTTTGAATTTCGTCAAGATCCCATCACCTATTTGGAGTTAGCTCCCCTTGAGCATCTTAAAAATTGATGGATAATGTTGTGACTGCTCTAGCCTCTACATTTTTGATCCGATCTTCTTCATTCTTTCATCTAACGAGGGCAAACATAAAAGCTTGGATGAGTTTGAAATTATGCAGGATCCGACCAAGGACTTATGAGTTAGCTGCCCTTGAGCATCTCGAAAAATCCCCATAAACTTATAGTGGGAGAAATATTGTGACCACTCTAGTGCTTTCAATTTTGAATGGATCTTCTTTATTCTTGCAGATAAGAAGGACAACTAAAAAAGCTTGAATGAGTTTGAATTTCGTCAAGATCCCATTACCTATTATGGAGTTAGCTCTCCTTGATCATCTTAAAAATTGATGGATAATGTTGTGACAACTCTAGCTCCTTATTTTTGATTGGATCTTCTTCATTCTTTCAGGTTACAAGGACAACCAAAACTTGGATGAATTTGAACTTTAAGTAGAAATAGCCTCAGACTGTTGAGTTAACTGCCGTTGAGTGTTATAAAAAATATGCATGGACTTACAATGGAAGATCTTTTGTGACCACTCTAGCGCCCTCATTTTGAATGGATCTTCCTCAGTCATGCAGGTAAAAATGACCCCCATAAAAGCTTCAATGAGTTTCCGCCACACCCAACCACCAATTACAGAGTTAGCTGCACTTGAGCGTCTAAAATATAGCTGTATAATGTTGTGACCACTCTAGTGCCTTCATCTTTCATTTGATTTTTTTCGTCCTTGTAGGTTATCAGGAGGTACATTAAAGATAGGATTGGTCAGAACCCGTCACTGACTACAGAGTGAGCTGCCCTAGAGCATCTGAAAAATACACTTTCACCATTTTTATTCAGATCTTTTTAAAACTTGCAGATAACTAGAACTAGCATAATATCTTATGTTTTTGAATTAATTCCTGGTCACTGTTTCAAGTTCAGAGTTACCTGCCTTTGAGCATTGTTAATTATGGTGTCTCCAAACATTATGCTGGTTCCATGGTGAGCGATCGTTGCTCATTGGGCTACTTGTTTTCCAACAGCATGCATTGTCAGATTTGACAAGAATTCATGTTTTTAGGTACTGCCACGAGAATTCATGTTTTTAGGTACTGCCCTTTTTCAGAGGCGAGCTGGGCCCCTAAACATATATTTTTAGGGTCCCAGCCTAAAACTTAGGGCACTGGGCGACTGGGCCCCTTAAGTCTGGCATTTTAACTGATGGATAAGAAAGTAATAAAAATTTTACGCTTATGGTGGTAAGTTTTCAAATTTACTAGAGTGTGCATTGTATGGTGATGATGATTTTGTGTCTATTGTTTTTTTTTTTTTTCAGTTTAAAGACTTCCCTGTTCAAATGGAATCCTGATTTAGATGGGGCAGCTGCAGAATATGCAAAAGCAGGTTTATAACTACTCATTTTTAATCCTTATGTATACACAGGGGTTATTTTATAGCCTATTTTATATTTTCCAATTCCAGGGATTCATTGGATCAAAGACCAGTTAATCTGTGATATGAAAACTTGATTTCAGAGCTCCTAGATTTATTGAACCTCGTACAAAGTATGCATAGATTTTGATAAATTTAAGATACGAGTCCCAAAGGCAAGCATACCAGTATATAACAATGTAGTGGGACTCACAGGTACACTGCAAATGATACACTGATATTTAGGGCTGGCACGATTAATCAATTGGTCGATATAAAATAGAAAAATGATTATCGTTTTGAAAATTAAAAAATCGGTTACTTTCAGGAATAGTAAATAACAGTAGTGAAAACGCATTGAAACGTATTCCTACATGTGGTACTTGGGAAGATCTCTTCAATGAGGCAATCATAAATGTTTCTGAAGATGAGTTGTTAGCACGTTCAGATTAAATAGTTTTAAAATACCTAGGACAGAAAGCTGCATAGGAATTATGCATATCATAAACTTGATCTTTTTCTGCTATGAAAAAAAAATGAAAAAGAAAAGCTGACTGACTGACCCACTTTTACAAGTGGAAAAAAAGAAAAGCCTACCGACCAACCCACCTCAAATTCTCTGGATCAGTAAACAGCAAACCAACAATTTTTAAGGTTCCCCCAGTGCACTTATTAGGTCTAATATGGATATCCTTCTGTATTTTTTTAGCAACATGTTACAGAAACGCCAAAGCACTTGGAGAAGCAGTGAATGCATATGTGAAGGCAGCTGAAATGCACCAAAAGATGAATGCGTATCCTTTATGTATACATAAAAAATATTATTATTGTTCGATTTGATGCTTCACATCCCAGTCAACATTTTTTCATTCATGTGTGGACCTTTCTTGGGTTGAACAAGTAGTTATTAGAATATAAAGAGTCTTGCTGAAGGACACAGCACAGGGCCTTTAGTGAGGCTGGAACGAAGGACTGTTATGATCTGAAGATTCTTTTCCTAACTTTTAGCTTATACGTACATTTCTGAGTTTATGAGCTGTTTTGTCATTCAACACTTCATCAGGCCTCCAGATAAGACTGCTTTTTTTCTCAACTAAATCGTACGTTGTGGGTACTCAAAAGAACCCTCTCAATGAGATTTTTTTCTTTTGAACACTCAAAACACATGTTTAAACTGATGTTTGCATTTTTACGCTCAAAAAGTTCAATTATCTGAGCATATGCTTTTCTTGGGCATCCAGATAAGTGTGGCACAGTTTGTATTTAAATTGAAAATTATTTCTCAACCAAAACATGTTGTGGGTTCTCAAAAGATCTGTTTCATTGAAAGAACCGTCTCATTGAGATTGTTCTTTTGAAACCACAAAACACATGTTTAAATTGATGGGTAAGAAAATATTTACAATTTCAGCTTGAAAAGTTTCTTTTTCTGGATCTATGTGATTGTCTCTACATGCGTATTCTTATTTCCTTCACTAGTAATTAGACCTTTCCATGCTGCAAAGTAAGTATGTTTTGTTTTTGTTTGATTTGATTCTTTACGTCTCATCAACAATCTTTCAGTTATATAGGGATGGGTCTTCTTGGGTTGAATCAGTAATAAGCTAGGATTAATGTTCTTGCTCAAGGACACAACGCAGTGACGCCGGTGAGGCCTGAACCGGCGGCCCTTCGGTCTCGAATGAAGCACTCTACCACTGAGCCACTGCGCTCCTCAAAGTAAGTATGTGACTTTATCTTTTCTCACAGAAACGGAAATATTAAATATTAAAAGTTGATGCCAATACTGTGACCTGTCCTTCCCGGTACTCGTACAAATTAATGTTGAAAAGATTTAGTTAAATTTGAGGGTCACTTTTTCCCGCCAAAATATTGCTTGTCAACTGCAATAAAATACAATGTTCAAACTTACCTAATTAGAGGAATCCATTAAGTGGCTCTCTTTAATTAAAGTTTCTGTGACAATGCACAGTGGAAACTCAGATCAACTTTACCAATAGTTTCAAGAATGAAGTGACATCATTTTAAGAAAATAAAATGCTTAAGGCCAAATCAAAAAATGTCTGTGTTTAGGGTAACCCGACCCTACCTAAATTAACTGGTGAAACCTAGAATTTTTTTCAGGTTTTCTGTAAAAAAAATTATAATTTTATGCATTTTGAAAGATAACATGCCTTTCAAAATGCATAAAGTTATATTTTTTCCAGAAAAAAAAATAAAGAAAAATATGTGTTCCTACCCTACCTTAAATTTTCAGACCCGTTTCCCTAAACACACTTATTTTATTTTTTGGCTTAAAATGTATGTGATGTCTAGTTGTTAGATTTGCAGGAAATGTCCAAAATATGAAACCTGTGCAAAATTGCATAGGCTTCATATTTTGTACATTTCATGAGGGAGCACACCTTTGAAAAAGTTGATTTTGAAGATGACAAAAATAATGCAAAATTACCAAGCATGCAAAGAGTTTGTGAGAAGAATTTACGGTAAATGTTCTAAAATTTTGAACACTTGTTGCTTGTGAAAAAGGCCTAGACAAACAGGGCAGATCCAGATCAGACTGCTTCAGACTGAACAAGCTGGCCCCGAGGTTATAAAACTTTTTCCATGCTCAACTCAGCTGAGCACGAAATAAATGTGCTCATTATTGTTAAAATGTCAACAATTGTTGGCATTTTAACATTTATTAGCATGATAAATACAAAATCTGAGAGGCCTCAAGCAATAAACTTCATCATTTGTTGGTAGTTTGGTTTTTATGAGCAGTTGAAATTTCATACTCAGTTGAGTTGAGCATGGAAAAAGTTTTATAACCTCGGGACCTGATTTGTTGTGTAAGAGTCTTTCCTGTTTGCTATTCTGGCAAGCAATTTCTTGAATTCCAGCCCTTGTAGCCAACATTTTATTTGTGAAAAGAAAGAGAAAAGTGTTAGAAATTTTAGAACACATACTGTACTAGATGTTTTGTTTACTGTTATAGAGCCTTTGAACAAGCAGGCTTGTTGTGTAAGGAGAAGAAAGATATGGACTCAGCTGTACAGTTTATGGAGAGAGCCTCACTGATGTTTCAAGAACACGGGACACCAGACACGGCAGCATTATGTCTAGAGAAGGCAGCTAAGTGAGACATGTTCTTTCTATGCCCTCAACTTCATGAAGTTGACGCAGAGTATTGCTTTCGGCTTGTTGGTGTTTCTGTCCCTGTGTCTGACACCCTTTACTTGCCAACATTGCACAACAGCTTAAATGTAAAATTTGTCCCATATAACTTTAGTTGGCTGATTGGGCCAAATATAAAAAAATACCTTTGTTTAGGAGGGAGTGCAGTGGCTCAGTGGTAGAGTGCTTGACTCGAGACTGAAGGGCCGTGGGTTCGAGCCTCACTGGCGTCACTGCGTTGTCTCCTTGAGCAAGAACATTAATCCTAGCTTAGTACTGGTTTAACCCAGGAAGACCTGTCCCTTTATAACTAAAAGATTGTTGATGTGACGTAAAGAATCAAAGCAAACAAAACCTTTGTTTAGGGTAACCCAACCCTATCTAAATTTACTGGTGAAACCTAGAATTTTTTCAGATTTTCTGGAAAAAATGTATAATTTTATGCATTTTGAAAGGTGAAATGCCTTTCAAAATGCATAAAATTATATATGTTTTTCCAGAAAAAAGCACCTACCCTACCTAAATTTTCACTTATTTTTTATTTGGCCTTAGGCTGATAGTTTGACACTCAATGCACATTTAATGAAATCAAAATTGGCAAAAAAAGCATGAAACCTATGATCCCGAATTTACATTGAGAAAGAAAAGTAGAAAGGAAAATCTATATAGGTCTACTAACTCTCTTACAAAGTAAGGGTGACTTTTTTAGGCATTAACTCGAAATAGAAAGTTTATTTGCATTTTAAGACAATGGAACATGTGTGAGGCTATTGCTGTACTGAAATCTGATTCTTTATAATATATTGATACTTATTGCAAAGTTGAACAGCAGAGACTGACAGGCCTGCACATCCACACGGTCCTGTGTGAGCCTTCAATGTTGCACACACAAGCATTAAGTAATTTTGTATCTTCAAAACAAAAATGCCATGTTGCCCCACTAGATAACTGCACAAGAATATTTTTAAAAAGAAAGCTATCCACATATGCCACAGCTTATGACATATGTCATGTATAGAGGATCTTACACGGGTGATCATTTCATATGGAATTTATTAAACGAGCCTTTGGCGAGTTTAATAAATTCAATATTAAATGATCACGAGTGTAAGATTCTATCATATGTCAGACCTTTTAAATACGATTTTATTGCCTTCAAGGTTTGTTTATTTCCATAAAAATTTGCATTGTTGTTACTAGATGTCGTCATGAAGTTACTTGTTCCCGCCGAAAGTATTATGTAACATGTGGTCATAACATTATTTATGACATGACGTTATCCACTGAGTAGCAGTAATGCCATATGATAAATAGCATTAATACATGGACTTCCGATATATTATTTACAGAATGGTCGAGATGACTCACCAAGCTAAGGCAGCTGATCTCTACAGAAGAGCCTGTGAGGTGGCAGAGGTAGCTTTTTTTTGTGAAGCTAGAATACTCTTGAACACAGTTATAATATGGTCATTGGGAGCCACTATTGGCAAAAGCTGTACACAGGTTTTGACAAACAAAACTTTTCAGCATGAAATTGTAAATATTTTCTTACCCATCACTTTTAGCATATGTTTTGGGTGCTTAAAAGTACTGGTCAAATGCTGAGTTATCTGCAATAAGATAAACTGACCCTACCAATAGGACTGAAAAATTGTTATGTGATGTTAAACCAAACACAACATTGACATAAATCCAACACAACATCAACAATAATGTGGATTACAAGTGGAAAAAATATTCAAAGAAAAAATAGGTGTGGACTGCCTTGTTACATTCTCATGCAACATACCAGGTTCTACATGAAAAAGATAAACATTTTCCTGCCATTCACTAAATTGTTGTCTGCTCACTCCTGTTTAGGTAGCTTTTATAATTGCAAACAATATGGATCCTGATCAGACTGCTCCATTATGCATTATCCATTATTAGGATCAGTCTGATCAGTGTTCAGTGTTTGCATCCATGATAAAAGTAGCCTGTAGTGCATTTGATAGTATGCAGCAGATGTCATTAGCAGATATCATTGGCAGGATATGAGGAAAAGTGTTAATGATGAGTTGTTTTTCTTCTTCTCTAAAACAGCTTGAAGATCGACCGAGACAGTGTGCTGAAAACATTGGTAAAGCTGGCAGACTTATGATAAGATTACAAAGGTAAGACAACTCTTATTATATAATTATTTTTCAACACAGTCATAATGTTATGGCTGCTCTTTTAAGTACCCACAACATGTGTTAAGGATATAAAATTGATCGATAATTTAGAGATTAGCCTATTATCTGGGGTCTGTTTTTTTGGGCTGAGCCTCTAGTTGCCAATTTACATTGATCCAGATAAGTAAAATTTTAGGGTGTAAAAGTGTACAGTCATGTCCCCTAACATTGCGCTGCCCCTAACATTGCACACTAGCCCAAGTGACTATGCCACATTTAATCAGATATAATCTTTTTTATACCCCGCCACACTTTAGTGTCGGGGTATTATGTTATACCTTTCGGTGTCTGTCTGTCTGTCCGTCCGTCCGTGCTCACCATTTCCGATCGATAACTTGAGTATTTATTCACGGATTTTTTTCAAATTTTACATACATATTGTTATCGGCGATGAGTGGTATGGGATTGTTAATGAGCAAAATCCGTCCATTCTTAACGGAGTTACTGCCCTTTTTCGTATTGGAAAAATGGTTTCTGGCCTGTTATTCCTTTACTGTTCATGATATTTGAATGAAACTTCACAGATATGTTGCACATCAAAGGTTACATATTGTGACTAAGGACCGTCACTCTGACCTTCCCAGTTTGTGAGTTATCCGCCCTTGATAGGTCTGAAAAAAGGTTTTTGACCTATTGTTCCTTTACTATATGGAATATCTGAATATAACTTCACAGATATGTTTTACATCAAAGGTAACATATTGTGACTAAGAACCGTCACTCTTACCTTTCCTGTTTGTGAGTTATCCGCCCTTGATTGAATTAAAAAATGTTTTTTACCCGTAGTTCCTTTACTATGTGGAATATTTAAATGAAACTTTACAGATATGTTTCACATCAAAGGTTACATACTGTGACAAAGAACCGTCACCCTTACCTTTCCAGTTCATGAGTTATCCGCTCTTGATTGATCTGAAAAATGGTTTTTGACCTGTAGTTCATTTACTATATGGAGTATCTGAATGAAACTTCACAGATATGTTGACCATCAAAGGTAACATATTTTTAGTAAGGACCGTCACTCTTACCTTTCCAGATTGTGAGTTATCCACCCTTGATTGATCTGAGAATTGGTTTTTGACCTGTAGTTCATCTACTATATGGAATATCTGAATGAAACTTCACAGATATGTTAAACATCAAAGGTTACATATTTTTAGTAAAGACCGTCACCCTTACCTTTCCAGTTCATGAGTTATTTGCCCTTGATTGATCTGAAAAATGGTTTTTGACCTGTAGTTCATTTACTATATGGAGTATCTGAATGAAACTTCACAGATATGTTGACCATCAATGGTTACATATTGTGGGTAAGGATCGTCACTCTTACCTTTCCAGATTGTGAGTTATCCACCCTTGATTGATCTGAGAATTGGTTTTTGACCTGTAGTTCATTTCATCCGTCCGTGCTCACTGTTTCCGATTGATAACTTGAATATTTTTTGCATTGCAAATGTCCTGTGGCGGGGTATGTTGCATGCCTGCAGCACTTTTATTTGATATTTAATATCAGGTTGCTTTTGGAAAGAGAAAAACAGAAAAAGGTTTTCACTTTTAAGCTTTCACTGATGAGCAGGGGTGGATTTTGGCAAAAATTTACAAAAGTTGTAAAAAAAATTCAGACTTAAATTTCAAATGACCCAGACTTCAAATTATTTATTTTGAATCAAGTTTTTGTTGAAGTAAATTGTTGAGAACAACCTGGTGTTACTTTCCCTGGTATATTTTGCAAAAGTTATTCATTAAAGAGAAGTTAATGAAAATTTTGCAGAAAGTGCACAATGTTAGGGGACTATTTTCGTTTTTCTAAAACAGGGGGGTTGTGCACTTCAAATCAAAGTTGCTAGGGATCAGGAAGATATTTTTCATTTTGAACTCTATGTAAACAATATATAATGATTACTTTATTTGGCTGTGCACACTTTTTCAATTTTGTTTCTTTTTTATTATATCAAACGGAGGTTAAAAAGGCTCAAGTGGGCAATGTTAGGGGCCTTCACCGTAATTAGTTTCTTATCCATTGATCAGTTTAAACATTTGTTTTGGATGCTCAAAATGAAACTGTTCTTTTGTGTGCCCATTGAGAAGTAAGAGCATTGATTTTTTATCACGCGCTCGTATCTATATATCTGAATTTAGAACTGGCATATAAAATGAGAAATTATTATTTTACCCAAATATGTTGACATTCTAACTCCCTATCATTGCAATGTGTTTGAGCATGGTTGGTACTGTTGAGGATTGGTAGTCTACCAGCAGCGCCCTAGATAAGCTTTTGGGTCAATTGGGTATTTACGCAACTGGGTTATCCTCTATTGCGTACTTGCAAAAACAATTTGCGTATTATATCTTTTTTACGCCACGTTTTTGGCAGTGATTACATAAGTTTTCTTATTGAATGAAGCCATTGCGAATGTGCCTACATATTTACTCTCATTGTCTGCCTTTCTGTGTATCAAACTAGCGGATTTTTATTGTAACTGAACCAAATATCATCTCCTTGTTGACGTTAGTTGCTCGCATTCACTTTGCAAAGTTTCATTTTCCGCTAAAATACTTGACTGGCGCCAATATTTTATTCATAAAATTGGAATTTACTGTGCGCTCGCTGGTAAAAAAAAATCAATACCCGATTGGCATTTGTATATTACACAAATGGAAACGAAATGGACTGAATGGTATGCAATGACATCGCATGTAATTGCATACCGATCGACGGAATTGCTTTTTGGTAAGCACACATTTAATTTTAATTGCTTTTTTTTATGATTTTAATTGCGTATTGACGCAAATACGCTGCTTATCTAGGCTGCTGTACCAGTCTGGCAGTACTAGTTTGTCCATCAATCCATTTACTTATTAAGGGCAAATGAGTACATCATCCATATTGGTTTACCATGATGAGTGAACTTTATCTCTATTACCTTAGCAATTTTTTTTAACTAATTATGCAGTTATTTTAATTTTCTCTTGATCCTAACAGATGTTGACTGCAAAATGAGTGATTGTTCCAATACAAAATATAGGAGCCAGTGCATGAGATTTCCAACAATGTAGTATGTGCAGCAAGCAAAGCCTCAGATCAGCCTGCACATACACGCAGTCTGATCAAAGCCTTTGCTAGTCGCTTGAGTATTCTTTCATTGTTCAGCTACGGACTGAACACCATTTGGAGTTTCTAAGATTAAAAGGAGGCTGCACAGGCTTGTCCGAGTCTACACATGTAAAAATGCCACATTGTTGGAAATCTCATGCAACGGCTCATAATATATTATATGGGCCTCATCACAAGAAATCTGTCTTTGGGGTGAGCGACAAGGTCATGCTCAAACCAGCCCACTCAGCTACAGAGACTAGCTAGAATAATTAAATTTTGTATGAAGCAAGCATAAATATTACACTTTGCATTGAGCAAAAAACAAAAGTGCTGATCAGACTATGCAAATGTGCAGTCTGGTCTGCTCCTTTGTTGTTCGCATGCAACAAAGTCAGGTTTTCTGGTGTCGCAACCCATATTATATAGAAAAAAAAAATTTACTATGTTAAATAAGGTATGTATGAACCAGCACATGTGAGCCTACATAAATTTGCAGACTTTCCAGAGCCTTCATTGCTTGCATAGACAAAGTATGGATGTAAATTAAGACTTTGACCAAACAGGATATGTCAGCATGAGCTTGTTTTAAGGTTTATGCGCATATGTGATAAGATCCAAAAATCTGATGAGCTGGCCCCTATGGGCCTCCACATGACAAAACCTGTCTAAGTGGTTTCCGATCAGGTCATACCCAAACCAGCCTGCTCAGCTACAGAGACTACCTATACTCAGCAAAAGTCCTAATCGATCACCTACATTTTATCAATTGTCTTCAAAACCCTAACTTACATGACTACTCTTTTTGCATCCAGATAAACACACTTGACAGATGAGAACTTTTGTTGAGTTAAGAATATTCCAATTTCTGTTGTAGGAAGTTTAGATATGATACAAAGGTGCTGATCAGTCTCCCCAGATGCGCAGGCTGGTCCGTGCCTTTATTATTCGCAAACCCTGAAGACAGGTTTTCTGGCGTCAAGCCCATATATGACCATATAATACTGCAGGGGTCCCACAGGCTTTCTTGAAAAGTCCTTGAAAATTAAATATGCATTGAAAAGTACTGGAAAATCACTCAAATGCCTTGAAAAGTCCTTGAATTTTTCTATTTTCTGTAGGGACTTAACACTGTCGATAGAGATCTAAATCGGTATAAAATGGTTGTGCCTTTATTTGGTGCAGCAAATGCTGCACGAAACCAAATAACGGCACAACAATTTCATACTAATTTTCTAGTACTAATTCTTTCATTATCACAGTCTAGCATTTCTGAAGTAGAATTTTAACACTTACATCAGGATTTTCCATAAACTTTTAGTCCTTGAAAACTTAAGGATAGTCTTGAGAAGTCCTTGAAAAGTCCTTGAATTTTATTCATATTTGCCTGTATGAACCCTATAATGGCCAACAAATATCCATTATTTTCAGATATGAAGAGGCAATAAATTGCCTTAGAAAGGAGATAGAGTTCTATGCTGCTGCTGAGAATTTCCCCATGATCGCCAAACTTGTTCTTGGTGTTGTGTTAGTACAGTTGCAGCTAGGAGATTTTGTAGCTGCTGACAACTTCTATAGGTCTTCCATCAGGTAAGAATGCCCTGACTTTTGATATTTTTTCAGTTTCATATGTCTTTCATTTATAAATGTTCATTTAATTGATGCAAATTTAGAAGAGTACAGGTCAGTCCCATTAGTACTTGTCGCGTTACTACGCGAGTACGCTTATAGCACGAATCTGCCTTGGCTCCAAAAAATAAAAAACAAATCTCTCATCTATCCAAATTACTGTTTACTAATTTAAAAATGTGTTTTGTGAAAACATTACACTATTCACTTGTGGAATAAATAAATAATTTTATTTTAATCTTGTAGTTATCCTCAGTTCAGTTCAAGTGAAGAGGCAGCAGCAATAGAGGAGATATTACAAGCGTATGATGACGGCGATGAGGAAGCCGCTAGGCGAGTCTTGTCACTGCCTCTTATCAAATATATGGATAATGCTGTATGAGTTGAGTGTATTATTTGTTCTTATCTTGTAGTTATCCCCAGTTCAGTTCTAGTGAAGAGGCAGCAGCAATAGAGGAGATATTACAAGCATATGATGACGGTGATGAGGAAGCAGCTAGAAGAGTCTTGTCATTACCTCTTATCAAATATATGGATAATGCTGTATGAGTTGATTGTATTGTTTGTTCTTATCTTGTAGTTATCCTCAGTTCAGTTCTAGTGAAGAGGAGGCAGCAATAGAGGAGATATTACAAGCCTATGATGAGGAAGCCGCTAGACGAGTCTTGTCACTGCCTCTTATCAAATATATGGATAATGCTGTATGAGTTGAGTGTACTGTCTGTTCTTATCTTATAGTTATCCTCAGTTCAGTTCAAGTGAAGAAGCGGCAGCAATAGAGGAGATATTACAAGCATATGATGACGCTGATGAGGAGGCAGCTAGGAGAGTCTTGTCACTGCCTCTTATCAAATATATGGATAATGCTGTATGTATCATAGCTCTGCACAGATAAACAAAAATTGCGAATATTTTCCTACCCTTAAGTCTTAACATATGTTTTAGGTGCTCAACATATGTTTTGGTTGAGAAATTAAAAAAACAGCATTTTAATTACATGCTCATATCTTAGGCCCAGTGTAATCTTGTGAAGTTGAGTTTCTTTGTCTTAAAGGAGTACTGTAGGGACTCCACCCCCCCCCCCCACCCCCCCTTACTTATATTGCTTGGTTCTGGTTCAACCCCCCAAAAAAATCCTGTTTCCTGACATGTTTGATAATTCGTCAGCTGGAAACATAGCTCAAACAAATTATTCAACTCTTCTCTTATTTCAATTAAGACACACACAACTTAATGGTTTGACTTTTGTCTGCTTCAGAAATGTTAAAAACAAGTTATGTTGCCTTGCTTTAAGTTCTCCATCTTTATTCTATAAATACAATATTATTAATACATAATTAAAATTTGAACTTGCTTCTTTCTCTCATTTTTCTTACATTTTTCTTTATCTATTTAAGTTGCAATTGCTTGTGAATATATACCATGACAAAGTGTAGGAAATTACATATGCAAAATTGCTGTACCATTAAAAAAATAAGTAAGTATGACCAGGAAATGTCACAATTATAGACCACAAACCAACCGATGGCACCAGAAGGTAAAGATGCAGAGCACAGACATCCCACATGACAACAAGAAGGCAATGTAAAGAAACCAGCTCTCCTTCACAGGGAAATAATCTTGTCAAACTAACCTACAGTGATGAGACAAAGAAAAGGACTCTTAACCCTTAATGCGCCAATCCCAACAAAAGTTGTTTTCTCGTCTACTGAAATGTTTAAGAAGCCTCTATGGCAAACAATGTTGACCCAGATCAGACTGCTCCTATAGGAGCAGTCTGTTCTGGGTCAACGCTGTTTGCTTCTATACTTAAATTGTCAGTAATGTTAGGCAATTATTTGCAGCAGACCACTTAAGCAGACGACATTTTCAGATGCTTTCATTCTTGGCGCTTTGACGGTTACCTCACATAGAGTCAGAGCTAAAGAAAATCCCTAGCTGAGCCATGGTTGGACAAAGTACATGTATAAAAATTACACCAAATTGCTCTGCCATTAAAATTTTGGTATAGTCTAAGTGATAAGTTTATTGTCTGTACTCTCGGCATTCCATATGATGTAGGAAGGGGAACATGGTCTATCTGGCAGATGGCTCAGCCTGATCATCATCTATGCTTGAATGACTGCTTTGTCATTCAGCGGGTTAAGCTGTGTCCCTGCTCTTTTGTGTCAACTTTTTGACTCCTAGTTTCGTCTGCTGATAACTTTTGCAAACAGTTTGAACCCAGATAAGGCCTGACAAAATGTTGGGCCTGATCTGGACCCAAACTATTTGACCATCAGATGGTATTCCTGAAAGAATTTTTCGAAAAAGTTGATTTTTAAATAAAATCAGCAGACAACAAAAAAGCATGAAAAATTTCCAAGGAGGCAAAGAGTTAAATGCCAAAAGTCCCTGTTTAAATGCATGTGCAAATGTTTGTTTCTTTACCTATGATGTTCTGTCAAGTAGGAGTCCATGAAATATATTTTGCTCATAAATGTTAAAATGCCAACAATTGTTGGCATTATAACAGTTATTAGCAGGATGAATACAATGTCTTAGAGTTTTAAAGCAAGAAATATCTTTTATTTTTCAGCATTTTAGTTTTTGTAAGCCGTTTAAATTTCATGCTCAGTTGAGCATGAAAAACGTTTTATAACCTCAGGGCCTGTTCATCTTCAGTGCGTTGAGTGTATAAGAGTATTTCTACGCTTTTCAGTTTGCCAAACTTGCAAGGGATTTAGTCATTCCCGGTGGTATGAGGACCAGGACCAGACAAGAAGCATCAGGGGGCGGTGCTGAGAGGGTGGAGCCTCAAGAAGTAGGTGGAGCTACAGGCGGAGCCTCAGGTGCCAATGGACCAATACAATTAGACGATGAAGAGTTAGAAGAAGGCTTTCTTTGATCATGATAGTAGTGAAATAAATTAATTGTTATTTTGGAGTACAGTATTTATACTTAAGATTGTGACTACTTGTTTTTAAACTATAAATCTGTGAATCATTATGCCCCACATCATGTGTGTTAGCAGAACATAATTGTTTTTGGTGTGGGTCCAGTCATCATCGGCATAGCTGGCGGGGGGATAGAACTGATCAGTTTTTGTGTGACCTTGGCCCTATTTTGTAGGTCATCAGAGGTCTTAAAAGGTTGAATAATTCCTTGTCTGCACCATATCTCCTGGATGGATTTGTATCAAACTTGCACAGAACTATCACTGGGAAATGGTTACTGTTTAGTTAGCACAGCGTAAAATTGTGTATATTTTCTTACCCATCAGTGTAAACATATGTTTTGGGTGCTCAAAAGAACTGTCTCATTGAGACGGTTCTTTTGAGTACCCACAACATATGTTTTGATTGAGAAATAAGAAAAAATAATTTTTAATTACGCACTCTTATCTAGGGGCCTGGGTAAGATGTGCCACATCCACACAGGTGGGGGAGCGTATGGTTTCTTCTAAAAACACTTCTAGTTTCAGAGAGTAAAATTTCTTTTTTGAGAAAACCTCAGATTTTGTGCACCAAATTAAGATTAAAATTGGAAGGACATATCTCACATCAATGCAATAATCTTTTGCTGTAAAAACTTTGTGCCATTTCTATAACATATTTTCTTGTATTTTTATGTGTTTTGAGAAAAAGATGATAAGCACCTCAACAAATTAGGAAGAAAAAGATTACTTGAAGTTGACAGAGGAGCAACATATTTAATGAACTTGTCTCTCTGGAGAGAAATATTTTTTGTGAGAGTGCATAATAGAATAATATATATCATATAATAAAACAAGTTGAGACACGCGACCCTGAGGCATGTGTTTTAGTATGGGCATTTTACATTTGAGCATTTTGACCTTGGGTCTGCACACTTTTACTGTGGCAATTCCTCTAGGACCAGGCCCTTAGGTTAATTAAACCTTTTCATGCTCAACTCAACTGAGCATGAAATTTCAACTGCTCATAATTCCAACTCAATGTTTTTATCGTTTTTTCGGCGAATTTGATTGGTCCGTTGGTAAAATTAAATGTTTTTTACACTTCAATAAAATCCTGTGTGTATGAATATTTGTTATCTGCCTTGATTTCACAGTGCTAATAACGAACTGTACATAAAACTTCGAACACAAGTGACAAGTAGGGTACCCTATTGTTGTGTCCGAGATAAAACATTCACCAGTTTAAATATAGTTAAACATGTTGAAAGCTCATTTGAAACCCTAACACCGCATGAGGCTGCATCTTCAAAGCAACAGGAGGAACTCTAAGAAATGAACCAGATGACGTGGCTATGTGACGTCACTTAACACAGTCACGTCATCGAAGAGAACAATGGCTACATCAACAACGAAATATTTCAATACAGTTTGACAGCGTGAAAACGAACTTTTTAGGTTAAAGCTTATGGCCTACTAATGTTGGGATTTTAGGCAGGGACTTGTGAAGGTAAACTTGTGCTTTTTAAAACCTGTCATTCCGTGGACTGGAAGGGCCTTAATCTAAATGCTCTTCAATGAGCCCAGCAAGCTAAAGAAAACCAAGCTAAATGGAGTTGTTTTTGAGTTCATACTCATATACTCGCTTCAAATAAAGTGCAATTTTAATTATTATCTAGCATAACAAAATGACATAATTTTCAAGATGACTGCCCCATCTACCATAGACAGCGGTAACGAGCGGTTACGAACTATTTTCCTTCAGTGGGCTTTTTAATTTGAAATGTTGTCAACAAACTTTTACAAATGTGCTGTTTTGTTCCAAAGTTGGAATTATAAGGAATGAAATTTAATTTTTTGGTTTTTATCGATGTGTAAACTCCAGCGAATCACTCACAAATTTAACATAAAGCCCTTCGGGCTTTGTTCAATTTGTGAGTGATTCGCCGGAGTTTACACATCGATAAAAACCAAAAAATAAAATTTCATTCCTATAATAAAAACTGATATACTGACAAATAAAGAAGTTTCTTGCTTTTAGCATCTCAGATTTTGTATTTATCATGCTAATAATGTTAAAATGCCAACAATTGTTGGCATTTTAACATTTATGCGCAGGATAAATTTCGTGCTCAGCTGAGTTGAGGATGGAAAAGTCTTAGTAGTTTGGTCCTAGCCTTCAAAGAGTAAAAGCCTGACATAGCAATCAGAAATGATAAACTAGATTTATCAAATGACACAGCCTCTCAGGGTCTGGAAGTGATTTAACCCCATGTATTGAAATTAATGATCATTTGTGTAGTACATATTTAGTAATGTTATGCAATGACACCTACATTAATATTGTGTTTATAAGGCGAAATCTTGACATTTTTAAGTCAATATGATAAATAGAATCTAACATTTGTGCTCCTATATTTATTATTCAATTTATTAAACTTGTAGTGAAAAAGCAATAAAATGCTTGGCAAAGCCTTACATTTTTAATCTCTTTTCCTCAACTCATTTAATAAACGGAATAATACATGAGCACTCAGTAAGATTCTCTATGCATTTGTGAAAGTTTTCAGGATTAATCCTGAATTCAGGATTTGGAAGCTGACTTTCCATAGAAAGTTAGCCTCAAAATGCTGAATTAGGGAGATTATAATAGCTTCTCTGATTAAATTTCAGATTATCTAAACACATTTAAACATGAAATTATTGATTTTTGAAGGCATCCTGCAAGTCTAAAAACGTGATTTTCTAAAGTTCAGGATTTTGGAAATTTTGAACTTGCACCCATGTCTATGTAAAATACTTTTATGCGTCAGACTTGTTTACTAAAGTTGTTTATATATTTGTTAGATCATTGTTGTGAAGGCAAATTTTTACCTCAGATTGATCAAAGATTGGACAAGTCTTCCTAGTGGCATGTGAAAGGTTACCCAGATTGTAACATTCATTTCTAAATCAAATACCTACTGTTAGTGCTCTCTACTTTAAACTGAGAACTGGTAGAATATTACTGTTATTTCATCCCAACTTCCATTTGGGCCTCGATGTGAAAAACCTTGAAGGTTTTGACAAACTAACACTCAAACCAGTCTCT
The DNA here is from genome assembly GCA_964019695.1 of Loripinus fragilis. Classification (NCBI taxonomy): domain Eukaryota; kingdom Metazoa; phylum Mollusca; class Bivalvia; order Lucinida; family Lucinidae; genus Loripinus; species Loripinus fragilis. Next base: position 23,478,191 of record OZ026523.1, read on the forward strand.
TCAGCTACAGAGACAAGCTAGAAAATTGAAATTATGCTTGTAGCAAGTTTAGATATGATACTTTCCAATAAGCAAATAACAAAGGCGCTGAACAGTCTGCGCCGATGCGCAGGCTGATCTGCGCTTTTGTTGTTTGTGAACACCGAAGACGGGTTTTTGTCTCAAGGCCCAATTTTTATGTTACACCATGGATTTTTGATCCATCTTAGGTAAAAAATTACCCGTTTCTTCTTGTTTAAAAATAATGTCTACCGATATATATATATATATGTATATTGTCCATTGTTTATGGTAGAGCAAAAACTAGCGAAAATTGACCGATAACCCCTCCCCATCAGTAAAATGGAAAATGATTGTATGAATGATGCGACAAGATGTTGAAGTTTCTTGGATCGCCGGAATTACTTTTGCAAAGAGGGGCAGTAGTGTTAAAATTTGGCAAAAACTTCGTTTTTAGAAGTGAAATTGCGAATTTCTGAAATCCATTTGCAGCAACAGATACATGACACCAGCAAAGAATGACTGAAAAATGATTATTGAGTCTTATATAAGTCCACTCTGATTTTATTATGGTGTCAAAACCGGAATTTTAATGTCTTGATTTTTGGGTGAAAATTTGTGTTTTTTAAAAATTTAAACACAAATTTTTGTAATCTGGCTGATAAAGTTTTAAAATTTAAAGTTGTTATTTAATTTGTTTCAAATTTGATGCTGAATTATTCAACTAACATATATCTCTGTCGTGTATACATAAAAACCCACCAAAATATTTTCATTTTTACCTCAAATCCGGCATTTTGATATTCAGGTATATTTTGTGAAACGCATGTATTGCTATTACTTGTATATCTGGACATTGCCATATTAAGAAAATGACGTACATATAGTAAACATTTCAAATGGAAATAGCATTTATCATGTACTATGATATCATATCAAGTAATGACATAAGAAAACAGTGGACCAAGTGACCCTGGATCGCTCACCTGAGTTTTGTTTTAAACATCTTATCTACAGGTATCTATTGGAAACTGGCCACGCTCCTGATGACCTGCCTTGTGGTCCATGTTTGGTCCCAGAGTCATAATAGGAACATATTCATATGTTTTCTACCAGCTGATGCTACATACCAAGTATCAGGGCTCTAGGCCTGGTGGTTTCAGACAAGAAGATTTTTTTTATGTTTTCACTATATGTAAGTCAATGTAAAAAAGAATGTATGACCAGGAAATGCCACACTCATAAACTGCATACAAACCCAAGGCACCGAGAGGAAGAGTCCAAGAACAATAGCAGCCTCATATAAACTCTGTAGCCTCCAGGACGATGCCATTTTGACCATGGAACCATAATTTGAACAAACTTGGTAGAGTACCACTTGGTGATGCTACATATCAAATATCAAGCCTTTTGGTATTTGACAAGAATGTTTTTACTATATGGTCTTTTTAAGCTATATATAAAACCTTGATCCCCGAGGCGGCCTCATTTTCGGCCACAGGGCCATAATTTTCAACAAACTTAGTATGTCTACTAGATGATGCTACATGCCAAATAGAAACTTTAGGTTATGTGGTTTCAGACTAGACTATTTTAAGTGTTCCATATAAAAGCCTATGTAAAACATGTGACCTCAGGGTGGGGCCAGTTTTGGCACAAGGGTCGTTATGTGAACAAACTTAGTAGAGATATACTAGGTGATGCTACATAACAAATAGCAATGTTCTATGGTGGTGTCAGACAAGAAGTTTTCCCCAATATATTCCTAGTGAATGTGTAACCTCGCAGGCGGGTCCACTTAATAGTCCCTGTGCCCAAAATTCAATAAAAGTGATAGAGGCGTACTAAGTGATGTTGCATACCAAAAATCAAGGTACTAGGCATTGTTGTTTCAGACAAGAAGATTTGGTTTGTTTTCCCAATATAAAAGTAAAGCAGAGGGTAAAACCTAGAAATCTATACAATTTAGAGACACCATATGGAAAAGTGACAAAATACAAGAAAAACACTACACACAAGAGAGCCAAGAGATCAGCTCTTGCCCAGCAGGTGATCACATACCTATGTAAAATATGCCACCTCCAGAAATGTGCCATTTAAATCACAGGGCTATAATTTGAACAAACTTGGTGGAGGCTACATACAAAATATTTAGACTCTAGGCATTGTGGTTTCAAACAAATAGATTTTGAAAATCTATTTTAACCCATGTGACCTAGATATGCAATGGACTAAACTATTTGAACAATTATTTAAGAGGGTCATATAAGAATCATTCCTGCAAAGTTTGGTTAAAATCTAACAAGTAATTTAGGAGGAGATTGTGCCATCATAAAACCTTAGACAGCCAGTATCTCAAATATGTGCATTTATACATCTCTTTCTAAACAGAATGCATTACTAAATAATATTTTTTAAATATTTTATCAGAAAATAGTTAAACCCTTTAAGGACCTCTTTATTACCACATGCATGGAATTCATAATCCACTATTTGGTATGCCTCGCATAGAGCCTAGGAGAGTCATAAACCCATTTATGATTAGTACCTTTTTGAGGGTTCAAAATGTTGGGTTTTAAACAGTTTGACCTTGAACTTTGATACAAAGGTCGTATCAGCAGTCAGAAACTATTATTGACAAAAACACACCTTAGACAATCAGTGTGCAAAATATGAACCATCTATATTGTACTTTCAAAGATAGATGAGAATCGATGTAAACAAACATTGGCAAGTTTACCTTGATTTTGGGCGTGCAGGTAGTCTCAGTTTACAGTTATATTGAACCTACCACAGATTATTGCATATGCGCGTAGCAGTAAAAAATCATGCTTTACCTGTTTATAAGAAAAATAGAATAGCCTCATTACTATGCATCTTTGAAAGCACAATACAACAAAACATGTTCGAGATATTGCTTTACAATCCATACAATCGGCTTCAAATTATTTTGAAAATTAAGGCTCAAATGTCATATTGGCAATTACGTTACAAAATATGAAGTACCTCTGTCAAAACATGCCACTGTAAGACAGATTTTAATTAACCTTTGACTTCAGGGCCATAACGGTGATATGTAACGTACTTAGTACTTTACACACCATAAGCAATAATTGTGCTAAGTATGAACACCCTTGGTCAAAAATGAAGGAGGAGTTCGCGTAACAAGCCATAAACTGATTGTTAGTATATTTGACCGTGTCTTTTGACACTAATGGCAAAGCGGTGATAAGAAACCTATGTTGTAATCTACACCCCATAGACAATCACTGTACCATATATGAACACCCTTGGGCGTAGAAATGAATGAGGAGTTCATGTTATGAGTCGTATTACAGATCAGATTTTGTCTTAATTTGACCTTGACCTATTACTCCAAATTTGAAATACACACTATAGGCAAATATAAACATCGAGGCATTAAGTTAAATGGCAAGTTCGTGTTGTAGCACTAACAAAGTTACTCTTTAAAACAGATTTAGGAGGACAATTGGTGAAGCATAAACTTCGTGCTGCTACTTATACCCAAAGGCAAACCTATATTTTAATCAAAAAAAATAAAATAAATTTTAAATAAAAAGGCTATGCTTGATTTGGAATGCGTTCAAATCATACGCGCTGACAATATGTGTAAAATGAAGACAATAGACTAAAATAAATGTAATCATGGTACTTAATAATGATGTCAAAATGATAAATCAGGTACTTCCATTCTGCATATATGGGTCCGGATATGATGAACGATACCCTATGGTCGCGATAATCAAAATCAGGCTAATGTTACATCTGCAAAGTATTACCTCGTACATGTTTAGAGCATTTCCTGAAAGTTTGAAGTGATTATCTTCGAAACTGATGATTATATGGATGTAATAAACAACATATGCAATCAGGTTTGGAATATGACTTCAATAATTGCCTTAACCGTATGATGACGCCAGAGTGTTGGTCTATATTCGTTTGTTGATTATTGCCTGCTCACCATAAGAATCTAGCAAATATAAAGTTTTCTTATGTCTTATACATGTAATGATGAAAATGCAGATAAAGTATCTTCTAGATCGTACTATAGACATTCAAAATGACCCACTTGTAGGTGTTGTGATGGCAACAACCCTTATAGAAAACTTAAAAAAAAAGTTTAATCAGAAACTTTTGTAATTGTATGGTATCAAAGTTTAAAAGTAGTTTCATGGAAATATAAAAGTATGTAATGTTATGTTATTTTAAGTATTTTTTAAATGTCTCTTACATAATAATAACTTGGATTCCTCAAAGTCCATTTTGTCAGATCCGCGTTCTTATGTATTACATTAACAAAGGCCTAAGTGCTTTAATGCATAGCTTATTTGGTTAAATAAACGCCCCTAATGCTTAAACATGTTGAAATTATTTGCATTTTTGCATTTCTTTTCATCCAGCCAACTTTTGCTTATTTTAGATGCTGTAAATGATTCTTTGAATGAGGGTGCCCTTCTTCGAAGCCTTAAAAAGAGTCACTGCCCCTGTTTTTGAAAAGTTATTCCAGTGATTTCATAATGTACAGTTATAAAACTTTCCATTGATATGTCATAATCCTATTTTTCAAGTATGGAGAGGTTCAACTTCAACTGAGCGACTTATAAGTAGCAAGATTTTTCCTCGATAAATAGGTTATTTAGAGAAAACATTAAATGATAATCTTGCCAGAAAACAAAATTCCCCAAAGTTTTGATATTTCGTATGTAACATCACCTAGTGGTACTCTACCGAGTTTGCTCAAACTGTGGTCATATGGTCAAAATGGCCTCATCCTGGATGTCACAGAATTTACATTGACTAATAAATTGGAACATACAAAATCTCCTGGTTTGAAACCACTAGGTCTTGATCCCAGATATCACCCAGTGGATGGACCATATTTTAATTTGCTCTAAATAGAGCTCTGGGGACAAAAATGGCCCCACCAAGGGTTCACCAGAGCGTGGTCAGTTTGTAATAGATACATATAGATTAGAGGTTTTAAACAAAAACTCAGGTGAGCGATCCAGGGTCACTTGGCTCTCTTTTAGTGTGTGTCAATACTTGATATAATATCACAGAACATGATAAATGCTGTTTCGATTCGATATGTTTACTATATGTACGTCTTTTTCATAATATGACAATGCCCTGGTATCTATGAAATAGCAAAACATGCATTTCCCAAAATATACCTGAATATAAAAATGTCCGTTTTCGAGGCCAAAAAAGAAAATATTTTGGCAGGTTTTATAAGTTAACACGACAGGATATATGTAAGTTGAATAATGCAGCATCAAATTTAAAACAAGATAAATAAATACTATAAATTTTAAAAACTTTACCTGTCCGATTACAAAAAAAATGGATTATTTTTTATAAAAATACTGATTTTCACCCAAAAATAAAGACATTTCATTTCTGACTTTGACTTTATAATAAAGTCGGGACATGATTATATAAAACTCAATGATCATTTTTCGATCTTTCTTTGCCGGCGTCGTGTATCTGTTGCTGCAAATGGATTTCAGAAATTCGCAATTTCACTCCTAAAAATGAAGTTTTTGCCAAATTTTAACACCATTGCCCCTATTTGAACAAGTAATTCCGGCGATCCAAGAAACTTCAGCATCTTGCCATATCATTCATGCAGTCGTTTTCCATTTTACAGATGGGGAGGGGTTCCGCCTTAAATAAGCGACTTTTTGCCAGTTTTTTGCTCTACCATTATGTATATTTAGCATGTAAATAGTTTTCTAGCAGTAATTTAAGAACATGTGCAATAGTGTATTTGGTAATTGTGAATAAATGTGCCTATTTTTACACAAAAATATATCTTATGGGGACACATTGGAACCCACACTTTTGAACTCGAGGGTAGCCAAAGCTATTTGGCTGACCTGAATAAAAAAAGTGTTAACAGCCCTTTTAAGTATTTGTTTTGACTAAAAAAAATTGAATGCATTTGTTAACATGCATGATTTATAGGCCCTATCCCCTAATATGCAAGTTTATAAGCTCTTTCCTTGCTAGCGGCAACTTTTGTCGTCTGTTGATAACTTTTGCAAACAGTTTGGACCAAGATCATGACCGACAGAATGTCAGTTTTTTTTTTTTGAAACGGTGAAGATCCAGAGCTGAGAATACACCAATTTCCAATCTTGCATGTAGTTTATTAGGTAAAACCTCGAAAATACTCGCTAATTCAGAAAAAAAAATTGGGACAGAATAGGAACTATTCATGATCTATTCTAGTAGCTGTTTATAATACGAACATGTTTTGGGTGCATAAAAGAATTCCTTGAGACGTTTCTTTTATGCCCACAAAACTTTGTTTGATAGAAAAAAAACTGATATTAATCAATTTTGGGGGCAATATTTTTATGTTAACCTCCCTATAATTCGAACCACTGATAATTCAAAATAAAACCTCATCCCCAGGACTTTTAATTAATGAGATTCAACTGTACATGCTAATATGGTTGTTTAAGATTAGGGAGGATGGTAGTCCTTGTCGTGAGAAAACTGTCTTTTGGGTTTGCGACCAAGTAAGACTGGTGACCAGCCTGCTCATGCAGCAAGTTTAGTTATACATTCCAGAGATTGAATAACAAAGGTGCTGATAAGACTGCATGGATGCGCAGGCTGGTCTGTGCCTTTGTTGAATGCATGCAACAAAGTCGTGTAAAATTTTCTTGCGTCAGTGCCTGTATCATGTATGGTAAAACATGTCTTAAGTGGCCATTCAAAAATAGATAAAACAATGATTTTAATGACAAATGGTGAATGAAGGCCAAAAGTATTGCAGAATGCTCCCTTTGACCTGCATTAAGTGATAATCTGTCTGCAAAAACAATTTTTATCCCCTGACGAAGTCGGAGGGATATAGTTTTGGCGTCGTCCGTGCGTCCGTCCGTCCAACCGTCTACCTATTGGTCAGATTTGATTCATTCTTGGTACAAATGATAAGTACCATGGACTCTCAAACATCCAATAAGTTTGGTCAAAATCAACCCCTTAACACTTGAGTTATTGCCCTTGTTTTAGTATAGGCAATTATAAGGCAAAACCTATATTAGCTTTTTTGTGTGATGATCTTCACATTTTATCAAAGCTATTATATTTAACAACTTCTCACTATTAGACCATGATTGCCAAGTGCCTGTAGATAAGCATGGCAGTGTCAAAGTTTTACCCCACCCCCTTTGACCCCACCTAAGGGGTCAAAGGTCAAATATTTAAATTTCGCAATAGCTAAGGCAAATGTTAATATTTTTTGCTGAAATTTTGCATACAGGCAGAGCAGCAATAAATATGAAACATATCAAACGGGATTTCAGTTTGAAGGCCTGGGTCCGAGCCTGTTGGGTGGACTTAGGGGGTGGGGCCGAGGTCAAAATTAAACTTTTTCAGAATATGGTCATGTTGCATATCAAATTAAAGCTGACGACACTGGCAGCAACATGGTAGCAAATATTTTGCCCACAGACACACCCTCGACCCAGGGGGTGGGGTCAAAAGGTCAAACTATATCTTTTTCTGAAAGTAGTCATGTTGCATATCAAATTAAAGCTGACAACGCTGGCAGCAACATGGTAGCAAATATTTTGCCCACAGACACACCCTCGACCCAGGGGGTAGGGTCAAAAGGTCAAACTATATCTTTTTCTGAAAGTAGTCATGTTGCATATCAAATTAAAGGGAATTGATCACAGAGCACCATGAAAGCATATATGCTGTCATTACACACACCAACGACCCCGTGGGGTGGGGTCAAAAGGTCATTTTCTTTTTCTTTTCTAAAAGTGGTCATGTTGCATATCAAATGAAAGTGGAAGAAGTGTAGACCTACATGCATGGTAACACTTTGAATTTACACACACCCTTGACCTCTGGGGTTGGGTTTAAAGGTCAGATATTGAAATTGTGCAGATGTAAGTATATTTTTTATTAAACTAAGCACTAAAGCATACTTGACAGGTGTTTGTTATGATCTGAATGATACTGAAGGTGAACTAAGACTTAGATAAATGGGATTTATGTTTTGTGATTTACATGTTTCTCTCAAATAACCCTTCGTCGGGGGATATAAATTCGTCGAATTTGTCTTGTTGGTCTTTGTGTTAAGTGGCCCCTCAAGACCAGTTTTACTGTATGGTAAAGGTTAAGAGACTAGAAATCTGTATGGTAAAGGTTAAGAGACTAGAAATCTGTATGGTAAAGGTTAAGAGACTAGAAATGATATAAGGTTTATATATTTTATTTCTTGTGCATCAATGGTATCTTTATACTTGATTATATGACCCATGAGTTAACAAATCTGAACAAGTTGTATAATGGCATGAATGTGCACAATTCTAGATTGATTTCTACAAAAAGTAGCAGTGTCACACAAAAGGGGCCATAACTCATCAAAGCAGTTTTTTGTAGAGTGATAAAAATATTCCCCATACAGCTCGATTAGGACCGTGTCTTACCTCATGTAGCGTATTCAAAATTTTTGTTTATCTAAACCTATGAGGCCATGTGAAATTAAGCATACTGTAGTCGGAGGACAAGTTTAAAGTAACACCAAAACCTTAGCACAACGGCCTACCATCTTACCCCTGCACTAAGCGTCACATTTTAATGATAAAGGACCAATATGTAAACTATTAGCGAATCTGTTACCCGTTTACAACAATGGACCATATCAACTTATCAAAACATGCCACAACATCACTTTACCCTTTACCTCATAGAGACACCTTTTTAACGCTTTTGCAAACAGAGCAGACCCAGATTAGGCAGCTATTGTAAGAGCAGCCTGATCAGGGTCTACTCTGCTTATGGAAATATGGTGTAGCTGATCTTACACTAGTGGACCTGACAAACAATTCCTTTGTTCTATGTACCAACATGAAAGTTTTTTTTAAATAATTCTTCATAGTGGGTGGAGGCTAGCATGAATATTCATGAAGGGTTAACTTATCCTCCAACTACAGTATATTTATCACAAGATTGTGTAGGTACACGCCCGGCCACATAGAGTACAATTGTAGGTCTTTAGTTAAGAATGCATTTTGTGTCTTTACTGAAAACCATCAAAATACAAGACCACCTCATTTTCCTCACTGTTGTAAGTCTTACACTGGCCTGACTTGAGGTCCCTTTTGTGTGACATTGCTTACATACTAAGTTTCACATCTATTAGTAAAAAATTATTAAACTCTTTAAAGTACACTGCCTTTGTCATGGTTATTACTTTATCTTCCAATTAAATAATAACCCAGCAAATACACAACATTGATGTGACTAACATTATGTGCTTGCTGGAAATCCAACTTGGCAATTTATCGGTTACCTCTCATATTAACTGCACTGTTGCACAATGACCTGATAAACGTTACCTATCTCACAGCATGTGCCTTTATCGGGTCATCATGACGTCGCAGTTATTGAATGGTGTTGCCAATGACGTTGAAATCAACATGAAAATGGATAATTATGTCCTAATTACTAATTTGAAGAGGGAACAAACTTGTGAACTGACAAATAGAATACCAGGTTCATGTCTTTTGATATCAATTTTACCAGGCTCAGCTTCGACATGTTCAATCACGAGGCTTCGCCTAGTATTCTCTATATACCCTAACTTAAATAATTCCAAAAGGAATAATAATTATAAAGTCAATGAATAGCATTTACTCTTTCTCAAATTTTCGGCCCTAAGACCTTCTCCAGGATATTAGAGACAAATTGTGAAACAAATTGTTTCTAATATCCTGAAGAAGGCCCAGGGCTGAAAATTTGAGAAAGAGTGAATACCCTAACTTACTGTTGTGCCAACCAAGGGTGACAGTGATGTAATACTTTGTTTACAATTGCTATGTAAATCACTAACGTGCACAATTCACTTGAGTTTATGCGGATCGATAGATCACACTTACGGCCACACGGTCTCGAGTCAAGTACTCTACCACTGAGCCACTGCGCTCCTTACTGAGCCATCATCTACTTTGTGCATGCAAACAGCGAGTGCTCTCGTGAGACTGTGCAGATGGACAGGTTTAACTGAGCCTTAGCTGTTTGCAAATGCCATAAGTATCAAGATCTCATGTACTGGCTTGTATAATGCTTTTTTACATGTATTTTATTGAACTGTTCCAATGCACTTACAGTAACAGATAGCAAACTATATTTCCATCAGTCATGGCAACATTTCATTGCTTACATATTCTTGAAGAAATTTATTTTTCTCCCATTACAATGTTAAGCTAATATGCAAAATAAGTATATATGTTCTATGAAAAAAAGCAAAATAATGAAATAAGCATGTGATATTTGGGCCTCGTCTTGACAAAACCTGTCTTGGGGGGGGGGGGGGGGGGGGGGGTTGCGAATAACAAAGGTGCAGACCAGCCTGCGCATACGCGCAGACTGATCAGCGCCTTTGTTATTCGCTTACTGGAAGGTATCATATCTAAACTGGCTTCAAGCGAAATTTCAATATTCTAGATAGTCTCTGTAGCTGAGGAGACTGTTTGAGTCTCGCTTTGTCGGAAACTCCGAAGACAGGTTTTGTTGCGACGTGGCCCATTTTATGCTTTGTGCACTTATAACACAGTCCATTCCTAAGGGATTTTTTTCTGTACTCAAGTCCCAAGGTTATAAAAACTGTTTCATGCTCAACTAATTGAGCATGAGAGTTATCATGCTTGTAAATGTTAAAATGCCAACAACTGTTGGCATTTTAACATTTGTTAACATAATAAATTGAAAGTTTGAAAGCAAGAAAATCATTATTTTTTAGCATTTTAATTTTTATGAGCAATTGAAATTTCATGCTCAGTTAAGCATGAAAAAGGTTTTATAATCTCAGGGCCAGATTTCTTATAGTTTTGTTTCTGCAATATAATAAATATTAAATCTTAACTTAATACATAATTACATTCATGGCGAAAAATGATCATTTGGGTTGGCCGCAGTGTCTTTCGTCTGTTTAATCTCAGCCTAATAGTCAGATCAAAACTTCATATCACAACAAAGCAAAGTTAAGAAATTATGCATTTTGGTTTTAGTTTGATTTGATTCTTTACATCCCTGTCAACAACTTTTCAGTTATGTTGGGATGGGTCTTCCTGGGTTGAACCAGTACTAAGCAAGGATAAACGTGTCTTGCTCAAGGACACAACACAGTGACGCCGGTGAGGCTTGAACCCGGAGGCCCTCGGTCTCCGGTCAAGCACTCTACCACTGAGACACTGTGCTCCCAAAATTACGCATTTAATCTCCAGATTTTGAAAATTATTTTTCCAGTTTCTAGATATATTGAAAAAATAGATTTAAACCTATCAATCTATCTCTTCAATGCATAAAATAAATTAGAGGGACCTGTTTCCTATGAATGAGATGGACATTACATTCAATCAAATCATTTTTTCTATAGAAAATTTTATTTATATTTTGTTCTCAGAAACAGGAAAGAGTAAGTTTTGCCCTATCGGTAGATGGATGGCTGATTGTAAAGATCGAGATGGCTGAATATATTGATCAAGAAATCAGGCACTGAGGTTATAAAACTTTTTCTATGCTCAACTCAGCTGAGCATGAAATTTATCCTGCTCATAAACGTTAAAATGCCAACAATTGTTGGCATTTAAACATTTAATTACATGATAAATACCACATCAGAGGTACTGAAAGCAAGAAACTTCTTTATTTGTTGGTATTTTAGTTTTTATGAGCAGTTGAAATTCCATGCTCAGTTGAGTTGAGCATGAAAAAAAAGTTTTATAACCTCGGGGCCTGGCATCAATGGCATCCACATAGTCTTAAAAAAGCTGCATTATTTCACCTTTCAGTTCCAGGCTAAAAAGGACAAAAACATTTGGATAAAATGAATGACATACAGTAAAACCAGCCTGAAAGGCCAATCCAGTTGCTTACTCTAGCCCAGCTGATCTAAGATGCATATTACCTTGAAAACAGTGTATATCCAGATCAGCTAGCTTCTAAAGATTCGTTTGTTTGTTTGATTTGATTCTTTACGTCTCACCAACAATCTTTCAGTTAAACAAGGACGGGTCTTCCTGGGTTGGACCAGTACTGAGCTAGGATAAATGTGTCTTGCTAAAGGACCACAATGCAGTGACATTGGTGAGGTTCGAACCAGCGGCCCCTCGGTCTCGAGTCGAGCACTCTACCACTGAGCCACTGCACTCCCTAGCCTCTGAAGAAGTCAGACGATCAGGATCTACTGTTTTTTCATACAGCATTTCAATACATAGTAATAAACGGAATTATGCAAGAAAACTAGATTTGGCATATAAATTTCTTCCGACAGCAAAAGGGTTAACCCTTTCCTCCATGGGATATTTTTAGATCATGACATCATTTTCTATTGTTAGACAACATTGACAAAAATTCAAGAAAAATTTAAGTAAAGTTTTGAATACTTGTGAAAATATGGAAAATGGAGCAAATGCTTGATTTTCCATAATATTTTCAAATACATGATATTTCAAATGCGTCAAAAGGCGCTATCATGGAGTAAAGGGTTAAGTAATGCTTTTATCAGCCTGTTTAAGACAATGTTGCCTGTATTGTCAGCCAATTTGCAGCACAAGGGTTGCTATACTATGAGCCAAGCATTGACCTGACCTAATTGATGTATTCTGGCAGTCTGATTTAATTAAACCATTATGTCCAGTCCACTTTGACGATGACTGACGAGCATGTCCGTGTCCTCAATGAAGAGACTGTATTTGAATCTCAAGAATAGATAAACCTATATGATCATGACGTGACAAATGGTACCGACAAGGATGAGAGGTTGCAGATTGCATTTTTTTACATCAACAAGATAGATAGATACTGCAGGTTAAATGCTTAACCCTTTACTCCATAATAACTCCTTTTGATGCCTTTGAAATATCTTGTATTTGAAAATATTATGGAAAATGGAGCATTTGCTCTTTTGGAGCAAATGCTCCATTTTCCAAAATATTTTCAAAAGTTTCAAAACTTAACCTAAATTTTTCTTGAATTTTTATAATGTTGCTCAAAAATAAAAAATGATGTCATGATCTTAAAATAGCCTTTGGAGTAAAGGGTTAAATTTATGAAACCACTAGTAAATTACATATTTTGGTTAACCTTATGATATGACGCCCATAACAATGTCGCATGTATATGATAAGAGCTTGACATTTTCATCTTGATTAATACTGCTTTCAGACACAGTACCATCTCAGGCAGTTTTTAATGGTAGGCCACTGTCACTGACAAAAACAGACCAATGCCTAGCATGCTTTATTAACTCTACTATAAAAGGGTAAATTTACTGCATCTCCCAAGTTGCAGACAGGCCAGTTATACAGGCACTAAACTACCAAGTAACTGTTTCATCAAACCTTTTACATATCTACAGTTTTGAAAATAAATAAAATAAAATCAATTTTAAATTTAAAAAATCTTATTTTGTTACCCTCAACCATGATTCGGGTTATCATTAATATTGATCAAGAATAGGGGTTATTTCTAAGCTAAATCATGGGCCAGCTCATGAGATTTTGGTACCTATCACATTATATAAGTCTTTTTTTTTTTTCGGGGGGGGGGGGGGGGGGGGGGGGGGGGGGGGGGGGCTAAGCTATAAGTATCTAGTGGGGCTAGGGTCCAAATATTGGCCTGAACCTTCATCCCTACTTACTATGTGACAGCAGCAAAGGCTCTGGCAAGTCTGCACATTTACACAGACATGCCAGAGCGTGTAATTGAAAATTTGGTTTGATTATGTCCAAGTTGACACATTTTTCAGTTATGTCGGGACTGGGTTGAACCAGTACTAAGTCAGGATTAATGTGTCTTGCTCAAGGACACAATGCAGTGATGCCGGTGAGGCTTGAATCCCCAACCTCTCAGTCTTGAGAAAAGCACTCTACCACTGAGCCACTGCGCTCACTTAATTGAAAAATTAATTTTCTTATTTCACAACCAAAACATATGTTATGCTACTCAAAAGAACGGTCTCGGTGAGACGGTTCTTTTGAGCACCCAAAACACACCCTTTAACGGATGGTTAAGAAAATATGCACATTTTTACGTTCAAAAAGTTGCTATACTGGACCTATGGGCAGTACTGGCTGGCAAATGCAATAAGTACCAAAATCTCTATAACTGACTCATTTGCATTATTTGTGCACAAAAAATGTATTGCAGTGCTTATTTGGAACCGCCTCTTGGATACTATTCCAATATTTACCATCAAGATACGTTTTGTGCAAAAATCTACAATAATAGAAATAATAGAAAAATTATTCTCATTTGATCCCTCTTTGGGATCTAAGTGATCCTTCATTGGGACATTTAAAGTTGCAATTGAAATGCTCATATCACACAACACAAAGTCACAACACTACAATGCTTTGAAAGGCTATCAAACACATATTCACAAAAAATATAAAGATACGATGATTAAAATGAGACTAAAGCATTCTAGACCTTAGCACTGTAACCAAAGAGTAGCGATAAATTGCTGAGCTCGTCGGTGTAAAGCATTTTGTAACTATAAGTGCCAAATTTCTAAAATGGAATCTTCCAGTTGATGATCCGAAGTAAATCCATCCACATTATTAAAAAATAATTTGCTCAAGAAAGCAAACAAATAGTCCCTGATCAGACTGCTCCCATAGGGAGCAGTCTGATCAGGAACTATTTTGTTTGCACATGCTTTTTGTGCCCAAGTAATTTGGTTCTAGTACCCAAATAGTTCAATCTCCTTTTTCCGAGAGAGATTTTTTCCCCGTCATTTTTATGGTTTCAATATTAAAATACACACAAAGAAGGCATTTTGGTTTTACATGTAAAGTGCAAGAAAAACTGTTATCTTCCAAGCAACTCTTCCCAGCATGGAAATAAACAAGCATAAAAAAATAAATAAGCTTATGTTTTTGATGTTAGTCTTTGCAGGGTCTCTCCATTCACATGTATAGAGTGACCTAGTGTTTGATGCATAAATGAGAACTTTTGCACAGCAAAAGACATCCTGATTTTTCCATCTAGGAAATTATACACTGATTATTGAACCAAGCTGTTAGATGACAAAGAATTTACAACACTTTACCTCATTGAGACGCCTTTTAACGCTTTTGCAAACAGAGCAGACCCACAGGGTCTACTCAGTTTGCTTATGGAAAAATGATATATATCTGATCCTACACTAGTGGACCTGACAAATAAACATGCTACGACGCCACTTAACCCTTTACCTTATAGAAACACATTTTAATGTGTTTGCAAACAGAGCAGACCCAGATCAGGCAGCTCTTGTAAGAGCTGCCTGATCAGGGTCTACTCTGTTTGCTTATGGAAACATGATATATCTGATCCTTAACTAGTGGACCTGACAAATAATTTCTTTGCTCTATGTACCAACATGAAAGTTTGTTTATATGATTATTCATAGTGGGTGGAGCCTAGCATGAATATTCATAAAGGAAAGGGTTAATTTACTTGTTGTATTCAACCTAATAGATGCACATGCTCATATAAGGGACAGGCTTCTAAATAAATCCTTTTGGTCACAACGTTAACTGAAGGCCCCCTGTGCAGGGAATGTCATCCCCTGTGCAGGCTAATGAACCATACGGTAATTTAGATATGGTTTCTTGTAGGCTTTCATCCTGCAACCCAGAGTGTACAAAGTATATCCTTGCCAATGTCCGAAAGGGCGAGCGGCAGTATATTGAGATAGGGTGCATAATTGAAAATTAATTTTATTTCTAAACCAAAATATATGTTGTGGGTACTCAAAAGAATCAACTCAATGAGACGGTTCTTTTGAGCACCCAAAACGTATGTTAAAATTGATGGGTAAGAAATAATTTACAATTTTAGGCTCAAAAATGTTGTTTATCAAAAACATGTGTATGCCTGGATCAAAACTTGAGCTATTTAGTTGAGCAGGTGTCTAGCAAAAGGTACAAAGTGGGGTGTGCACCAATCGAAGACTAGGATCAGCCTGCACATGTGTGCAGACTGATCAGAATCTTCAATGGGTGCTCTATGGATAGCCAAGGGTCCAATGTTTCTTAAGCAGAACACTAAGACTCTGAACAGACAGTGTGAATGCGCAGTCTGATTTGAATCTTCGCTGTACGTACATGCCAACTTGTACCTTATGCTGAACACTGGCTCAGTTGGGTTTTTTTTTTGTTTGTTTGATTTGATTTTTTAAGTCCCAGTCAAGGGTTTTTCTGTCATGTCGGGACGGGTTTTCCTGGGTTGAACCGGTACTGAGCAAGGATTATTTTGTCTTGCTCAAGGATACAATGCAGTGACGCCGGTGAGGCTCAAACCTGCAAGCCTTTGATCTTTACCACTGAGCCACTGTGTTCACCCTGCTCAGTTGGAATCTTGATATTTTCAATAAAATAAGTTTCATCAATATTTCACCTCTATCTTTGTAATACATTTGTTTTACTTATTAAATACAGCACTTGCCTATATATACAATTTAACGAGCTTTGAAGCAAATATAATGGCCCTTCGAACAGATGTGGACACGAAAGGCCAAGATCTCAACACACATGGGTGAAAGTAATGAAATTCAATATTCCTTGAAGTAAGATTATCCAGTCCTAAAACAAGTTTCATATTTATACCCAAATATAGCACAAAGGGAGATAACCCATCCTTACAATTCAAATTCTAAACTTATGAACCTATAGATTAAGCCAGAAATTCAGAATTTTTGTGCTGGCTTTTTATAGTCAGCCCCAAAATCCTGAATTCAGGAACAATCCTGCAAACTTTCACCCATGCGGACATATGGAGACACTAAATATCTTTGACTGTCAATGATGAAACAATGCAGTGAATATATAAGCACAAATGGCAGACTGCAATAAAAAAAAAGCAGGATTGAACTGATTGATCTTGCCCATAATTAACCACATATGGTTGAAGGGACGCATTATGCATGCCGTTTCTCGTAATTTTTTACCCACAATATATTTTATTCACATAAAACAATTCTACTGTACAATTCTATACCATTCCCATATCAGGATAACATTGTATATTACATATGTAAAAATATAATCGGATATAAAAATACATGTCAGTATTGTACAAATCTTACAAATTTGAAGAGCTAATGTACACTCTCTCTATATATATAACAATATGCGGAAATGTATATTTCTTACAACACAGTAGCATGCTACTGTCCTGCCAGCCAAGAGTGACACTGATGTCATGTTTTGTTTACAAATTTATCAGACACTTCTAATCGATAGATCACTTGTGTATTAATCCTATCCTGCGGATAGGATTAATACACAAGTGATCTATTGATTCGAGTTAGTTCAAGTGGAGTGTACAAGTTAATGTTTTACTTAACAATTGTAAACAAAATAATATGTCACTGTCACTCTTGGTTGGCACGACAGTAGCATGCTACTGTACTGGTAAGAGTTGATCATGTTTTGTTTACTCTTACGGTAAATGTTCTAAAATTATGAACACCAGTTGGCTACAAAAAAGGTCTAGACAAACAGTGCAGACCACGATCAGACTGCTTCTGAAGAAGCAGTCTGGCCAGGGTCTTCCCTGTTTGCTATTCTGACATGCATTTTATGGATTCCAGCTCTGATAACTAACATTTCTTTTAAGAACAGAAAGAGGAAAGTGTTCAAAACTTTTGAACATTTACCGTGTACAGGGTTCAATCAGAATTCAGACTGCTAGACAGACTTTTAACAAGATTTTTTCATAAATAAACAATTATTTCAGTCCATGAACAAAATCCCATGCCAAACAACAAAATAATCAGACAGCATAATGCCTCATGATATTAAACACAATTCTAATACACTTGCTTTTGTAACAAGACGTCTGATTGGATAACGTCAAAAATTTGCCACAGTATTGTACAACAGGCCTTTAGTTAAGAGTGCATACCTAAAATTTATTTTATTTCTCAACCAAAACATATGTTGTGGGTACTCAAAAGAACCTTCTTCATGAGACAGTTCTTTTGAGCACCCAAAACATATGTTAAAAACCAATGGGTAAGAAAATAGTTACAATTTTATGCTTAAAAATTGTGTTTATCTAAACCTATGGTACTATACAAAGATGGATATTTTGCCTTCTGCATACTAACTGTATTAGTGATAAATAGTTTTATGAAACAT
This sequence comes from Loripinus fragilis, assembly GCA_964019695.1. Classification (NCBI taxonomy): domain Eukaryota; kingdom Metazoa; phylum Mollusca; class Bivalvia; order Lucinida; family Lucinidae; genus Loripinus; species Loripinus fragilis. Next base: position 23,496,373 of record OZ026523.1, read on the forward strand.
GTAAAATGTACTTATGGAATGTCAAACAGTGCACACCTTGAGGAGCTGGTGTGGTGTAGTGGATAAACTACTCCTCTTGTAAACCAGGGATCCTGGGTTTGATCCCCGACTTCACCAGTCTGTCTGATGAGGCTTTAAGCTGTGGCCCTATCACCTTAGCTGTTGGTGGGACGTTAAACACAAACAAGCAAGCAAGTGCACACCTTGATTAGACTGCTCCTCAGATCCCCTAACTCTTCCCATGCTCAAAAGGTTGCACTTCATTTCAACTCTTTGCATGCTGGGGAGTTTTTCATGATTTTTTTGTCTTCTGCAGACTTTTTTCAAAAGTAACCTTTTCAAACAATTATTTCAGGAACACTATCGGGGTGTCAAGAAGTTTTGATCCAGATCAGGCCCGACATTCTGTCGGGCCTGATCTGGGTCCAAGCTGTTTGCAAAGATCATCAGCAAAGAGAAAAAAATTTCCGCTGGCAGATAAAGAGTTAAAAATATTTACTCTAATCATTAAAAAAAAGATTGGAAAGATGGAATAGGCCATGGATAAATAAAAGCACCGCAAGCACTGCGTAATACCCCGCCACTGCTGGGGGCACCAAAAGTTATTTTGTGAGATATATAATGCCTAAAAAGCAACAGAACTGAGATAGACAGTGATATGACGTCCTTAGTCACAATATGTAACCTTTGATGGTCAACATATCTGTGAAGTTTCATTCAGATACTCCATATAGTAAATGAACTACCGGTCAAAAACCATTTTTCAGATCAATCAAGGGCGGATAACTCATGAACTGGAAAGGTAAGGGTGACGGTCCTTACTAAAAATATGTAACGTTTGATGTTCAACATATCTGTGAAGTTTCATTCAGATATTCCATATAGTAAATGAACTACAGGTCAAAAACCATTTTTCAGATCAATCAAGGGTAGATAACTCATGAACTGGAAAGGTAAGAGTGAAGATCCTTAGTCACGATATGTAACCTTTGATGATCAACATATCTGTGAAGTTTTATTCAGATATTCCATATAGTAAATGAACTACAGGTCAAAAACCATTTTTCAGATCAATCAAGGGCAGATAACTCATGAACTGGAAAGGTTAGAGTGATGGTTCTTTGTCACAGTATGTAACCTTTGATGTGAAACATATCTGTAAAGTTTCATTTAAATATTCCACATAGTAAAGGAACTACGGTTAAAAAACATTTTTTAATTCAATCAAGGGCGGATAACTCACAAACGGGAAAGGTAAGAGTGACGATTCTTAGTCACAATATGTTACCTTTGATGTGAAACATATCTGTGAAGTTATATTCAGATATTCCATATAGTAAAGGAACAATAGGTCAAAAACCTTTTTTCAGACCTATCAAGGGCGGATAACTCACAAACTGGGAAGGTCAGAGTGACGGTCCTTAGTCACAATATGTAACCTTTGATGTGCAACATATCTGTGAAGTTTCATTCAGATATCATGAATAGTAAAGGAATAACAGGCCAGAAACCATTTTTCCAATACGAAAAAGGGCAGTAACTCCGTTAAAAATGGACGGATTTTGCCCATTAACAATCCCATACCACTCATCGCCGATAACAATATGTATGCAAAATTTGAAAAAATTCCGTGAATAAATACTCAAGTTATCGATCGGAAATGGTGAGCACGGACGGACGGACGGACGGACGGACGGACGGACAGACACCGAAGGGTATAACATAATACCTCGCCACACTTTAGTGGCGGGGTATAAAAAACAAATTGAGAGACCAGCTCAATAATATTTTACCCTGAAACCTTCAGCATTAATTCAGGCCCCAGATACGAGAGTTTTTTGGGTTTTTTCTCAACAATACTATATGTTGTGGGTACGCTAAAGAACCCTCTCAAAGAGACGGTTCTTTTGAGCACCCAAAACACATGTTCAAACAGATGGGTGAGAAAATTATTATGCTCAAAAATTTTGCTTAATTGTACCTATGATATTCCAGTGGAATGGTTGAGGGCATAATCTGTCAGACAAAAGTTTTTGAACAAGGAATTGATCAAATGGGACAAATCAGTGGACAGCTCACTAAAAAGTGTCCAACTTAGAGCCGTAGCCGCTTAATGGGATGACCATTACCAGACTGAGACAATTTGAACCAAGTAATTTACAGATTTAACTCTTTCCACATTAGCAATGACTTTGACGTCTGCTGATAACTCTTGAAGACAGTTTGTAACCAGATCAGGTCCAACAATATGTTGGACCTGATCTGGGTTTAAACTGTCTGACACTATGAAGGTAATCCTTAAATAGTTTTTTGAAAAAGTAAATTTTAAAAAATTTCAGCAGACGACAAAATTAAATATGCAAAACTCCCCAGCATGCAAAGCGTCAAGGAGACTGCGCTGCAATTGTGTTCCAACTTATTATCGTAATGTTGATTCAGATTGACATACAGACTGGTCAATGAAACATTTAACTCTTTGTATGTTGGGAAATTTTGCATGCTCTTTTGTCGTCTGTCGATTTTTTCAAAATTAATATTTTCAAAAATTTCTCTTCGGACATACCACCAGAGCATCAAACAGTTGGGATCAAGATCAGGCCCGACATTGTGTCGGACCTAATCTGTGTCTAAACTGTTTGCGAAGGTGATCAGCAGACGACAAAATTTACCATAAGCAGGTAAAGAGCTAAGACAAAATGGGAGAGCATATTCAGACCAAGAAAACCTGAACAGCCAGGGTGATCAGGACCTCCAATGTTTCAGATATTTTTGTCCGCTTATTATGCCAGCTTAACCCTTTATATACTTCTGCTTTGATACAATAAACATGGTGTCAGATTACAATTTTCAAAAAATATTGTATTCTTTTGTCTGAAGATCTTTTTTACCTTTACAAAGAGTGTAGACCCTGATGAAATGCAGCTATTTCATCAGGGTCTTCACTGTTTGCAAAAGTACTCCTATAGGGTTTCCTGAATACAAAGGGTTAATATTTTCAAATACAATCTAGAATATTTAACACTATGAACCCTGATCAGACTGCTCCCAATATTGGCAAAAGGTTGGATTGATCGTCCTGAAATGTTGTCTGCTTATTACATCTGCTGCACATTCAAATTCAGACAACTTACTTCATCATAGGAGCAAACACTATGGATCCAGATCCGTCTTCCCCTTTCTGAGCAGTCTGTTCTGGATCCATATTGTTTCCAATATAGGCTACAAAAGTAGGTCATCAGATGAGCATGCAGATGACAATTGTCATCTTGAGTAGCGGGAAAAGGGTTAGTTGACCATTCCTTGTGTCTTTCCAATATAGGCTACAAATGTACGTCATCAGATGAGCATGCAGACGACAATTGTCGCGAATGGTGGGAAAAGGGTTAGTTGACCATTCCTCAGGTGCAAATGTTTTGGAACTATGATTTACAATTACTATTCTATAAAATAAAAAAGATCACAAAATAACGCAACAGTTATTTTTAAACTTATCATCCTCCCCTATTACAGGATGGGACGTTGGGGCTGAAAACTTTCTGAGCGGACCTGAATCTGATATAAACGTGGGCGGCCGTGACGGGCCAGATGTATTGTTATTGTTATTTTTCACATTTCTTCCATTTTGCGTGTTTTCTCTTTTATGAGTTTGTGGAGGATGACTGCTACTACTACTGCCACTACTATATTTGTTGCCGGCTCCTGATAAACTGTGTAAAAATAAATTCTGAACCTGTGCATCTAAGCCGTTTCCCATCTTGTGATTCTCCGATCGTTGCTTTTTCAAGTCTGATAACGTACCAGGTGGTGTGCCGGATGGATAACGCGGTTGTCCGGAATGCCCAACTTCTGCTGGATCAAGATCTTTGATCTCCCGACTCTGTCGTCGAGGAGAATCGCGATTTTTAATAAAAGAACCAGTTCTCCCTACAGGATTAAGCGCTTTGAGGTGTGGTGGGTCCGGCGGTGACAACGAGCGCTCACGAACATCTCTGGTATCTGGTCTCGACTCCCATGGTTTATTTGCTGGGTATGAATCTGGTCTTGGTTCGTGCGGTTTATTTGCTACGTGCGAACCTCTCTGCGTATGCGAGTCATTTCTCTCATTCTTATCACTGATAGGGGACACAACTTTTGCACAATTACCCACTTCCTTTACTGGAGGCAGATGGTTATCATTCCTGTTCCTCTGAGAGTTATCTCCCCTACTAATATCACCTGACTTATGAGCAGTATCTCTGGAGCTGTTCTCTTGCGCTTTCTTGTGATCTGGTGGTTTGTCCGGAGTAACTTTCTCACGATCTCTATGCCCTGGCACTGGCTCCCTCGGACTGCGGTCTTTTGCAGGCTCCTTGGTTTTCTTTGGGGGTTTCGGTGAATACTTGTCCGTCTCATCTTCTACGATGCTAATTGTGACGTCATCTATGTTGGTTGCCGGCAGATGATTTTTATCCTCATCCTGAAAGTAATCAATTAACTCTTATGTTGTCTGCTGATAACCTTAAAGGCTTTGCAAAAATTTGGACCCAGATCAGGCAGACAAAATCTCGGGCCTGATCTGGATCCAAACTGTTTGACACTATTCCAGAAAGAAATTTAAAAAAAAAATTGATTTTGAAAAAAATCAGCTGACAACAAAAAAGCCTGCAAAATTACCTAGTATAAGTAAGCATCTACCCTACATGCTAAATATTCAGTCACTTAAAAATCTTTGCATGCTGGAAAATTTTGCATTCTTTTTTGTCAGCAGATTTTTTTTTTATATTAACTTTCCAGAGAATACTTATCAGCAGGTGATAAGTCACCACAAGCAGGTAACCTTAAAGCCCCAATCACGACTGCAGCAGACGACAAATTTGAGACATCTTTCCCAATTTTCGACAAATATTAGGTATGATATTACATGAGAATGGTCTGCCAGCAGACGAATCTCATGAAATATCATGCCTTATCTGTTATTTTTGAAAAAGCGGCTAAATTTTTAAGTGTCTTCTGCTGCAAATTATATATGGCGCTTTAAGGGTTAAAAAAATTCTCTATTTTGTTGAAAAAGTTTATTTTGAAACAAGTTGGCTTCCTTCAAAAAAGGAATCCAATACATGTACGTGGGGCCGCAATTGTTGAAAAAATGGAATTTATAAATAAACAAGACTCAGTTGTGATTAAATTCGGTTTATTTATCTATTGATATTCAGTGGAAAATTAATGCATATTTCTGTTTCTTACTCAAAAGGAATACGAAATACTTCAATGAAGTCAGACATCTATAGAAATTCTACCCGTGAATTTATACAAACTATTAAGATCTACAGGGAAGATCAAGATGAAAAACCTCATAATGCGGCATTTCACCAAGGTCAGCACAGTTTGCTAGGACTAAAGCAATACTGAGACAAAGAAATTAAATTTAAGTTGGAAATTATAACCAGTTACCCCGTTTTATGTACAATGAACGCTCTCATATCAAGTGAGAGAACCCATCACAAACACTATACTAAGGGTTATTAGCGATTCGAGCTAAAAGCAGTTAGTTGCAAATACTATTTAACCCATGGGCCAAACATAATTACTCTCCTCCAATCTTATCAAATATGTGTTTGAATACATATTCTATAAAACGACCGTCTCACTAGGACTTTTCTTTTAAGTATCAGCGAAATATGGCACATTCAGAAATGCGCCCTTTACTCTGAATCGAATGTGTCATGTATTCTATGTGACATAAGCGGATACCTCGAGCTATCAGGGATGAAGCTGTTGAGGTTTTACTCCATTACCACTTCTAAATGAGTAAAGCATACAAAATTGCTTCACGACAAATAATAGTTTGCTTTATTTTGACAGTTCTAAATTAAGTGCGATTATGTCCAAATTATTACTTTTAAAAGTTAAAATGAGACGTATAGATATTCCAGTTAGCGAAATTGGCCAAATTTCCAAACTTTTTCTGTTGCTGATAAAGGCCTTGGGGAAGATGACGTGTTTCTCTGTGGGTTTACACTATCTATAAAGTCTCTCTTTTGGAAAAAAACACACATACATTGGGGTATATCCCCCGATAGATCCATTGAGGAGCTAATTTAGCCATCCCAGTAAGGCTGTCAAAATATCATTGAAATTAGCATGTCTTGATATGCATGTTTTGAGATCTATGCGAAAAGTTGATAGCCTTTCTTCAGCAACTGAAATAATTTGGAAACATGTACCACTTGAATATAGGGTTTCAAGGCGTCGTTCTTGGCGTAAATTAGATAAATTTGAAATAAGATTTACTCTTTTTGCCATTATATGTATTTGTGGTACATATACAAGTAATTGGCATTCTCCCTTCCTTTTTCACTGCCCCTCGCGCTCTATCGATATTGGAGAGGGGTCCAACATTCTCCAGGGGCGGTCCAACTTTTTCCAGGGGCGTCCAAATGCTAATTTCTATAGAAACCCATATAACTTGTGATTGCGCAGCTGCACAAACTGAAGAGAACTCCCACTGTTTTAATTGTGGAACTAGTGGATTTAATATACAAAGTACCATGAGAACCTGTTGGTCAAATAGCGGAGAATTCACATCAGGCTGCACAAGTGCTTGCTCTGATTATTGTATCAGTTGCCCATGTTCGAGCTTTAGATCATCTTACTTCCAGTTCTTGTGTACATATTGTAAAAGTCCTAAAAGATTTCTTCGTGTTGTGAAAGAATTGAGCTTATCCAAGCGATCTTAAGATATAAGGGTGTATATTTTATCTCTAGGGATGACAAGTGAGAATTTTATGTGCATGGAATTTTATGAGCCTCATATTATGCCCGAAATTCTGTTGGGTCTGATCTGGGCCCAAACTGTTTGATTGCAAAAACATGTGGCATTGACTTTGTGACAACATTGTAACATGCTTTTATTCGAAAAAACGTCTAGATATCAGCCGATAACTACACGATAACTACACGTCATATAGGTAAACATGTGAGATCAATCAACCTGTATATTTTTAGAACAACCACAGTTTACCTACTAGTGTCGTCTGCTATGTGAGTTTGAAGCTTTAAAAACGCTAGACTGCTACACAATCCACTATCAAAATTGTAATACGTACGAGGTCGGTGTAGCAGTCTACAAAAACACAAGCTTTTCGCAACCTGGAATACAATATTGAGAAAGCGCTTGCAGACTTGATAATTTTATAGAGCAAGGGTCTGAATTTCGGTGATTCTGAATTTGTTTTACTGCGTGTGACCCTGCAGTTAAAAAAACGTAAAAAAAATTAACCAACATAAGAGTTGAAGAACTCCTGGAAAAAAAATGGCTATATTATGTAGGCATAAATCTTTGCTCAGACTGATACCACCAAAATCTATTTAATCAAAGAGGCTTTTATTCAGTAATTAGCATATGCCCTTGTGTATTTACTGGTCCATCAATCACAATGCTTTTCTTGCCTATTTAAATACCTACTGCCATTCTTTCTTACTCTTCTTCATTATGGATGAGGCAGACATCTCATGCATATGTATATTTCCTCTTTGCATGCTGGGAAATTTTTCGAGATTTTTTGCTGTCTGCCGATTTTTTCAAAATTACTTTTTTCGAAAAATTCTTTCAGGAATATCATCAGAGTGTCAAACAGTTTGGATCCATATCAGGCCCGACGTTACGTCGGGCCTGATCTGGTTCCAAACCGCTTGCAAAGGTCATCAGCAGACGACAGTGTGGTCACTAGTAGGCAAAGAGTTACAGGTTCCAAAAATACTGAAGAAAATAACAAAGGTCGAATCAGTTATTAACCCATATAAAGAAGCCACCTTTGCAGCAGACAAATTTTGTTGTTTTTTAAGGAAACCCAATAAAGTAGATAAATCACATGAAATGTCAAGATTTTACATTAAGAAGATGTAGCAAAATTTGTTCTCCACTGCAGTTGTAATTTGACCAACCAATCATAACCAACCAACAGGACGGAAGGAAACTGGCATGTCTATGTCAAACTTGCATGCCTATGTCGCACAAGCTAAAGCAGGTGCAACAATAAAAGTATATTCTTACATAAATGGCGTGTGCAGCACGTTTGAGCAATTTTTTCCAAATTCACATTTGAGCGACCATACGTTTGTATGAATTTTTACAATACGAATGTTCGAGCGACTTTCTTTTCATATGTATGCAGGTATACCTAGGTACGCCCGTTCTGTTAGCTAGATAAAATTATTTTATGGGTCAGTTTCAGCTTTTCACTTGCAGTCTGATCTTAATTTGTATCTCTGAATCTCTCTCTACAAAATGGCGTTAGGTTGCAAACTTTCCAAATACGCCAATACACGTATTTATATTATACCTATAAGTGATACATCTCTTGAACTGTCTGTTTTCTGGTTATCTGATACAGAAAGCCGGATCAATGAGCTGAGGTTTTCTGATTCCGTATCACTATCCTTTAAAACGAGGCTAAAGTTGGTTTCCTGTTTTTGCGGCAATGTTACGTAAAGTAAATTTTCAAGCATGGAACCAGAGATGGAAACATGATGACGTGACGTAACGAAACGTAGTGGCAAACGTTCCCGAATTTTTTCGGGATTAAAGACTGACACAAATTATATAAAATCAGAAAAATGTCAGAAAAAGGTATATAATAAACATTTTATCATAATAGCAACTTGATCTGGCATACGGTATCACGTCTCGTGGATGAGGCCATACCATTGGATCACCCTCAACGCTTCGCGTCTCGGGCCTAATCCACTCGACCTGATACAGTATGCCAGATCAAGATACTACATGTATTATGATAATGTGTATTTGTCACAATATATTTGCTTCATTGCATTAACACTAGCCAAGTCCCTAGGAAAATGTTATTGCATGAAAAAAATGTATGGTCCCTATATTTCCACCCCTTGCCCTTTGACACAATTAATACTGCCTGATCTAACTTGGTCTAAAGTTAGGAAATATATGTTTATAATGAACTACTTCGCAGTGGACATCCTAAATAAAATTTGTGTCCATATTCCCATTAATTTAAGTGTCCTGAAATATTGTTGAAAGGGCTGCAAAACCCCCAGAGCATTTCATACACTTACAATGCTGGGAAACTCGTCATCATCATCGTCCCTGCTGATAACTCCAAAGTGTAGTGCTTCTTCATGAGCTTCTTTCTTGAATAGAGGGCGCTTCTCTCCTCGCATACTTGTCCGCCGTATTGATGCACTGAAACAAAAAAAAAAATGAACATGAGTCATGAAAACCACAAGTGATCAACAAGGACACAGATCAGCCTGCACATTGACTGTGTTTTTTTTGTTTGTTTAATTTGATTATTTACGTAGCATCAACAACCTTTCAGTTAAACAGGGACGGGTCTTCCTGGGTTGAACCAGTACTAAGCTAGGATTAATGTGTCTTGCTCACAGACATAATGCAGTGATGCCGGTGAGGCTCGAACCCAGCGGCCCCTCAGTCTCGAGACAAGCACTCTACCGCTGAGCCACTGCGCTCCCCACAGACCCAGATCAGACACCACATAATAATGCAGTGTCTGATCAGGATCTTTACTGTTTGCTTACCGAATGTTCTTATAAAATTTGAGCAAAGAAATCTATCACCCAACACCCCTTTACTTGGAAATAGGCTTGTCCTACTGATAAAGGTAGGCAAGTCCATTCGGCTGAAATAGGTTGAAATCAGGTGTTTAGTCAAGAGAGCGCAGGGGAAAAATAATTTTCGTATTTCTCAACCAAAACATAATCTTTGGGTATTCAAAGGAACCGTCTCATTGAGACGGTTCTTTTGAGCACTCAAAACATTGCTAAAAACTATAGGTTAGAAAAATATTACCATTTTACGCTGAAAAAATTGGTTTATCTAAACCTATGTAAAATGTTGCAAAATCTTATCAACTGCAGCAGTGGGTGCTTGGCGCTTTAAGAGTTAAATGATGGCTTGCACAATTCGGTTAAAAAAATTATTTCCCCTGTTGTAGCACTCATTAGACAGCTTAAATGAAATTTGCAGCAAAATTTACACCAAATTAATGAATTATGTGTAAGAATGAGGAAATGCCTAAAGAAGCATGAAATGCAAATATGAGATGCTAGCAGCATGGAATCAAAAGTCATGAGACTTAGAAAAATGCCCTTTCTTCACAGGTTTAGATAAACAAAATTTTTGAGTTCTTTCTTACCCATCAGTTCTAACATATTGTTTTGGGTGCTCAAAAGAACCGCCTCATTGAGACGGTTCTTTCGAGCACCCACAACATATGTTTTGGTTGAGAAATAAGAAAATTAGTTTTTGGTTACACACTCTTAACTAAAGTCCTGTTTCTTTCTGTCTGTCAAATTTTTTCTCATGAGTCACGACTTTTGTCATCTGCTCTCTCATCTGCTTTGGTTGTTGCAAATAATATGGACCCAGATCGGAATGCTCCAATTGGAGCTGTCTGATCAGGGTTCACAGTGTTTGCTTCCATGATAAAATCTAGTCTGAAAAACTCTTGAATATATGCAGCAGATGTAAAAAGCAGATAACATTTTTGGCCGGAAAAGGATCTGATCTGGATCTGCACTGGTTGACACTCTGATAGTGTTCCTGAAAGAATTTTTTTTGAAAAAGTCAATTTTAAAAGAAATCAGCAGACGACAAAAAACAAGCAAAATTACCAAGCATCTAAAGACTTACGGTAAGAAAAGTCAATCCATATTAGCCTGAATGTGTCATCCGCTAGCAGACAATTTACATGAAAAGTCAAGTATTGTATCCCCCCCCAACATACACTGTAATTCAAATAGGATATCAAAATATTTCTTTCATAACACTGCAGTTGTGTCAGGAGCTTAACTCTATTTTTTGTGCTTTTGATGTCGTCTGCTGACTTTTTTCAAAATTAACTTTTTCGAAAAATTCTTTCAGAAACACTATCAGAGTGTCAAACAGTAAGGATCATTCTTGTGAAGTTTGGTAAAATTCTACCAAGTTATCAGCAGATGATATGTCCTTCATAAACCGAAAGTTAATGTTTAGTTGTGTACTCCTAATGCTAGCAATTAATGTTATAACTTATATTAATAAAAATAAATAATAGTTTTAATATGATCTAATATCACACATACACACATGCAGTCACGTATGCACACACAGAAACACACAAACACTAGCAGTGGTTTATTTCACTGTAATCGATCACCCTGTCCTGCTGAATCCGGATTTATACTTTTTCGAAAACACTAGATCCAGATCAGTCAGCTTCTGAGAGTCATCTGATCAGGATCCACACTGTCATGGGTGAAATTTCAAAATTTCCAAAATCCTGAACTTTTGAAAATCAAATCTTAAAACATGCATCAACAATTTCACGTTTAAATGGTCAATTGTCTTTAGATAAACTGAAATTAAATCAAAGAAGCTATTAGAATCAGCCTAATTCAGGATTTTGAGGCTGACTTTCTGTTGAAAGTCAGCCCCTAAATCATGAATTCAGAAATAATCCTGAAAACTTTCACCCATGCACTGTTTTCAACTCTGATTGAAAATACATGCATACAACTGGAATGCTGTAGGTTGATAGGATAGAAATGGGGGAGGAGTGTAGTACATAAAAATATTCAGCATGACAAGGGTTAATACTGTAAAACAGGTGTAAAAAGGCCACTCTAAAAAAGACCCAAACATGGTTTTCAAGACCGATTATCGCTTAATGCAGGTCAAAAGTATTGCAGAATGCTCCAAGTATTCTGCAATACTTTCGACCTGCATTAAGCTTCCAGTTATCATTAAGACCTTTGTTTTGTCTATTTTTTGAGTGGCAGTTTTACACAGGTTTTACTGTTACTGGTAAGATCATGCTCAGATATACATACATGCATGCCTGGAATATTCTAGTCAACTCTGTTAACATGCACAACCAAAAATGTAGATTAACATACTAATAAACCATGGACATATTAGGACCAGGCCCCAAAGTTATAAAACTTTTATGCTCAACTCATGAAACTTATGCTCATAATTGTGAAATGCCAACACTTGTTGGTATTTTAACATTTATGAGCATGACAAATACAGCATATGAGAGTTTGAAAGCTGAAGTCTATTTTTCAGCATTTTTAGCCTTTATGAGCAGTGATTATTTCATACTCAGATGAGTTGAGCATGAAAAAAGTTTTGTAACCTCAGCGCCAGGTCTTAACATATAGATGAAGCCCACATACATGTAGTATATACATGAACAACTGTACAGTTAAAGCAATCATTCTACAATCAGTCATGTCAAAGTCATTTAATAAGACCAATTCAATTGTCCAAAATACATAAGATCAATTCAGTTGTCTAACATTTATCAGACAGATTCAGTTGTCCAGCATTCATGGAATCAATTCAGTTGTCCAACATCCATGAGACTAATTAAGTTTTTCATCATTTATGAGACCAATTCAGTTGTCCAACATTCATGAGATCAATTCAATTGTCCAGCAATCATAAGACCAATTCAGTTGTCAAACATTTATGAGATCAATTCAGTTGTCCAACAATCATGTGACAAATTCAATTGTCCATCATTCATAAGACCAAATCAGTTGTCTATCATTCACGAGACTAATTCAGTTGTTCATCATTTATGAGACCAATTCAGTTGTCCAACATTCATGTGACCAATTCAGTTGTCCAACATTCATGAGACCAATTCAGTTGTCCAACATTCATGAGACCAATTCAGTTGTCCAACATTCATGAGACCAATTCAGATTTACAACATTCATGAGACCAATTCAATTGTCCATCATTCATAAGACCAATTCATTTGTCCATCATTCATGAGACCAATTCAGTTGTCTTACTTTCATGAGACCAATTCAGTTGTCAATCATTCATGAGACCAATTTAGTTATCCAACACTCATGAGACCAATTCAGTTGTCCAGCATTCATGAGACCAATTCAGTTGTCCAGTATTCATGAGACCAATTTAATTGTCCAAGATTCATGAGACCAATTCAGTCGTCCAACTATCATGAGACCAATTCCAATGTCCAACATTCACGAGACAAATTCCAATGTCCAACATACATGAGACTGATTCAATTGTCCATTATTTATGAGACCAATTCAGTTGCCCAACATTCATGAGACCAGTTCCAATGTCCAACAATCACTAAACCAATTCCAATGTCCAACATTCATGAGACCGATTCAGTTGACCATCATTCATGAGATCATTTCATTTATCCAACATTCATGAAACCAAATCAGTCATCCAACAATCATGAAACAAATTCCAATGTCCAACATTCATGAGACAGATTCAATTGTCCAACATTCATGAGATCAATTGAGTTGTCCAACAATCATGTGACCAATTCAATTGTCCAGCAATCATGAAACCAATTCAGATGTTAAACATTCATGAGACCGATTCAGTTGTCCACCATTCATAAGATCAATTCAGTTGTCTAATAACATTCATGAGACCAGTTCAGTTGTCTATCAATCATGAGATCAATTCGGTTATTCAACATTCAAGAGATCAATTCAGTTGTCTAACATTCATGAGATCAATTTATTTTCAAACATGGGTTAATGGCCAAAATTACATTTTGCTAAATTTGAAAAGCTCCCCTCACGAAATATACAAATGAAACATCAAAGCTCTTGGTCCATATTTCAAAAGTTATACCCAATGTTAATGGTTGCTCACACGCACAAACACGCAAGAACACACACACCAATAAAATATGTCCCTGATCTTCGATACCGAAATAAAAAGTACCTCAACCATCTCTAGAACCCTGTGTTAGTTTTGACAGTTATCATATATACATGCCACATTAACAATACATATACATTATACCATAAAACAGCTACAATATTCATCAAAAACAATACATCAATGGTGAAAGGATACATTTCTACCCCTTTGATAAGAGTAACGGAGACAATTTTAGGACTTACTGAAAGCCTGTATTCCATGGCATGCAAGTTAATCCTCCTACGAAGATTATCGGTATATGCCTGAAGTGCAACAATTCAAATTAGGGACCCATTGAAAGGGGAAAATAACTTTCAGAAGTAATCTTCCCTGGAAGTGTATCCATTCACCTTAAACCTGAATATATACCAGAAACTTCAAACTACATATAAGTCTCACAACAACCATTTTGACACTCAAGAATCTTAGAATATTAATTTTTTGTAGATGCATGGCTTCTAGCTGCATTTTGAACTTGATAAAATTCTAACTAGAATCCTGCAGTCAATGGCGCACCATCGCAAATCCCAAATCTTTCAAAGGAGTTTAATATGTTATTAAATGTAGTAACATGTGCAAGTTCACCAGGGAGCAATATATTGTTGGCAAAGTGCAAGTTAATACAAAGCAATAATACATGGGACTGGTTTTATATAGTGAGACTCAAGCACATACAATTCGATGTAAAATAGGTTTCAAAAAACTTGGTGCAAATTCAGTATGTAGAACCTTTCAAGAGATTTGGTACAAATTTATTAGGAGGAACCCTTCAAGAAATTTGTTACAAATTCAAAGCGATGCATCTTTAAAGTTACTTGGTACATTTCATGTATAACAAAACTTTCAAGATACATTGTACAATTCAAGTATGAAGAAACCTTTATGTAATTTGGTTGTGAAACTTCAGAATCAAGTCATTTTCAAGATAATTGGTTCAAGTTCATTTTGTAGAATGTTACAGTAAGAAAATTTTCAACAGATTTGGTACATTATGACAAGATTTCGCAGAGTATGAAGAATTATGTGAGAGATTTGGAAGTGCATAAAGAAACCTTTAAGAGTTTTGATAAAGTATGAAGAAACCTATAAAGATTTGGTAGAGTATGAAGAAATCTATAAGAGATTTGGTAGAGTATGAAGAAACCTATAAGAGATTTGGTAAAGTATGAATAAGCCTATAAGAGATTTGATAGAGTATGAAGAAACCTATAAGAGATTTGGTAGAGTATGAAGATACCTATAAGAGATTTGGTAAAGTATGAAGAAGCCTATAAGAGATTTGGTAGAGTATGAAGAAACCTGTAAGAGATTTGGTAAAATATGGAGAAGCCTATAAGAGATTTGGTAGAGTATGAAGAAACCTATAAGAGATTTGGTAAAGTATGAAGAAACCTATAAGAGATTTTGTTTTTGGTAGAGTATGCTTAGATACCTATAAGAGATTTGGTAAAGTATGAAGAAGCCTATAAGAGATTTGGTAGAGTATGAAGAAACCTATAAGAGATTTGGTAAAGTATGAAGAAACCTTTAAGAGATTTTGTTTTTGGTAGAGTATGAAGATACCTATAAGAGATTTGGTAAAGTATGAAGAAGCCTATAAGAGATTTGGTAGAGTATGAAGAAACCTGTAAGAGATTTGGTAAAGTATGAAGAAACCTATAAGAGATTTTGTTTTTGGTAGAGTATGAAGATACCTATAAGAGATTTGGTAGAGTATGAAGAAACCTATAAGAGATTTGGTAAAGTATGAATAAGCCTATAAGAGATTTGATAGAGTATGAAGAAACCTATAAGAGATTTGGTAGAGTATGAAGATACCTATAAGAGATTTGGTAAAGTATGAAGAAGCCTATAAGAGATTTGGTAGAGTATGAAGAAACCTGTAAGAGATTTGGTAAAATATGGAGAAGCCTATAAGAGATTTGGTAGAGTATGAAGAAACCTATAAGAGATTTGGTAAAGTATGAAGAAACCTATAAGAGATTTTGTTTTTGGTAGAGTATGAACCTGTACGAAAAGGTCCAGCCGGAATCCAGGTGAATTTAAACACATGGAATCTTAAAAAAAATACTGGTGGATTTTTTTCTCCCTCACATGAGATGGAATACAGGTGGAAAGCTATATATAGTAACAAAATGAGGTGAAATATGCAAATTTTTCCACCTGGAATTTTTTTCCAGGTGGAAATTTTGCCCAAAAATCTAAATGGATTTTCAGCAAAATTCCACCTGAAATTTACCTCGAAAAATTCCTCCTGGAAAAAAAATAATCCAGCTGGAATATATCAAACCATTGGGTCACCCATCCAACTACTAACCATGATCTTGTTGCTTAACTTCACAGATTTTCCATCAGCTTGATCCACTGCACCACACCATCAGTTATTAAAATGGTAGAGAAATTAGACTCATATAATTAGATTTTTTTCCCTAAAATTATTACTAAATGCTATGCCAAATTACTAACTGCTAAATTCACAGAGTGAATGATGTCCATTGTTTGGGTCAAATGTTTGAGTTTAGATAATATCATGTTTAGGTATCACAACTTATGTGCAATAAATTAAGTTAGATCGACACATTGTATCCAAGATAAGTCTTTGAAATAATCAAGAACACATTTAGGAACAGTTCAAGAACATATTTAATAATGTTCATGGACTGTCTCAGAAATAACCAAGAACAAATGAAAGAACTGTTCAAGAACACATTGTGTTCAAGCGAAGTCTTTGAAATAATCAAGGACAAATGTAAGAGCAGTTCAAGAACACATAATATTCAAGAAAAGTCTGAAATAATCAAGAACAAATGTAAGAACAGTTCAAGAACATATTATGTTCAAGAAAAGAAAAGTCTTTGAAGTAATCAAGAACAAATTAAAGAACAGTTAAAGAGCACATCATGTTCAAGAAGTCTTTGAAAGAGTCAAGAACAAATTTAAGAACAGTTCAAGAAAATATTACGATTATGAAAAGTCATTGAAAAAATCAAGAACACATTTAAGAACAGTTCAAGAACACCAGAGTCAACACAGCATTCATAAAAAGTCATTAAAATGTTCAAGAACAGTTTATAAAAAATTCAAGAACATCGGGAATTCTTAAAAAGTTTTTGAATTGTTCCTAATTTATGTTCTTGAACAGTTTAAGTACAAATTTTATTGAACAGTTCAAGAATTCTTGCTAATTTCAAGAACTGTTTTTTGAACTTCTCTCGAGTTAAGAACTCTATTTTGCAGGGGGTCACGAAGTGAAAGTTGTAAAATATAAGGCCAAAACAAAGTGGATTTGTGCAACAGGCTTGGGTTAATTTTGCCATTGCATCAATCTGGAGAAAACAAAGACAAAATATTCAGCACTCAATCATCAGATGTTTGTGGTTAGTTATTTTTAATCATCCGCCATTGTTGCTTACTACGATCCTAAAATTGGACCAATCAAATTTAAATTCGTAATCATGTGTTGGCTATATTGAATTAACTAGACAAGTATAAGCTTTCTTAAGTGTAGAGAAACATCCGTGATTTGTGACTGACATTTTGTTCCGAAATTGTCCAGCCCTCTAAGCCTGACAAGATGATTAGGGTGAAAGGGAGGGGGTATATATGCTCTTTGGTCATCAGGATGGGGGTGGGGGTCTAAGTTCAAATGATTTATAAGTCAACATTTTGTAAGTCTTCAATTTCAGAGCAGGTCCAAGTGTATTTCATAGAAAGCCTAAAGCACTTTGGAAGCTAATTAGAACTTGTGATTTCCATTATAGGGCCCATCTTGATCTGCACATAAGCAGACAGTATAGCATATAATATGCAGCAGATGACTCAAGCAGACAACTTTTTCAGATGCAATTCTTGCTGTTACTCTTAAGGGTTTATAGTTCCTGCAGATAAAATATCTTGGTAACTGATGTCCCCGCATGTACAGATCAGATTTAGAAATTTGTTTAAAAAAAGTTCTTAGTTTGAACTGAGAAAAAATCTGTTTCTGTGTGCTAAGGAAAAAAATCCAGCTGAGAAAAAATACTGGTTGAAAGAAATTTTGTAAGTCCTAAAATTCCTTGTCCTTAAGAGTTTCCAGGTGGATTTTTAAATACTATTAAGAAACATTCCAGTTGGATAAATCCTGAGAAAGAAATTCCATGTGCTTGAAAGTTTCCAGCTTGAATCAGAAAAATCCACATGGAATCTTTCGGTAATCCCACCTGGATTTTTGCAAGTATTCCATCTCCTTGTCAATTCCAGCTGGAAAATTGAAATTCCATGTCAGTTTCGCCTGTAATCCACCTGTAATTCGGGTGGATTTTGGTTAGAATTTTCGTACAGGAAGATACCTATAAGAGATTTGGTAAAGTATGAAGAAGCCTATAAGAGATTTGGTAGAGTATGAAGAAACCTATAAGAGATTTGGTAAAGTATGAAGAAACCTTTAAGAGATTTTGTTTTTGGTAGAGTATGAAGATACCTATAAGAGATTTGGTAAAGTATGAAGAAGCCTATAAGAGATTTGGTAGAGTATGAAGAAACCTGTAAGAGATTTGGTAAAGTATGAAGAAACCTATAAGAGATTTTGTTTTTGGTAGAGTATGAAGATACCTATAAGAGATTTGGTAGAGTATGAAGAAACCTATAAGAGATTTGGTAGAGTATGAAGAAACCTATGAGAGATTTGGTAATACAAGAAGAAAATATCAAGAGAGTTTCCTTTATGAAGAAAACTCTAAGAAATTTGGTATGAAGAAACCTATAAGAGATTTGGTATGAAGAAACATTTTAGAGATTTGGCAGAGTATGAAGAAAGGTATGAAGAAACCTACAAGAGATTTATTTAACAATGAAGACACCTATCAGAGATTCAATGGTATAGTATGAAGAAACCTATAAGAGATTTGCTAAAGTTTGAAGAAACCTATAAGAGATTTGGTAAAGTATGAAGAAACCTATAGTATGAAGAAACCTCTAAAAGATTCAATGGTAAAGTATGAGGAAACATATAAGAGATTTTGTAAAGAATGAAGAAACTTATAAGAGATTTAATGGTTTTTTGTTTTGTTTCTTTACGTCCCAAGTCAACAGCTATGGTCATTGCGGGACGGTCAGTTCACCTAACCACACTTTTTCCTGGGCAAGCTTGAACAAGCAGTTAACCAGTACTTCGTGCACATACTTTCGCTTGTAACTGACAACAACCCTTCTTGAATGATTCAGCGGAAGGGAGGAGAATGACCGTAGAAATGATTTCATGATCAATCTCCACGAAAGTATGCGACCAGGCCGGGATTGAACTCGCTACCCCTGGATCTGCAGTCAGACTCTTATCTGTTGCCAGACATGTTACCGACTGTGCTACGCGGCCTGGTGAGATTTAATGGTAAAGTATGAAGAAACCTACAAGTGGTTTGGTAAAGTATGAAGAAACCTATAAAAGATTCAATGGTAAATTATGAAGAAACCAGTATAAGAGATTTGTTAAAGTAAGAAGAAACTAATACAAGAAGATAATTTCAAGAGATCTAGTGCATGTTCAGATTCCAGAAATCTTTTCTTATTAAAGTCACAATGAAGTAGAGCTTAAACAGGCTTACCCATTCAGATGCTTATCAATGCCACAGGCTGGTCCGTTTGTTTGTTTGATTTGATTCTTTACGTCCTGTCAACAATCTTTCAGTTATATAGGGACGGGTCTTCCTGGGTTGAACCAGTACTAAGCTAGGATAAATGTGTCTTGCTCAAGGACCACACACAGTGATGCCGGTGAGGCTCGAACCCGTCTGTGCCATTGATGTTTTCTCATGACATGTCTTATAAAATAGATATGAAATTCTTTCTAAGACTACAGCAGAAAATTGCACGTATTTGTAAAATCCGGTTAATTTTAATGACTGTTTCAAAACATAAATCACATGCAACACAAAATATGCTACATTCACACGCTTTTAGCATTTTTTATTCTTTAGATATTAAACAATTAAATCAAATGCCATTTGTGCATACAAAATATGCTTTAGTCTAAATTCACAACCAAACCATGCAACATGCTACAAGGATATTCTAGCCCACATTATCTTATCCATATTACTTTACCCAAACGTCCTTACCCATATTACTTTACCCAAACGTCCTTACCCATATTACTTTACCTAAATTTCCTTGACCATATTACAAAGGGTTAATGCAGTTTGTTTAATTCTTAAAGTATACTTGTTTATAATGATAAGGATTAACGTTTCATTTATAAATACTGTTGAATAAAATACAAGGGGACATGGCCCCAAATTGTAAGGGTCTTAGGCCCCAAAATGTAGTCCATGCATGCTTTGTCCCAAAATAAATCCTGGAGCTATTTCATGCTATCATAACATATTTTAAATTGATAAGCAGAAAATCTGATTTTTATGACTGACTGAAACCCTGTTCCAGGCAGTTGCATGCATAATTTCTACTTGTTTTTACATATTTGGGAGTTTTTATCAGAGTATTTTTGTGGAAGGGGAAAAAATAATATACTCAATTCACACCTGGATCACTGCTATATAGTTTGTTGGTTAATTAGGCAATGCTTAAGAAAAGTATGTGTGAATGTGTGGTAGGGAAGATTGAGCTCAAGATCAGACTGCTACTTAATACTGTTCCATACATAAGTTACATTCTGAATCGGGCAACAGTTATTCACATTCTTCAGAAAACGAGATAGTAGAAAATGATCTAGTTGCTTGACACCAAACATGCCACTCATAAATATTGCTTTCAAAAGATTATGCTTACAATTTTTTAAACATAGAATTTTATAGATTTTTTATATATTTCTGAAAGTTTCAAACTGAAGCATAAGAAGGAAATCAGTCACAAACCTTCAGCAGTTTTTTTGAAGTTCACATAATGACTATTTATGCCTTACTATTTTTGAAATTTGATTACCAGTTTCAGATGAATTTTTTAAAGTTTGTTCTTTTAATGGAGAATCAAAAAGCCTTTCCTACATTCATGCTAGGCTCCACCCACTATGAATAATTATACAAATAAACTTTCATGTCGTATAACTACTTAGATGTAACTACTTGTCAGGTCCACTAGTGTAAGATCAGATATATCATATTTACATAAGCATTTAGAGTAGACCCTGATCAGATAGCTCTTACAAGAGCTGCCTGATCTTGGTCTGCTATGTTTGCAAAAGCGGTAAAAAGACGCCTCTATGAGGTAAAGGGCTACGGAACATTAATGTGAAGTTTGGTTAAAATTGATGCAATGCTTTAGATTTGTCATTTATGACGGATGACAACTGACAATGCCGATGCATGCCGTGAATTGACTGATCCCAATAGCTCACATTGAGCCCTTTCTTACAGATTCGGAAAACTGGCAGCAAAGACCTTCATGTACAGTAAAACCTGTGTAAAACGGCCACTCTCAAAAAAGAATGAAAATTGGTTTTCAAGACTAATTATTGCTTAATGCAGGTCAAAAGTATTGCAGAATGCTCCAAGGGGAGCATTCTGCAATACTTTTGAACTACATTAAGCTACCAATTGCTAATAAGATCTTTGTTTTGTCTATTTTTGAGCAGCCGTTCTACACAGGTTTTACTGTATTAGGAAGACATGAGGGCACAGTGTCAAATGGAGAACTTATCCAGACAAAGAAGCCACATGCAACCAAGAGAAAATAGGTGAATTGACAGGTACATCATAACCTGAAGCCAGACCTAGCACTCTTTGCCAGATCCACCAATTAGACTATACCTCTGTCATTTTGAAGGAAAAAGAAAGCCTAAAGTACCATGGTGTTTAGTTTGAAGTTACATGGTAGTATCAAGGCTAAGCTACATCATGGAAATCTTGCCCTTTTATCGAACACAAACACCAAGGCTTTCATCTTGTATTTCATTTCGCTGCATCACAGAATGACAGCATCATGCCAAAGGCCCAGATAAACAAACATTTTTATGATTATTTCCTCAACCATCAGTTTAAACATTGAGAGAGTTCTTTTGAGTACCCACAAGTTGAAAAAATATGTTTTGATTGAGAAATATAAAAAAAATACATGGCAGCCTGATTCTGCAATGTAAGCAAAGTTGGCATAATGCATCCTGTACGAAAAGGTCCAGCCGGAATCCAGGTGAATTTAAACACATGGAATCTTAAAAAAAATACTGGTGGATTTTTTTCTCCCTCACATGAGATGGAATACAGGTGGAAAGCTATATATAGTAACAAAATGAGGTGAAATATGCAAATTTTTCCACCTGGAATTTTTTTCCAGGTGGAAATTTTGCCCAAAAATCTAAATGGATTTTCAGCAAAATTCCACCTGAAATTTACCTCGAAAAATTCCTCCTGGAAAAAAAATAATCCAGCTGGAATATATCAAACCATTGGGTCACCCATCCAACTACTAACCATGATCTTGTTGCTTAACTTCACAGATTTTCCATCAGCTTGATCCACTGCACCACACCATCAGTTATTAAAATGGTAGAGAAATTAGACTCATATAATTAGATTTTTTTCCCTAAAATTATTACTAAATGCTATGCCAAATTACTAACTGCTAAATTCACAGAGTGAATGATGTCCATTGTTTGGGTCAAATGTTTGAGTTTAGATAATATCATGTTTAGGTATCACAACTTATGTGCAATAAATTAAGTTAGATCGACACATTGTATCCAAGATAAGTCTTTGAAATAATCAAGAACACATTTAGGAACAGTTCAAGAACATATTTAATAATGTTCATGGACTGTCTCAGAAATAACCAAGAACAAATGAAAGAACTGTTCAAGAACACATTGTGTTCAAGCGAAGTCTTTGAAATAATCAAGGACAAATGTAAGAGCAGTTCAAGAACACATAATATTCAAGAAAAGTCTGAAATAATCAAGAACAAATGTAAGAACAGTTCAAGAACATATTATGTTCAAGAAAAGAAAAGTCTTTGAAGTAATCAAGAACAAATTAAAGAACAGTTAAAGAGCACATCATGTTCAAGAAGTCTTTGAAAGAGTCAAGAACAAATTTAAGAACAGTTCAAGAAAATATTACGATTATGAAAAGTCATTGAAAAAATCAAGAACACATTTAAGAACAGTTCAAGAACACCAGAGTCAACACAGCATTCATAAAAAGTCATTAAAATGTTCAAGAACAGTTTATAAAAAATTCAAGAACATCGGGAATTCTTAAAAAGTTTTTGAATTGTTCCTAATTTATGTTCTTGAACAGTTTAAGTACAAATTTTATTGAACAGTTCAAGAATTCTTGCTAATTTCAAGAACTGTTTTTTGAACTTCTCTCGAGTTAAGAACTCTATTTTGCAGGGGGTCACGAAGTGAAAGTTGTAAAATATAAGGCCAAAACAAAGTGGATTTGTGCAACAGGCTTGGGTTAATTTTGCCATTGCATCAATCTGGAGAAAACAAAGACAAAATATTCAGCACTCAATCATCAGATGTTTGTGGTTAGTTATTTTTAATCATCCGCCATTGTTGCTTACTACGATCCTAAAATTGGACCAATCAAATTTAAATTCGTAATCATGTGTTGGCTATATTGAATTAACTAGACAAGTATAAGCTTTCTTAAGTGTAGAGAAACATCCGTGATTTGTGACTGACATTTTGTTCCGAAATTGTCCAGCCCTCTAAGCCTGACAAGATGATTAGGGTGAAAGGGAGGGGGTATATATGCTCTTTGGTCATCAGGATGGGGGTGGGGGTCTAAGTTCAAATGATTTATAAGTCAACATTTTGTAAGTCTTCAATTTCAGAGCAGGTCCAAGTGTATTTCATAGAAAGCCTAAAGCACTTTGGAAGCTAATTAGAACTTGTGATTTCCATTATAGGGCCCATCTTGATCTGCACATAAGCAGACAGTATAGCATATAATATGCAGCAGATGACTCAAGCAGACAACTTTTTCAGATGCAATTCTTGCTGTTACTCTTAAGGGTTTATAGTTCCTGCAGATAAAATATCTTGGTAACTGATGTCCCCGCATGTACAGATCAGATTTAGAAATTTGTTTAAAAAAAGTTCTTAGTTTGAACTGAGAAAAAATCTGTTTCTGTGTGCTAAGGAAAAAAATCCAGCTGAGAAAAAATACTGGTTGAAAGAAATTTTGTAAGTCCTAAAATTCCTTGTCCTTAAGAGTTTCCAGGTGGATTTTTAAATACTATTAAGAAACATTCCAGTTGGATAAATCCTGAGAAAGAAATTCCATGTGCTTGAAAGTTTCCAGCTTGAATCAGAAAAATCCACATGGAATCTTTCGGTAATCCCACCTGGATTTTTGCAAGTATTCCATCTCCTTGTCAATTCCAGCTGGAAAATTGAAATTCCATGTCAGTTTCGCCTGTAATCCACCTGTAATTCGGGTGGATTTTGGTTAGAATTTTCGTACAGGATGCCCTAATTGTGTGCTAATGGCATGGATCTTGTTATTTCAATATTAAGGGACAGCACTCTGTATTAATCATAAATACAAAACAAATATATGGACAGTATTATGTCTCAGTTCGCAGAAGTCAATTTGCCAAAACAGGTATTAAACGGAGTCAGGATAAAGCCAAATCAGGTATCATACTAAGTCAGGATTATGCCAAAAAAGGTATCAGACCTAGTCAGGATTATGCCAAAACAGGTATCAGATTGAATGATTTTGAATCAGGGTAATGCCAAAACAGATATCAGACTGAGTCAGGATTATGCCAAAACAGGTATCAGACTGAGTCAGGATTATGCCAAAAAAGGTATTAGACTAATCTGACTTGTATTGAAGCCAGCTGATCTGGATCTACACATTTTTCAGAAGAGGTTATAGAATTTTGAAAAAGAAAATTGCACTGTACAATTAGGATGGATACAATATACTGTATTCTTGGGGCCTCTGTGTTTGTGTTAAGACATAAAAGGCTGAGTTTCCATGACATAGCTTAGGGTTATACTGTATATATAATATAGCAAGCTGTTAATCGAAGACTCCAAAACTAAAACAGGAAGCATCTTCTGAAACAAAGCCCAATAGCATATGCAAAACATGTACATTGTATGGTAAATATTCAAAAATTTTGAACACTTCTTCTGTTCTAAAATTCAATGTAGATTTCAGAGCTGGAATCCACAGATTTCTTGCCAGAATAGCAAACAGGGAAGACCCTGATCAGACTGCTTCTTCAGAAGCAGTCTGTTCTGGGTCTGCCATGTTTGTTGGTTCTCAAGAAAATTTGGTTTTCAGTGCTGGAATTCACAGATTTCTTGTCAGAATAGCAAACAGGGAAGACCCTGATCAAACTGCTTCTTCAGAAGCAGTCTGTTCTGGGTCTGCCATGTATATTGGTTCTCAAAAAAATTTTGGTTTTCAGAGCTGGAATTCACAGATTTCTTGTCAGAATAGCAAACAGGGAAGACCCTGATCAGACTGCTTCTTCAGAAGCAGTCTGATCTGGGTCTGGTCTGTTTATCTAGGCCTTTTTGGCAGGCAACCAGAGTTTGTAATTTTAGAATGTTTACCATACAGGGCAAAGATTGCATGACCACTGAATATAACACAAGGCTTCAAATAAGGAATTGAGTCCTTTATAGTTTTTTTTTATTTGATTCCTTATGTTCCATCAGCAATCTTTCAGTTAAACAGGGACGGGTCTTCCTGGGTTGAACCAGTACTAGGCTAGGATAAATGTGTCTTGCTCAAGGACCACAACGCAGTGACGCCGGTGAGGCTCAAACCCGCGGCCCCTCGGTCTCGAGTCAAGCACTCTACCACTGAGCCACTGCGGTCCCACAAGGATATGATTGAGTTACTCTACTGATTGAAGGTCAGCCTTCAGATCCAGTTCTGATTTTGTTTGTGTTGATGCTTTACATCCAAGTCAACAATTTTTCAGTCATGTTGGGCCATTTTCCAGTTTTCCTGGGTTACACCAATACTAAGCAGAGGATAAAGTATCTAGCTCAAGGACACAATACTGTGCCTCCGGTGAGTCTCGAACCAGCGACCCTTCTATCTGAAGTCTAACACTATACCACTGAGCCATCGCAATCAAGTTTCGAAAGAAGACAACACAAAAATTTTACATGAGAGAGGATGCATACATAGCTTGCTCGGCCATGTTGGCGAGTAGTGTTTTGCAGAGGTTAATAAAATGCATTTAATTGTGCATTAAACTGGATGATGCATGCTAATGATCTAAACAAATC
Organism: Loripinus fragilis; assembly: GCA_964019695.1. Taxonomy (NCBI): domain Eukaryota; kingdom Metazoa; phylum Mollusca; class Bivalvia; order Lucinida; family Lucinidae; genus Loripinus; species Loripinus fragilis. The sequence continues at coordinate 23,522,289 of OZ026523.1, forward strand.
TACAGGAATGTGATAACTAAGTCCTATTCTTATTCCATCTATCTCTCATGTAAAATTTAGGCATTGTCATTTTATGTTGAAATCAAGAAACTCGCACCCTTCAATGTAGTTTTCATATTTTTTATATAAAGACAATTTCCAAATTTAGAACATCTTGTGTTATATATGTGCATTCTGATCTAGCCCTGTACAATGAACTTCATTATGTGCATGCACTATATGGGCTTGTTTCACACGATGCACCTCAAATGCACCTCACATTTGTCACTAATTATTCTGACGTCCAGTCCTCGATCACTCTTTGTCTACCGGGTACTTTCTTCCTTAACTCTGCATGCTCATAGGGCCAGTTAAGCAAAAATAATTTGAGTAAAATTGTGATTATTTTCTTATCAATCAATTAATTAGAAATTCACCAATCAAAGAATTAATTCGACCACAGCTGACAGCAAACATGTCACATGATTTTTCAAACAAGGCTTGGTATTTCATGTGAATCAATCTACTGACATGAAATAAAATGCTTTTTTCACACCTTAAGTTGTTTGTTTCTTTTTTGTTTCTTTATTTTTATGTGTCTGCTGCAAATAATTTGTGGCGCTTTAAGTCTTTACTTGCTAAATTTTTAAAATGGATTCTTCCAATTTATGATCTAGATTAATCCATCTTTAGGTTGTCAATGAATTATTTAGGAAAGCAAGTACATTAATAGTCCTGATCAGACGGGACTATTTCTTCCTGTCTGCGTAATTTGGTTCTGGCTTTCAAAGCTAAAAGGGCTAGCTAATGGATCACCAGGACATCTAAAATTAATCTCATTTTTCTTTCCCAGACAAAGATTTTTAAAACCGAAGGCAATCATTCACTCTTTAATGGAATCAGCTAGCATTTGTTTGGGTTAAATAATATTAAATTCTTATAAACCATTTGAGGAATCCAATTTCAAATTTGGTGAATAGGTTTTGCTTGACACAGGGTTATGTGGAAGAAAAATGCGTAAGTAATAGTGTTGGCTTTGTCTTTAATAAAAAAATAAATAACAGTTCTGGAGACGGGAAGAAGTAAAACCTAATGTCGCAGTGTTGCAGATAACAATTTCGGGCAATGTGAATTTTATTACCTATTTTAAAATCCAAGTTTTTCCAAGGGGGAAGGTGTCTTAATTTTGTTTGATTTGATTCTTTACGTCCCATCAACTATCTTTCAGTTATATAGGGATGGGTCTTCCTGGGTTGAACCAGTACTAAGCTAGGATAAATGTGTCTAGCTCAAGGACCACAACACAGTGTGCTGTGAGGCTCGAACCCACGGCCCTTCGGTCTCGAGTCAAGCACTCTACCACTGAGTCACTGTGCTCCCTAGGGTGTTTTAATGCTTATTCCTATGGAAACCTATAGCACTTGTGATTTTCCAGGGTGTGGGGGATCTGGACCCTACACTCCCCCTCTGGATCTGCCCAGGTCATTGTTTAAGAACCTTATTTTAACAGAGCCTCATTATGACTCCCCCATTTATGCGGGGGTAGAACCCTATTTCAGCAGAACCAGTTGACTACATCCCATATTAGCAGGGGGTGGGGGCTAATTTCAGCAGGGGTAGACATAAATAATCATCCCAAATTTATCATTTTATGGCACATCTTGGAGCTATTATGTTGATTCAACACTGAACACCCCTTTTTCTACAGGATGTGACTCTTTCATTTTAGCAGGGGAGAACTCCCTAATTTCAACAGGGGAGGGCACATATTATCATTATCATCGCAAATTTATCATTTTATGGCACATCTTTATGGTAGTACTGTGCTTCCAGGGTAAACGTGACCCCCGTTTTTGCCGTTTATTCCTTAATGGTTATTTGAATTGAAAAATAAATTACAGAAATGAATTTAGATATAGACCGCGTAATTAGAATATTTTTCTCACTTAAGTATGAGCTTTTATATATGCTGGTATTAGATGGAATTTCTGCGTGTTTTTGTTTCTCCACTTTGAATCAGTCCTCAAGTGTACCTTATCGATATATAAATAAACTACCGGTCAGTAGTTTAAAATTCGTGCATTATGCTTATGATAACTAATATAGAGGCGCAAATGGGTATATATCTCAAGGAAAAAGACTAAGTTATTCTGAATTGCAGGGCATTTGGGCCTAAGTTCAAAATAAGGGATGCTCCCAAAAATAAGTTTTAGTAACGCGGTATACATTTACATCCACATGCTAAACATCTATCCTATTGGTAAGGATTAAAGTTGTAAAATAAAAGAAAAACGGGGCTCACTTACAACCTGGAAACACAGTAGTAAGTATCTTGTTTTCTTATTCAACCGACCTATGACTCCCCCATTTTAGCAGGGGAGGGGATATGGGGTCTCCTCATTTCAGCAGGGGAGGCCATTGCAAATTTATCACTTTATGGCACATTTTTGAACTAGTATCTTGATTCCTATTATAACAGGACTGTGACCCCCACATTTTTGAAGGTGGGAACTCCTCATTTCAGCTAGGAGGACATTTATCATATTATGGCATATCTTTCAGCTAGCATCTTGTTTCATAATTGAAGAGCCCTATTTCAACAGGTGACTCCCCCATTTTAGCAGAAGGGCATTCCTCATTTCAGCAGATCAGATACAAATCATCACTTCTATAGCAGATCTTTTGAGTTAATATTCTGTTTCATTATTGAAGAATCCTATTGCAACAGACTCCCTTTTTAAGCAGGGGAATGAGGGGGGAGGGAGAATGGCGGGACTCCTCATTTTAGCAGCGGTAGATATAAATAATGTCATTTGATGGCAGATCTTTAAGTTAATATCTTGTTTCTCCATTGAAGTATAACAACAGGATAATTCATCTTATTTTTTCATTATAGAAGTGTCAGTCTGCACATAAAAATGGATAAAATATTTGCAGTATAGAAACATTTGCATGATATAGGCTAATCAGTCCTGTGTCTTTACAGACAAACAAGATTCTGCTTTCAAAAAAGGTCCTTACACCACAATCGGGGTTCAAAGCCACTTCAATTTTTAACTAGGGTAATCACAAATGACTGACATTTTATGGATAGTTTAACTCTGCATGCTGGGTATTTTTTCTTGCTTTTATTGCCACCTGCTGTATTTGTTCAAAATTTACTTTTTCAAAGTGCTGTGGCTCAGCTGGTAGAGTATTAGACTGGGGACCCAAGGGTTCCTATAGTTCAAATCTCACCACTGGCGGAGTCACTGTGTTGTGTCCTGAGCAAGACACTTTATCCGCTGCTTAGTACTGGCTCAACCCAGGAAGACCTGTCCCAACATGACTGAAAAATTGTTGACTGGGATGTAAAGAATCAAATCAAACATACGTAAGAACTTTTAAGACTATAAGAGTGTCAAACAGTTTGGATCCCGTTCAGGACCGACATTTTGTCGGTCCTGATCTGGGTCCAAACTGTTTGAAAAGGTTATCAGCAGACGGCATATGAGCCGCGACATGTGATTTCCAACAATGTGGTATTTTGACAAGTGTAGACTCAGACGAGCCTGTGCAGCCTCCTTTTAAGTTTTGAAACTCCAAATGATGTTCAGTCAGTAGCTTAACACTCATAGAATATGCAAGTGACTAGCAAAGGCTCTGATCAGACTGCGCTTATGCATAGGCTGATCTGAGGCTTTGCTAGTAGCACATACCACATTGTTGAAAATCTCATGTCATGGCTCCTGTGTCGCCGCTAGCAAGGAAAGAGTAATTCATACTCTGAAAAGCCTACACAACTGCAGGTTGCTCTGGGGCTTCCATATTCAACAAATATGTAAAATAAAGCCCCTTTTCATGTTGCAATCCAATCAAATTATGAAAAAGTCATTTTGGGAGAACAAGGAAAGCATTTCAAATCCCAGGATGCATCAGAAGTAAATTTGTTTTCATTTTTTATACCATATACGTTCCAATAAATACCCCCCAAACAAATGAATGCCTATTTTCCATTTTTATGCAAAAGGATGGTAAATATTAATGCTGTCTAAGCCAAGTTAAAATGCATTTTGGGCAAACAGTTTATATGTTTATCTAAATTTTGTCTCAAAAATGTCATATGTCTGGAGACCAAATGTAGTGTTCACAGGAGAATTTATTAGGATAAATATTACTTACAATATCTCAGATGAGAGACAAATAATAAAAAATCAAAAAAAATCATGCTTTTGCTGCCGTCTGCTGAATTTTTTTAAACTTAACTTTTTCAAAAATTTCTTGCAGGAGAACCATCAGAGTGTCAAACAGCTTGGATCCAGATCAGGACCGACATTATGTCGGTCCTGATCTGGGTCCAAACTGTTTGCAAAGTTTATCAGCAATGACAAAGGTCACTGCTAGCAGGGAAAAAGTTAATGAAAAGAATAATTTCAGTACTATAAAGGATCATTGACGGTTTGGGCCTTATACGCCTATTTTTCTGATTCCCAGAACGCTGCATTTGTGCTTCTGGTGTGGTGCATGTAGTATCAGTACAATAGGTGAATCTAATGGCAAGGGCCAGCTAGCAAAATATTTTCAAAATTCCTACGCACTCGAGAGTTATGGCGGGTAGAAAGGGGGGGGGTCTGAAATTTCATGAAAATAAATAGTGCTTTAAAAAGTAATTTCTGCACGTTTTCCTGATTTATTTGGTAGGCATTATGATATCTATTTAACATACCATATGCAGAGCATTAACGAATCACGATAATTGATTAAATTGTTTTAAAAACAAAATATGTTTTGTTATAAAATGATTTTGGGGATAATTTAGAATTTACCTGTACATTTTGACTACATGTACCGTAAATAATACAAAACTGAAAGCTCAACAAAATAAATAAATATTTTTGAAGGAATAAAAGTGCCCCATTTAGCATTGGAAAGTAAAACTGATTCTAACTAGATCCTATGAATGTTATTTTTGCTTTGTTTAAAGGGCATAGCATGTTAAATGTATTTAAAGTGTCCGAATATTTATGGTATACATATACATGTATACCCCTATATGAGACAATATATTGAACACTAAAGTATTTACCTACTATAACTCTTTGCATGCCAGTGGATAATTGTGTCGTCTGCCAATAGCCTTTTGCAAACAGTTTGAACCCAGATGAAGACCAACAGAATGTCAGTCTTGATCTGGATCCAAACTGTTTGACACTCCGATGGTGGTCCTAGGTGGTATATTTTTTAAAAATTAATTTTGAAGAAAGTCAGCAGACGTAAATAAAAACATGAACAATTCCCTCGCATGCAAATAGATAAGTAAAGGACGTTTGCAAAAGAATGTGTCATTTAATGACAGTGAGATTTTTTCTTATGATAAAATGCATTAAACCTTGCTAATTCTACTTTTAATCTTAAAGTATTTTATATTAAACTAGCACAGAATAGAAAACAATTTAGGAGGTTGGTTCTAGAAAACTTCATTACTGTCATTAATTTCTTATTTGGTAGAAAAGGCATTTTATGGGCTTAGGCCCTGGGTTTTTGGGCTGCTGAACATCTTTCCCCCCCTTGTGCCAGCAAGCCACTTCCATACAATGTGTAAAATATGGTAACACATATACATGCAAAAGCTTTTGCTGGCACAGGGGGGGGGGGAATGATATTTTAAAAATGTTTTCGGATTTCTATATATCTTAATGTAAAACTGATTGTTCTACCCAAACTTTTACATCTTTGAAGCATTTAATATCGTAAACGGATTTCACAGCCATAAAGTACTCAGGTCAGGGTAGCTTCAGGGTGAAGAAAGGGACGATTGACAAACTTTTAATTTTACTGAAAACCATAGGCATTTACCCATAGCAAGTGTCAATGGTCCTTTCAAGACTAGACTTGAAATTTTCAAGAAATTTTCTTCCGAAAATGCAGGGAAAATGAGATTAATTTTCGACAATCCACTTATCTGAAGACTGGACTCTGGATTAATAGAAGCGACAAACGTGAGGAAGCATTACGCCAACACTATTAACTTGATGTTATCATTATCACCTGTGAGCGTGTGAAGACGGCTTTTCATTGATTGAGCCGTTGGAGCTATAATGCGACCCAGTACTTGAAAGACGGCTGAAATTTCAAGGCAAGGCGAGATTTAACAAAGCATAGTATAACTAGAGCATGCATGTATACGCTAAATGTGGGAACTTAACCTTTAAAGTGTCAACTCGACTGCAGCAGATGAAAAAAGTTGTGACATCTTTCTGCATTTTCAGGGAACATAATGACTTGATATTTTCACCTATTAAAGCTGATTAAACTTGTTCCATATAATTGTGGCTAGCTAATTTTTTTCTAAATTATTTGTCGTTTGCTAATTTTTTTCCAAATTAACTTTTTCCCAAAATTTTTTAAAGAGTACCATCAGAGTGTCAAATAGTTTGGATCCAGATCAGGCTCCACATTTTGTCAAGCCCAATCTGAATACAAACTCTATGCAAAGGTTATCAGCAGACAAAAAAAAGCAAGGAAGGAGTTAAATGGTCATCTGCTGCGAATCTTTGTTGACGCTTTAAGGGTGAATGGCTAAGCAAACAGTGAAGGCTAAAATCAGCCTGTGTAGTAGCTATGAGGCAAATAACAGCCATCACTTGGGCCTCGACGCAAGAAAACCTGTCTTCGGTGTTTGCTAACAACAAAGGCGCAGACCGCGCAGTCTGATCAGCGCCTTTGTTATTCGCTAATTGGAAAGAATCATATCTAAACTTGCTACTAGCAAATTTCAATTTTCTTGATTGTAACTGTAGCTGAGGAGACTGGTTTGAATCTCGCTTTGTCAGAAACCCCGAAGACATGTTTTGTCCTGTCTAGGCCCACTTCTATCTTACGGAAAGGTTATACTGGGCTGGCTCATGAGCTTTTGGTACTTCTCCGAAATGTGTAAAGTCATCCGCATGTGCAGCTGCCTAGGGGGCTCGAATTCTGAATTTTTGGACTGGCCTTCCTCTTCTTCCATAATTTTTGTATGCGAGCAGTAAATACTCTGATGAGGCTGTCCAGATGCAGATGCCCAGTCTCATGTGAGCTTTGGCTGCTGCCAATGTGATAAGTACTAAAATCTTGTGAGCTGGCCCATATGCCTCAAATGCCATGGCACCTCCTTTGCAATACATGAATTATTTGGGCCTAGATGTGAGAAAACCTGTCTTCGGGGTTTCTGAAAAAGCTTCACTCAAACCACTCTCCTCAGCTACAGAGACTAGCTAGAAAATTGAAATTTCACTCATTGCAAGTCTACATATGATACTTTACAAAAAGTGAATAATAAAGGCAATGATCAGTCTGTGTGAATGCGCTGGCTGGTCTGTGCCTTTGTTGCTCGCAAACCCCAAAGATAGGTTTTCTCCCGTCCACGCCCATTTGTTAGGTTTATGATTAGGTGCTATACATGCTCATAATGAGCTTCAATCTTGGATAGGTCCCTGATAGTGTATGACTAGGAATGCCCATAACTATAGGTGGATCTGCATAAAGGCTTCCAGTCCAACAATATAAAGGTCGTAATAAAAGTTGATTCAGCAATAAATTTATTGGTTTTGTACTGATCTCATATGCACAGTCATTCTTTAGACATTCATGTTCAGCTATCTAGTGGAGCTTGTGGCCTAAATTTTGGCCTTGGACTATATCAATGTCACTACATTTTGTGGGCATGCATGCTCTGGCCCAATATTGACTACCAAAACAATATAATCTTATTTCTCACCCCAGCATTGGGTGACCGACACTAGAAGTTTAGACTGCTACTAGATTCTAATTCTACGTAGACACACTGTCAATCATAAGCAAAATTAGAATGTTACAAGTTTCTAACATCATTCAGACAACGTCAATTATTCTACGATTATAGACTGCTAGATTCCTAAGTAACAATGCAGATGCAATTAACAGTTACATAGCTGCCAAACATGCAGACTCCCATGATCTTAATAAGACTACTAAGGAAAATGGATATGCTTTCAGAGAAGAAATGTTTTCACAATTTTTATTAGTTTTCAGATCAAGTTTCATAAACAACCTGATAATCATATTTGATACAGTGCAGTCCCTTTATAACACACCTCTATATAACACGGATTTCAGTATAACACGGTCATATTGTGGCTCTCAAAATTTTTTTACATGGAATTTTACAAAGGAATTATAGGAAAATGACCATTTTACAGTCATTTTCCTATGATTTGAATTTTACAAAGGAATTATAGGAAAATTACCATTTTATGGTCATTTTCCTGTAATTTCTTTGTAAAATTTTCCCTGTTTAACATGGTTCACTAATAACATGGTCCATTCCTATGGATTATAAAAGGACTGCATCAACCTATAATTTTGGTCATAAGCCTTATCTGCCATTAAGGCTAAAAAATGGACATCATGTGTTTTGAAGGGAAAGTTTGTTCCAGTTGATGCTTTACAACTCAGTCAACAACCTTTCAGTCATGTTGGGACATTTTCCTGTCTTCTTGGGTAGAACTAAAACTAAGCAGAGGATAAGGTGTCTTGCTCAAGGACACAACACAGTGCCTTAGGCGAGTCTCCAACTAGCACAACCCTTCAATCTCAAGTATAACACTCTACCACTGAGAAGGGGTTATCATAGTTGTGTGAGATGTTCTTTTAAGATGACATCAGACATAACAGTGGGTATGCATCACATGAAGTAATGTTACTATTCTTCTATTGGCTCATATTTTTGTATATTTGGAATACCATATAGTTTGGAACCAGATCAGGCTCAACATTTTGTCAGGTCTGATTTGGGTCCAAACTGTTTGCAAAGGTAAGTATCAGCAGACAAAAGTTAGAAATGCTTATGAATTTTTAATTGTATGAGTTTCAGTTTGCCCAAATCTGAGTGCAATAAACAGGCCTCAGGGTGGGTCTTTGAGCAGAAATCCATTGCATATACCTTCTAGTTTTTTTTTTTTATTATTGTTTTTATTTTTATCATTTTTTTTTTACCTTTTATCACTTTATTCTCCTGGTCATCTGACATACAGGGGGGTCGGGGAGGGCCATCCCCCTGCATGCCTTACAAACTACAAATATGGTATTCTGATGGTTACTTGGTACGCTTGCTCACTTCTTTCGTTCATCTATCATGCAATTTGAAAGCAATAACAAGATAGCTGTACACAACCATGAAGGTGCCTTTTTTCATTGCATTTTAGCCCTTAAAGCGCCAAATACGACTGCAACAGACAACATTTTGAAAAAAATTATCATTTTTCCGAGAAAACAAGGCTTGATATTCCATGTGACTCCTCTGCTGGGAAGATCCAGCCTTATTTTCTTTGAGACATATGAATAAAAATACTAAAGTGTCGTCTGCTTCAAGTTTGTTTGGACTTTAAGGGTTAGTTTTCTGATGGATTTTGTGCTAGTTTGAAAGTGATATACCTTCTAGGGTTGACAGATCTTCGTTGTCCTTTGATATGGTCTTTAGATTTACTGGCCCGGTGACTCTCTAACTCATCTTTCAGATCTAATATCTTCTGTTTAACATCAGGATCCTCTGCTAAATCTGCAAAATAGTTAGCAATAATAGTCTATAAACCCTTTGTTTTTCCGGAAACCCCTGAATGAGTACTTTTACAAACAGTGTAGACCCAGATGAAATGCAGCATAATGCTGCATTTCATCAGGGACTACACTGTTTGTAAGGTAAAAAAGATCTTCATACAAAAGACTACAATATCTTCTGTTTAACATCAGGATCCTCTGCTAAATCTGCAAAACAGTTAGCAATAAACGTCTATTAACCTTTGGTTTTTCCGGAAACCCCTAAACAGGTTCTTTGGCAAACAGTGAAGACCCAGATGAAATGCAACATAATGCTGCATTTCATCAGGGTCTACACTGTCCGTAAAAGTAAAAAGATATTCAGACAAATAAAGACTACAAAATCTTCTGTTTTACATCAGGATCATCTGCTGAATCTGCAAAACAGTTAGAAATAAAAATCTATTAACTGGTTGAGAATCAGTAAAAAGAATGAAATGGATCTATGTAGTGTGAAGATTTTTGAGGCCCTATATTCTGCATCATTATTTGCATGTGGGAAAAACCAGTATCTGCTTCACAGCTTAATCAGGTGTCCTCACTAAACCTGATTTACACGCCAAACATTGTATAGAGCTAGAGATTATTTATTGCATACACCTTTAAAAAACCTGTTTCCATCCGTACTCTCAGTGCTTTGATTGTCTTACTGCAACACTGCAAATTAAAGGTGTAACTAAAATGTTAGACTGGCCCCCATCTAACTGATAATTTTATCATGTTACAAAAGAAATTATTACATTTCTTTATTTTAAAAGTGTCTACCATCAGTTAGAGTTTGAGCCAAGAAGAGATTATGCAGTGAAAATTTTTGTCCAGTAGCAGTAGTTTTCCTTGAACCCAGAGCCTGAGGCCAGGCTACTGAGATGTGTATGTTTTCAAGTTTAACATTCTCCTTCCCTATGCCTCAGACAAGACATTTCAAATTCACAAAACTGCATGCTTTCATAAAACTTTAAATTCCACTTCAGGACAATCCAATTATGTGCAGCTTGCAGTTTTGCATTTACATAGGCAGAATTTAAATTAATTTCGTGAGATGATTTGGAATGGCAGCTACATTCAATTTGGTGGCAAAGAACAATAAAAAAGATTTTAATTATTTCAAGCAAATTTGCATTCTTATCAGATGGTGTATAAAGGGCCTGCACAGGACTAAAGATAAAATGCTTTCTGGTTATATTTAACCCTTAAAGCGCCCATCACGACTGCAGCAGACGACAAATTTTGCGACATTTCTCCCAATTTTCAACAAAAATAAGGTATGATATTTCATGAGAGCAGACGATTCTCATGGAATATCATGCCTTATTTGTTATTCTTGAAAAAGCGGCAAAATTTGAAGTTGTCGTCAGCTGCAAATTATAGGTGGCGCTTTATGGGTTAAAGTACATCTTCATGAAAACATTTGTTGCGGTACCCATTTGAAGCCTCTCATTGAAACGCTTCCAATGGGTACCAACAATGTATGTTTTCAGGAAGAAATAAGAAAATCATAAATCTGGATACACCCTCTTATCTGGGTCGACTCAAGATTCTTCCAAACAGTACTGTTGATATTGAAGACACATACCAGACTACCCATCTATACATGGTTGAGCAGTGCCTTGGCTGCATGTAAACCTAAAGTTGACCATTCAGCAAATAGACAAAATGAATGTCCTTATATTAGCTAAATACCAAATAAGGTATTAACTCTTTTCCCACTAGTGGCGACTTTTACTGTCTTATGATCACATTTGCAAATAGTTAAGACCCAGATCAGGCCTGACAAAATGTCAGGCCTGATCTGGATCCAAAAAGTTTGACACTGTTGGTATTCCCAAAAGAAATATTTTGAAAACATTATTCTTGAAAAAATTACCAAGCAAGCAAGCCAAGAAAATGATTGAATGGTCCTTTTTACTTGGCTAGCCAAATTGCGGCTTGCCCCTATTTGGATGAAAAATACGACAAGTTAAGAAGTAGAATAGCAATTTATCGTCAGCTGGCACAACAATTCTCTGGAAATTGATTCCAAGAGTCCATTTAACCCAAAACTAACCTATAAAACACTCGCATAGCCCTTGCCTAGCCTCAGGATTAATGTGGTCTATTTCACAGTATGTGCTTTGGCACATTAACCCTAATGCGCCAATCGCAACAGAAGTCGTCTGCTTTTCTCTTCTGCTGAAATGCTTAAGTAGCCCCTATGGCAAACAGTGTGGACCCAGATCAGACTACTCCCATAGGAGCAGTCTGTTCTGGGTCCACACTGTTTGCTACTATACTTAATTCATCAGTAATGTTAGGCAATCTTTTGTAGCAGACGACTTCAGCAGACGACATTTTCAGATGCATTTTTTCTTGGCGCTTTAAGGGTTAATGACAGAATATCGGTTACCGGTAAGTTGTATCTTGACAAACAGTGACTAGGAATATTGTGTGGTCTTATCAAGGTCTACACTGTCAGCAGCAGATTCATAGAGATTTCGGGGGTTCAAGTGAGCCCCCCCCCCCCCCCCACCCCCTCCTTTGAGACCAAAATTATTTAATTTTCATGTGGATATTTATTAAGAAAAATGAGGTTAAATCAGAAAATCGACCCCCCCCCTCCCCCTTATACATCGAACCCCCTTGCCAGACATCCTGGATCTGCCTCTGACTGTTTTACTAACATATGAAATTTTTGGGAGAAAAAAATAGATATGAATTACAGCTCCAATCAATAGCTCTGCAACCACCCAAAGCCCATCTATTTCACAAGCCCTGATGTGAGAGCATCAAAATGAAATACCAGGCACTAAACAAAGCAGCATTTGGGAGTTAACTATTTGCCTTCTAGTGCCATCTGCTGATAACCTTGACCCAGATCTTGACCCTAATCTTGATCAGAACTGTTTGACACTCTTATGGTATTCCTGAATGAAGTTTTCGAAAAAGTTGATTTGCAAGTAACAAAAACATGCAAAAAAAAAATTACCAAGCAGGCAAAAAGTCAAATGCTGGACAGCTGAGCCATCAGATGCTATTGGAGAAAGATAATGATTAAATAAGACTTAACTAAAATGTGGGGAAAAGCCTCACAATTATCTGTCACAAAAAGGAAGTATAGATCAAAGGAGCCCTGTCGCAGAAAAACATGCCATCTTGAGGTATGCAAGTAGCAATTGTGTAATTCATTCAAAGGCATATGCTTAGCACCCATTACCCTGTTATGCATGTGCATACTGAGAATTTCACACAATCAAATCACATAATGTTGACACCAAGTTTTTTTTTTCAACCATTAGGAACTGCTCTTAAAGGAAAAAATTGCTCCCTAAAAAAGCAAATTCTTTCTTTTAAGAGAAGTCCCTTTATGAAAAGATATGCAATTGATAAGAATCACTGCTCGTTTCAGCAGTCTCCCTTCAATGTGCGTAAATATTCTCGCCCATGAAAGGAATGGTTAGGAACCAATTTGCCTTTTTGAGGTTTCCCAGTGGCAATGAGTAAAACATGCACTGGAATGGTTAGGAACAAATCTTTTTGAGGTATCACAGTGGCAATGAGTAAAATATGCAATGTGATGGTTAGGAACCAATCTGACTTCTTACGGTTTCCCAGTGGTAAGCATGTTTTTTTCAAGCAGTTTTTGAAAGGATTAATCTGGGTTTCAGCAGGACAAGGGGGAGATTGAGGGAACTACAAATATCCTTATCCGATCTAGTGCAAGAAAAATCCCATCATATATACTGAATTATCTCTACCTATAGAGGAACTGTATGGTCTTGTGATTAATGACATTCGTCCCTTTGTTCAGTAAAGTCTTGTAACAGCAGGAAATGAAGAAATGCTTATTTCACTTTTCTCTGACACAAGACTAGCTAAAAGCATTTTTCTCTGCTATATATAGGTCAAAATGGAGAGAAAAAATGCTGAAAAATATTGGTTAAAACCCTTAAAGCGCCAATAACAACAAAAGTCGTCGGTGCTTTTCTCGTCTGCTGAAATGTTTAAGAAGCCTCTATGGCAAACAGTGTTGACCCAGATAAGACTGCTCCTATAGGAGCAGTCTGTTCTGGGTCAATGCTGTTTGTTTCTATACCTAATTTGTCCGTAATGTAAGGCAATAATTTGCAGCAGAGGACTTCAGCAGACAATAGACGACATTTTCAGATACATTTTTTTCTTGGCGCTCAAAGGGTTAAAGCTGCATACTCTGTAACTATGAACATTTTTCGAAAAATTTTATTTTCTTTTTAAATCATTTGTAAAAGTAGAATTAAGCTTTGTTTTCACAATAAAAATGTTCAGTACAGCTGAAAACTGCATGGAAAAGTGAATTATTTTATCAAATAGGTGTATTTTTCTCTTGTTGGTAATTATTTGCGTCCCTCCAATAATTATAGACCGTTGAATTTTAACATAAATGCAGTTGTTTTGATAGTGATAACTTGTTAAGATTTAATGGTAAAATGGTAAAATGTTTACCTGAATTTTAGTATTTTTACTGCGTTCTTGAAAAATAAAAACATTATTTTTAAAATTTGAAGATCAAAAGTTACAGACTATGCAGCTTTAAGTCTAAATAGGGTGATAATCTGTGCCATCATCCCTTGACGCTTGTCATGCTGAATATTATAAGAATCTATCATGAGTGTGAGGGTGGGATAGAAAAATTGGTCCCAACATCATCGATTGGCATCACAAGGCTTGCCTCCCCAATTATAATGCTGTTAACCTGTAGCATTCCAGTTATTAGCATGTATTTTCTATGGGAGTGGAAAACTGTGGATCCTGAACAGATGGCTTCATCAGAAGCCAGCTGATCTGGATCCACAGTGTTTTCCAAAAAGGATAAATCTGGGTTAAGTAGGACAAGGGTTAAATGATCTGGACCAATCCATTCTAGCTATCAATACAAAAGTTTGCTCAAGAAAGAAAACAAACAATCACTGATTAGACTGTTCATCTAGGACATGCGCTGATCCAGAGGGGGGGACAGGGGGTCCATACCCCCCCCCCCCCCCACACACACACACACTGAAAAATCACAAAGCTATAGGGTTTCTTAACAATACTGGTCCGGATCCCCTTGGAATCACAAATCTACCAAGCCAGCATTCAATATTGGGCCATCATCGGCCGCCAGCTAAATACCATTTAAATGGTGTTTCGCTGGGGGGCTGAAGATGGCCTGCTTTTAGTGGCATTTGAATCCTCTCTCCCATCATCAACTAAAAAATTAATAAAAATAGTTGTCAGAGTTGGACCCTATCTGACAAAACTATCTGGATCGGCGCATGTAGGAGCATTTATTTGAAACTCCAGAAATTAGATTTTTAAGGCCTTATAGAAAAACAGTCTAAATGAGATCTTAAAGTTTGCCAGTCAGGTTTTATAAACAGAAGAATAAAATCTGCTGGGAGGAGTGAAGTACATAAAGGTTTTCAGCATGTAAACTATCAATATCCTTTTTAATTTCCTTTACTTTTCATCTCACAGCATCTTGGCTATGTATGCTTCCTCTGTCTGCACATTTTCTGTAGAAACCTTTTTTTGTACAGGATATCTGTAAATAGGTATATTTACAAATAGTGTGAGCACCCAAATTGCTTCCATTTGCAGCGTCCAATTACAAAAGGTATGAGCACCCAAATGGCTTCATTTTGCAGCGTCCAACTACATTTTTGCACTGAGTGAAAGCAAGAGGTGTGGCAATTTAACTTCATATGATGTAAATCGGGGAGTGAAAATGAAAAAAAGTTTGCATACCCAACTTTAGCGTTATTGCATGTTGGGTAGTTTGTTAACTGCAGTGTTTTTTGTTTTGTTGTCTTTGTTGTTGTTGTTTTTTTTGTTTTTTTTAACTTTTTAAAAGAAATCTTTCTAGAAGTCAACCATTTTCAATCCAGATGAGGAATGACAACTCATCTGACCTGATCTTTCTTTTTTTGATGCTTTACATCCATCCCAGTCAACAATTTTTCAGTCATGTCGGGGCAACATCTGGCCTGATCTGGGTCCAAACTGTTTGCAAAGGTTATCAGCAGGAGACGAAAGTTGCCACTAGCAGGGGGAGAGTTAACCAATTCATCTTGACAGGTGATCAGATCATTATGTGGTCCATCTTGCTAAATATTAATAATTCTGACAAGCAATCATCTGAAGCCCTTCCATGATGATCTGAGAGCACTCTGAGAATGTTTTGAGACTGTTCTGAGAATGTTCTGCACCTAATCCACATAGCTATACTCCTGGTCAAGACATGCAACTGTCATATTTAATAAAGGCTAACTATTGTAACACTTTGCATGCTGGAGAAAATTTCATGCTTTTTGTTGTCATCTGCTGACTTTTTCAAAGACTTTTTCAAATTCAACTTTTTTGATTTTTTTTTTCAGGAAGACCATCAGAGTGTCAAACAGCTTGGACCCAGATCAGGCCTGACATTTTGTCAGGCCTGATCTGGGTCCAAGCTGTTTACAACTGATATCAGCAGCCAATACTGGCAGGCAAAGTGTTAATGAATCTCCCATCTACTATACAGCTTGGACTTATAACCCAAGAAGATTCTCATCTTGAATTTCAGATCAGTTCCAGAGAGTTTCCAGCAGAAGCAGTCTGATCAGGGCCTTTCATTGTTGGCCTCTCTGGTTACCCTTTTACCTCAAAGGCCTGATTATATAATTACCCAAATTGCATGGGTGAAAAAGTTCTAAATTTCAAAAATCCTGAACTTTAGAAATTCAAATCTAAAACTTGCATTATGCTTACAAAATATCAACAATTTTCAGTTCAACTGGTCAATAGTCTTTCGAGAAACTGAAATAAATGAGAGATGCTATAATTGTATCCTGTTAAATTCAGCATTTTGAAGCTGTCTTTCCATAGAATCCTGAATTCAGGAATAATGCTGAAAACTGTCACCCATGAAATTGTATAATAAGAAGCAAAATGTCTTTAACCACTATTAAATGTTGGTCAATTATAAGTGGATAAATCACTCACGCTTCCCTCTCATGATTTATACACTTTAATGAAAGTCACTGACCTCCAGCCAGTGATATATTAAGCAACAAATCACTGTGAGCGTGAATCTATTTCTTAATTGAATATATAAATGGTGAGAGGGATACCCAGAGGGATACAACATGTATATCAAGCCTTACCAAATGCAGTTTCTCCATTTCTAGTTTTTGCATCAAGGTCTGCACCGTTCTTCACAAGTATTTCTAGCACTTCAGGCTGAAAGGAAAGCATGAAATCAAATGGACCAGCCCATAAGCTATGTCATATGTGTGAAGTCACTTTTATTTGTTTGTGTTGATTATTTACGTACCAATCAACATTTTTTTCAGTCATGTCGTAACATGTCATGTCGTTTAACTCTTTGCCCCCTAGAAAACTTTTCATTCTTAATTTGTCATCTCCTGAATTTTTTTCAAAATCAACTTTTTAGATTTTTTTTTCAGGAATACAATCAATCACAGTGTCAAACAATTTGGATCCAGACATGTTGTCAGGCCTGATCTGGGTCCAAACTGTTTGCAAAGGTTATTTGCAGACAACACTTTATAGGAGGCTATAGAATTAACTACATACATGCATCATATTGCATAGGCCTAGAAAAGTAATGAGGTGGTTTTGTTTGTATTTATGCTTTACATCCCATTCAACAATTTTCAGTCATGTCAGAACATTTTCCTACTTTCCTGGGTTGAACTAGTACTTAGCAGAAGATAAAGTGTCTTGCTCAAGAACAAATACATTGCCTCTGCCCAATCTTAAACCAGCCACATCTTGATCCCAAGTCCAACACTCTTACCACGTACGGAGCAGCTCCGAAAAGGCAGCTCTCTTAAATTTGCTTACCCAAAAAAGTTTTTTGTAGAAGTGAAATAGAAAAAAAAGATTTAAAAAGTTTTCTGTGGAAAGTGGACTCCCCTGATCTAAATGCCTGGATACTAAGAGTAACAAGTAACTCAAACTGTCTTAAGCCGCCACTCAAAAAAAAGACAAAACAAAGATCTTAAAGACAAATGGTAGCTTAATGAAGGTCGAAAGTATTGCAGAATGCTCTCTTGGAGCATTCTGCAATACTTTTGAGCTGCATTAAGTGATAATCGGTCTTGAAAACCAATTTTTGATCTTATTTTTTAGTGGCGGCTGAAGACAGGTTTTACTGTAATATCACCAAACTAGTGACACATGACTGTCTCATTAAAATGCTAAGCTAATTTAATGGCAAAAGGAGGCTTTCAGGCTTTTATTTTGCATTTTTGCATCTAAATGCTCAAATCCTGTTTCCAGTCATTAACAAGATGCAAACTATGTTTACAACCATTTGCATACCCGATTAACACACTTGAACTTAGAATTAAAGTTTCCTGTTTTATAGACTTTTTTATATTCTGACAAAGATAGTCCATCATGAACCTGTCCATGAAGGATAGAGGTCTCACCCTCGGGGTTGGAAGCCTTCCTTGTCCCTGGTTAAATCCAGACCCCTCTGGTGAGATTTCTCTATCATTCATGGACACTCATGATGGCTGAGCATGATGGATTTTTATCTTCCTTGAACTCTGTTGTGGTAGTATTTTGATTCACTTAAGAAATGAATTCAATTTTTGGAATGTTCATGGAATCATGAATACTTTGGGTCTCTTGCAAAGTTAATGTGAAGCCCTTCCTCTTGGATTTTGCAAGAGACCCCGAAGTATTCATGATTCCATGAACATTCCAAAAATTGAATTTATTGCACCTTTATATTTACATTTTATTATAAATATCTAAAATATAAAAATTAATTTTAATTAAGGAATTAAAACAGTTTTGTTTTTAAAACATAATCGTATTAACGGTTTAGTCAGAGTGTAAAATGGAAAAGCGGACCAGCCAGCTTGAATACGGACATCAAATGGAGCAAACAAGAGGCTTGTTCTGCACCTGTGACTTATGTGTGGCTTGCTGTCAATCACAACACCAGAATCACTTCTGGCGAATGAGTTCGATGTCGAAGAGTATTGCACGGGCGTGCGAGCTTGGCGGCTGTCAATCGAATTTGTGTATTTCATGCGGCTATGAACGGTTGCAAAAATCTAAAAATTCATTAAAGGATTGCTTCGAAAATGTAAATATTTCCAAATGAACACCACAACACATCCTTTCATGAAAAGATAAGAAATTATCACAATTTTTTCTGTTTTACAAAATAATATTGTACAAACCTGTAACCAACAAGCTGCCGCATGAATAGGAAGCCAGGAGTCGTAGTCTCGTATATTCAAGGATGCATGGTGATCTAACAAGAATTCTAAAACATCTATATAACCATTGGCCGCTGCTATATGGACCTGAAATAGAAGAAGAAAGGCATGCTGGGTAATTTTGCATGTTTTTTTTACATCTTCATGTACTTTGGTTTGGTTTGGTTTGTTGCTTTATGTCTCATTCAACAGCTATGGTCAAGTCTGGACAGTCAGTTCACCTAACCACACTATTTTCCTTAGAAATGCGAGTCACTACCTTAGCCTCCTATCGTTCGGCACGATAAAATGGGCAATTTTACTTGGGGACCCGTTTACGTAAAGACATCGTTTCTATATTTTCCTGGGCAAGCTTGAACAAGTAGTTAACCAATACTTTGTGCACATACAACAACCCTTCTTGAATGAATCAGCCGAAGTGAGGAGAATGACGTAGAAACTATTTCATGATCTATCTCCGCGAAAGTATGGGACTGAGCCGGGATCGAACTCATTGTCAAACAGTGTAGACCCTGACGAAATACCGCATGATGCGGCATTTCATCAGGGTCTACACTGTTAGCTAAAAAAGAAAAAAACAATCTTCAGGGAAAGAAATGCATTTTTATTTGAAAATTATAACCTGTGACCCCTTGATATGAACAATGGACCATCCCAAGTTTATTGTATTAAACTAGAAGGAAAATAGCATCAGTACATAAATAGTTTAAAAGTTTTAAAATGAGTCTGATTTCTTAGGGTAAATGTAATACATTGGCCTCGCTGTTTTGTTCAATTGCATGCAAACAACAAAGGTCCAGACCAGACTGCGCGGATAGTGTGACCAGCGCCCTTTTATCCGTTCTCTAGAAAGTACGATATGTAAAGCTGTCACATGCAAAGTTTCACTATTCTTATCTGCAGGCTGGTTTGAACCAACCCTGAAGACTCTCACGTTGAGTCCCATATAAAGGCGCTTATGGTAATCACCTCCTAATTAATCGTCTACATAGGAGACAATATGCATGCAACGTTGAGTTCATTTTCTGTGAGATGACTGTCATGAATAAAAATAAACCTCAAGGATATATCGATCCCAAATAGGCCTCGACGCGACAAAATCTGCCTTTGGGGCTTCCAACAAAGCGAAACTCAAACCAGCCTTGTGAGCTTCAGAAATCAGCTAGAAAGTTTAAAGTTCAAGTGTAGCAACTTTTAGATATGAGACATTCTATAAATCAAATAACAAATGTGCTGAAAAGTCTGCGCGGATGCGCAGGCTGGTCTGTACCTTTGTTTTTCACAAATTCACGAAGACAGGTTTCCTCGCGTTGAGGCCCAAATAATGTTTTGTGGGCCTTTAGTCCAACGCTACTAGGCAAATTAGCACATTCCGTAATGATTTGGGTTGAAAATCTGACCGCTACTGAATGTGACTATGAAATTTCAAAACCATATCTTAAACTTGTAATGGACGGACGGACGTACAAGCCCAAAGCAATATGCCCCTTCAACTTTTTCAAAGTTGGGGGGGCATAAAAATTGGGGAGAAGTGTGGTTCATAACAATATCCAGCATGACATGGGTTAAAAGTTCAATGATGCCAGCGCTCTCGGGCGCTCGTTGTACTCAGATGCCCAACTTTACACATTACGAATAAAGATAGGTACCAGAACAACGAACGCTAGCATTGTTGAACTCGCCTCAGTTACCCAGGCCTTGCAATTGGTGGATCAGATGACCATTTTGTTAATCTATCCCCATATGATCCACTCTCTAACTTACGTTATGGGCCTAAGTTATGGGCCTTTCTGCCTGAAACAGTCCATCCTGTATCGCTGGTTTCTCCGCCACAAAGAACTAATTCTTTGCCTACTTAGTGCTGTATGCTATAAACCTTCTGATCCAGATCAGGCCTGACATAATGAATCCAAATGGTTTGATACTCTAATCATAGTCCTAAAAGAATCTTTTTGTGAATTTTGAAGAAGAAAAAATCAGCATGCAAATTTATCCAGCGTGCTAAGAGTGTATGAGGTCTAGCTGATCAGTCACTCTTGGGAGATTCCACAAGTAGCCTGAACTTGTTAGGGCGACATATTTGCATATCAGATCAAGCGCCTCTGATTAGCCAATACCTTATGAGGACTTTGAAGAAAATGTGGGTGCCATAGGCAAAGATCGGCCTACATTTCTTAGATTTATGCAGAAAACCTATTCTTGGACTATACTAACCCTTTTCAGACCAAAGAAATTTTACATCTAGTTTGATATACAGTAAAACCTGTCTTAAGCGGCCACTCAAAAAGAAGACCAAAATTGGTTTTCAAGACCTATTATCCCTTAATGCAGGTCAAAAGTATTGCAGAATGCTCCAAGAGAGCAAGGTTATAAAACTTTTTCCATGCTCAATTCAACTGAGCATGAAATTTCAATTGCTCATAAAAACTCTACTACCTACAAATAACGAAGTTCCTTACTTTAAGTCCCTCAAATGTTGTATTTATCATGCTTATAAATGTTAAAATGACAACAATTGTTGGCATTTTAACATTTATGAGCAGGATAAATTTCATGCTCATCTGAGTTGAGCATGAAAATAAACTTTATAACCTCAGGACCTGGACAGTGCATACCATGTGACCTTATAGCTGAATAATACCTATGTACTTATAACCAAACATATGCAGGAAAAGCGGAGTGGCTTCAATTTATTTCTTTTATTGAGTTCACCCGCTCCTAAACTTGGCACAGGATAAATAAATGGCGGGTCAGAAGTTTAGAGACCTTTTAACCAGCTGAAAGATTGCAATTGGATGTCAACTCCAGCTACTCTCTAGAGCACGGATTCATTAATACGTTGTCAATGTTCGTCAGTCCATAACTATTAGTAATGTCTTTGTATAATGGAAATAGGAATTATAAATGGCTTGGCAATGGTTTCCTAGAATGGCCGTCTTAGCAGTTTACTTCAAGTGCTGTAAGAATCCAGTTTAACATACAAACAGCAAAACCTGTGTAAAATGGCCACTGAAAAATAGACAAAACAAAGATCTTAATGACTAATGGTAGCTTAATGATGGTCAAAAGTATTGCAGAATGCTCCCTTTGGAGCATTCTGCAATACTTTTGACCTGCATTAAGGGATAATTGGTCTTGAAAACCAATTTTCTGTCTTTTTGAGAGTGGCCGTTTTACATAGGTTGAGGCCATAATTGGCCTGCCAGCTGAACGCCATTCAAATGACATTTCCCTGGCGGTCCAAAATTAGTGGCCTTAGGCTTATGCTGGCTGGGTTGGTACTTAATTCTTAACTCTTTGCATGCTGGGAAATTTTTCATGATATTTTGTTGTATGCTGAATTTTTTCCTACATCAACTCTTTCAAAAACAATCTTTCAGGATTACCATCCGTGTGTCAAACAAATTAGATCCAGATCAGGACCAACATTTTGTTGGTCCTGATCTGGGTCCAAACTGTTTGCAAAGGTGACCAGCAGACAATGTTTGTCATCACTAGCAGGGAAAAAATTAGGAAATTTCATTCAACAATTCAAAGCATTAGTTTTCAAGCATTTTTCATGTCCTGCTATTTCTATGCTCTGTCAGAAAAAGAGAAAAATGTCCAAAATAGGAAATGAGAAACCCACTAGGCCAGAATTTTTTTATTAGTTGATTTACAAACCCCTCCTACTGTAATTTTCCAGAAAGTTAAATTATTTTTTTTATTTTATCCGCCGACTCTAAATATTATTTGTTTTGTTGAAAAAAATAATTAACTTTTGAGGTTCTGTCTGTTTTTTTAAGAGTGACACTGTTAAAAGTGATTGTCCGTCCAAATTTTTAGAAAAATGATGGAATATTTTAAGATTTAATACAGACTGTTGGTGTACCTTACTAGGTTTACTGTTTTTTCTGGAGATATTAAAAAAAAAAAGCTCTGAAACCAGAGCTTTTTGATTTATTTTTTTCTTCCCCCCCCCCCCCCCCCCCCCCTCCCCTCCAACCCTTAATCTGAAAAAGATTTCCCGTAAATCAACTAATAAAAAAAATTTGGCCCTAGACTAGGTGGCTTAAATTATCACAGAAGGATTCAGTATTTAATACCTGCCTGTTCTTCGGTATATAAGAAACATATCGCAGCCTTAATTCTAAGTATTTCTGGCATACCTAGACAGAAATGGATTTCAGAAAGCCCTCCCAGAAGACCAATGTTATTAGAAACACGACAATTTCTCCCACTACGCCCGTTCAGACTAGCTTAAAATTTGTATTAAACACGTTTAATTCAACATTTGCATGCAAAGCCTGAGAGTTGGAGTAAAATAAAATGGGATATTGATGTTTGGATTAGAATGAAATTGCAATGGATGCTTAGCTGTGAAGAAGTAATAATGGTTACAGAAAAAAAATGACCTAGAAATCTAGATACATAAAATGACAGCTTTAATCCTTAGACTGCCATCATATTTTAAGCAGCACATAAGGCTAGATAGTTCCTGTGAATTGATTCATAGGCAATATCTAGTCTTATAATATCTTACTAGACTGGTGGTAGATGCACAGTTGTCATCTTCTGCAGTCTGCATACATCTGCTGCAGTCTGGATACATCTGCTGCAGTCTAGATACATACATCTGCTGCAGTCTAGATACACCTGCTTCAGCCTAGATACCTCTGCTTCAGTCTGGATACATCTGTTGCAGTTTAGATACATCTGTTGCAGTCTGGACACATCTGCTTCAGTCTAGGTAGATACCGCTGCTGCAATCTAGATACAACTCTGGATACATCGGCTTCAGTCTAGATACAGCTTCTTCAGTCTAGGTACCTCTGCTTCAGCCTAGATACATCTGCTGCAGTCTAGATACCGCTGCTGCAATCTAGATACAACTCTGGATACATCGGCTTCAGTCTAGATACATCTTCTTCAGTCTAGATACATCTGCTGCAGCCTAGATACATCTGCTGCAGTCTAGATACCTCTGCTGCAGTCTAGATACCTCTGCTTCAGTCTAGATACACCTGCTTCAGCCTAGATACATCTGCTTCAGACTGGATACATATGTTGCAGTCTAGATACATCGGCAGTCTTGGTACATCTGCTTCAGTCTATGTTGATACATCTGCTACAGTCTAGATACGTCTGCTGCAGTCTGGGTATATCTGCTGCAGTTTAAATACCTCTGCTGCAAACTAGATATCTCTGCTGCAGTCTAGAAACATCTTTTTCAGTCCAGATACATATATTGCAGTCTGGATATATCTGCTGCAGTCAAGATACATCTGCAGCAGTCTGGATATATCTGCTGCAGTTTAGATACCTCTGCTTCAGTCTAGATACCTCTGCTGCAGTCTAGGTACATCTGCTGCAGTCCGGATACCTCGGCTGCAGTCTAGATACATCTTCTTCAGTCTAGATACATCTGCTGCAGTCTAGATACATCTTCTGCCGTCTAGATAAATCTGCTGCAGTCTAGATACATCTGCTGCATTCCAGATATATCTGCTGCAGTCTATATACATCTGCTTCAGTCTAGATATATCTGCTGCAATCTGGATATATCTGATGCAGTTTAGATACATTTGCTGCAATCTAGATACCTCTGCTGCAGTCTGGATACCTCTGCTGCAGTTTAGATACCTCTGCTGCAGTCTGGATACCTCTGCTGCAGTCTAGGTACATCTGCTGCAGTCCGGATACCTCGGCTGCAGTCTAGATACATCTGCTACAATCTAGATACATCTGCTGCAGTCTAGATACATCTTTTGCCGTCTAGATACATCTGCTTCAGTCTAGATACATCTGCTGCAATCCAGATATATCTGCTGCAGTCTATATACATCTGCTTCAGTCTAGATACATCTGCTTCAGTCTAGATACATCTGCTGCAGTCTAGATACATCTGCTGCAGTCTAGATACATCTGCTTCAGTCTAGGTACACATGCTTCAGTCTAGATACATTTGCTGCAGTCTAGATACCTCTGCTGCAGTCTAGATACACATGTCAAGATACACATGCTTCAGTCAAGATACATCTGCTGCAGTCTGGATACATCTGCTTCAGTCTAGGTACACATGCTTCAGTCTAGATACATCTGCTGCATCCAGATACATCTGCTTCAGTCTAGATACATTTGCTGCAGTCTAGATACATCTGCTGCAGTCTAGATACATCTGCTTCAGTCTAGATACATTTGCTGCAGTCTAGATACCTCTGCTGCAGTCTAGATACATCTGCTTCAGTCTAGGTACACATGCTTCAGTCAAGATACATCTGCTGCAGTCTGGATACCTCTGCTGCAGTTTAGATACATTTGTTGCAGTCTAGATTCCTCTGCTGCAGTCTAGATACATCTGCTTCAGTCTAGGTACACATGCTTCAGTCAAGATACATCTACTGCAGTCTTGATATGTCTGCTCTTTTCGTTCTGAAAATGCTGTCTGCTTAGTATGTCTCCTGCATTCATTTAAATGCACTCCAGAATGATTTTACTTTGGAACCAGTCTGATCTACTGTATAGACTATCAAAGGTCAGAGCAAATGAATGACTGGGAAAACAGTTAAAAGTAATGGATAAGGCACATACACGGTCATGATCAATAGCTTGAAATTGAACGATTTTTCACTGCCAAAATATATTGTTAATTAGGCCTACAGGATTGCCTATATTAAGCCTTTTAACTGTTTATAAGGAAACAAATTTATTACAGAAATTTCTCTTTCACGCTAAATCGAAGCAATTTCCCCGACATAAAGATCCATGTAAAATCTCAGATTGGTCAGACGTCCCTATTCATTTGACTCCTAACTCTTCGGCTGCTAATGATGACTTTATGTTGTCTGCTGTTCCTCTTAAAGGTCTCTGTGTGGAACCAGATCAGACTGCACCTGTTTGTCTGATTGCCGAAATTAGTCCTTGACGTAAGCATTTACATTACATGCAGCAGACTACATTTTCAGATGCATTTTTTTTGTAGCAGGCGAAGGGCTAATCCAAGACTGCAGCAGACGCCATACATACAGGTAGAAAACGGTTGACAAATTAATTATAAATGACTTAATTATAGTGTCCACCAGTCAAACCAACAAGCAGTCATTTTGGTGGCCATATTGGTAAGTTTTCATGGCACAAAACCCACATTCGAACTTGGACAGAGTGTGATAAAAGTTATGCATGGGGGGGGGGGGGGGGGGGGGGGGGGAGTTCATTGGACGACTTGGGCTAAACATTGAAGAAAGTTACCCATATACATGTATTACCAAATTTGGAAGAAATCAGGTGATAAGTGACTTAATTACCGTGTCCTCAAATGAGGATGGAAGGACAGACAGACAGAGGGATGGATCGACAAGCCTAAAATTATAGAGGTCCACAAGCATTTTTGGCGAGCTCAAACTACTGATAGCTCAACTACTGATAATTCTAGTCTGTTACTGTTATTTTTGAGTAAACCAAAGTTAATAGTACTAATTAAGCACCAACATCGCCATGTTGGTGAATTCCTCTCTATCCCAAGAACTCATTATTACTCCCTTGGGCCTCGAATACTCCTTTATTCCACAAGAATAGTGTGAATGTATTTTTTCAGTCATATTATGAATGGCACTTCAATCAGGCATACAGATGAATGGTTTGTTTACTATAGGAGCCGCCCGTTCACTTAAAGACAAAAATCATGTGAATTGTCCATGCTCCCTGATCAGAATGTATGTGCATACATGCACATACATTCTGGTCAGGAAGCATACCCAACTGGACGCTAAGGAAAGTTTTTTGAGTCATCTGTGAATGTTCCGTATGAGCAAGCTGATCTGGGCTTCGTATGAACTCTAGCAAAAGGTTTGTCATATCTAGTTGTCACAAGATTCGGCTTAAATCTAATAAGGTTTTTCTCCGTTTCTACACAATTGTCCAATTAGGAATAACTGTACTCTTGCTCTAACTTATTCTTTACATCACTTCGTTCAGCCTGACACAGAACCAGAACTCTTTCCATGCTAGCATCTGGCAAAAATGTCTAAGACAAACAGGGCAGACCCAGATCAGACTGCTTCTGAGGAAGCAGTCTGATCAGGGTCTTCCCTGATTGCTTTTTTGACAAGCAATTTGTGAATCCCAGCCCTGATAGCAAACAATTTATTTGAGAGCAGAAATAAAAAAGTGTTCGAAATTTTAGAACATTTACCGTAACCATTATTCTCATGCCTTAAATTGGCCTATATAATTCTCCAAGTCCTGCGCATACAGATTTGAACCTTATTTCTTGGTCCAAAGTGTAGGCCTCTACTTTCCGCAAATTGATCTGTCTGATCTGGGCCTACAGATTTAGTATGACCTTAATAGTAAAAGGGATCTTTTTGCGTCCTATTCATCTCTCCCAATGCTTTATGACAATGCATAGCTACAACTCTATTATCTTGATACTGTAATGACATGATGTCAATTGCAGTCTGCCTCTGATTAAAGAAGCTGTAAACAATTCACCCCTTCAATAAAGCTCAGGGCATATCAGAGAGATCCTGTGCTCACATTGGATAGGCGGCAATCTAAAACATCAATACTATCGACGAACGTACATCAAAAATAGTTAGAAACAGAGTTTTTGGTGTCCCAATCAAAAACACTGTTTCTAGAGATTTTTTATCCACATTTAGTGATTGTTAAGATTGTTTTCAATTGCCGTCTCTCTGGTGTGGTACTGGTATTTGGCCTATTGATCTAGAAAATAAGAGCTTTGCAAGCCTCTAGCATAATACCCCCATAAATTTCTTCAAACATTACGTTCTTAGGCAAATAGTGCAGTCCCTGCAGATCAGATTGCACTACTACGTGAAATCAGATCTGGGACCACTGTTCACCAAAGAACCCTTTTACTAACCTGGAATATAAGAAAGACACATCATCTTGACCCAATACATATTCCTATAAAATCTGTTACTGAGTTATGGCGCGTATAATGATTTTTGTACAAATTAATCAAAGGGGCATAACATGAAAAGTAAGAAAAAAATAATTTTAGCCATTCTTATGTGTGACACGTCACCTTGACACATCGAGGGCTTAGCGCAAAACTATTGTATCTGCATTTTATGTCATTTAATTTCCTATACAATTTTATGAAGATATCCCTAAAAGATACTGAGCTATGGCGTGTACAAGAATTTTTGGAAAAAAATAATCAAAGGGGTATATTTTGGAAACAAAGAAAGGAGGAACGATCATTCTAATGCACAACACATTGACTTTACCTGATATATATTCCTATATAATCACATAAATATATCCTGAAGGGCTACTGATCGATTGATGGAGTGTACAAAAATTGTTTATGGATTGACAGCTGGACAGACAGCGCCATGATGCCATAATACAACTGTTTTTTTTTTTAAATGGGCGCATAAAAATATTTCTTTTACTGGTCCAAAAATGTTTTTAACTTTAGTTAACTCTGAGAACAAGATCGGAAAAGTATGTGCAAGCAAAATAGTCCCAGTTCAGACTGCTCCTAAAGGAGATACACTTCAATTTACAAAGCCCTGATACTAATGGGTCAACAACAATGAAAAACCAAAACATTCCTCAAACAGGCTGCCATAACAATATCATTACCAGCCTGGAGTGGGTTACGAGTGCTAATAGTTAAGGTAAAAATTGTGATTGCAAATCTTGGAAACCAAAGTAGGCTGCTCAACACCTACTACTTGACATTTTCATGAAAGACAATTAGTGCATTTACAGAAAATGTCTTTATTTTTAAGAGAAAATAAAGTTAATTAACTATTTAACCTATGATTTCCTGACATTTAACTTAATTAGATACAGCCAGTCCTGATATTTAACTTAAAATTGTATGCTGATTTTTTTGCAGAAAGTTTACTTTTTTCAAAATAATTTTTCAGGAATACCATCAGAGTGCCAGACAGTTTGGACCCAGATCAGACCTGATTTTTGTTTACATAATCAGTCAACAATTTTTCAGTCATGTCGGGACAATTTCCTGTCTTTCTAGCTAGTTTGAACCAGTACAAAGCAGCAGATAAAGTGTCTTGATCAAGGACACCACACAGTGGCTCCACCAGAGGTGAGTCTTGAACTAGAAACCTTTTAAGTCCCCAGTCTAATACTCTACCAATAGAACCACTGATTGAAAATGTAGCTTACTAATTAACATGCAGTAAGTTTTTCATGCACACAAAATGAAATTAATGAATACACATTCTTAAGTGTAAGTATATGTACAAAACATATCGGTAAACACATGAATTAAAATATATCTTAAACAAGAGGGCACTAGGGCCCTGGATCATGGCACATGAGATTATGTTTTGGCCTGTGGTTAAAGGGATATCATTTAAAGTAAGAAAGAGGCCAAAGATCAGGAATCGATACAATCAAGCACCACACCTGACCCAGGATACCAATGGGAAAGTGACAACGTCACAATTAGACATCACAAGCGAGAGCCCTTTTCCAGCAGGTGACCACAAGGCATCAACAAACTGACGTGCATGAAAGCATAAAGGCCTGTTTAGACGGCATGATTTTGTCAGCCTGACAAATTCATACATGATTTTGTCATGCATGATTTTTCTGTTTAGACGGCATTACAATGTCATGTGTGATTTCTTTCAACAGTGAAGAAAACTGGCTGGGCACCTTGCGCTATCTCATCATGCTCTGCATTTGTTGCATTGCTATAGATAAGTACATGTGTTAAAACTCATTCCCGCAAGTCACACTGTGGTACTTGATTGTATCGATTCCTGATCTTTGCACCCTTACTTACTTTTGTCATCTGCTATTTCATCTGCTTATGTACTTAGGTAGTCTTTATGAAGAAGAATATCGACCCAGATCAGACTGTTCCCTGGAAGCAGTCTGGTCAGGGTTTATATTGTTTACTTCCATGATAAGATCTCCTCTGAAGTGCACTTGAATATATGCAGCGGACACCATTTTCAGGACAAAATACTGGCATGTTTAGGGTTATCCCTTTTATCTTGCTCCGAAAGCAATTAACCCCAGTGACCTCAAAGCTGATTGGCTAATTCGCCATGATTTTGTAATGGCAAATAGAACCAGTTCTATCCCCCATGACATGTCGTCCTGACTCTAAAATCATATATGACTCTGTAATAGCAGTGTTTACACGAGCTGATTTGTAATGTACGACTAAGTCAGGACGACTAAACCATGCCGTCTAAACACCCCTTAACAAAACAAGACAGAAGTAACATAAATGATCCACAAAAGAAGTATCACCTTGAATCTGTCAGTAAAAATATTTTACTGGAGGACTAAAACCTGTTATTTTTAGCTCTGGTGGCCATTTTGTTCAGCAGAGCTGAATGGTCTGAGGAATTTCGGTAGAAGGTATCATGAGGAACACTGTATGATTTCTGTGAAATTATTTTGAATATGAACCAATGGTTCAGGACGAGATGCCATCTAAAAGAGATTTTATCTAGAGCCCTGGCAGAGCAGACCATTTGTGCAATCTTGTAGAGGGCATCATAAGGATCATTTCTGTGGAACAATTTTGCACTTGGACCAGGGATTCAGAATCCTGGAGGAGATGTCTTTTAAAGATATATCTTATCTAGAGTTCTGGCACCCCTTTTGCTAGGTGGAGCAGAACCATTTGAGCATTTTGGTAGAAGGCATTATGAGGATTATTTTAAATTTCGACCTGTGGTTCAGCTCAGGAGATGTTGTTTAAAGAAAAAGTTAGACTGGCTCCAGTCCTAAAAACAATTTTTCATCAATGTGTCATATCATATACTTGTAGCCAGTCTTACTCTGATGGCTCTGTCTTAAAACAGAGCCATCAATGTAAGACTGGCTACAAGTATATAATATGACACATTGACGAAAAATTGTTTTAAGGACTGGAGCCAGTCTAAGAAAAAGTTTACTGATGGACGATGGACAAAGAGCGATCACAATAGCTTGATCATCTGTCTGTACCCTACTGCACTGACATTTTGGCAATTTTCAGTGCAATTTGGTTAGATAGCATATATATAGAGGCACATCAGCACTCATAGAAAATAGACAGATCAAGAATGGCCTTTGCTGGTAAATTGAAGTCCAATCCTGGAATTTTCTATGGTAATTCTTTTGAAAAGTGACAGAAATGTTCATTTTCCTTGTCATTTTTAAATACAGTGCCACTCATTTATACTAAAAGCCAGACTTTATCAATACAAACATAAAATAATTATGAATAATCTATGAGACCGAATTCCATAACATTAGGCCACACGCTATACACTTTAGTTGGTACTTTCGGTAAATGGTCAAAAAATTTGAACACTTTCAAATAAATGTTGGTTATCAGGGCTGGAATCCACAAAATGCTTGTCAGAATAACAAACAGGGAAGACCCTGATCAGACTGCTTCTTCTTGTTACCCCTGAACTCTTTGCCTCTCGGTTAAATTTTCATGCTTTATTGTCGTCTGCTAATTTTTTTTTATTTATTTTGTTTGATTTTTTATTTCTTTCAGGAATACCATCAGAGTGTCAAACAGTTTGGATCCAGATCAGGACCGTCCTGATCTGGGTATAAATGGTTTGTAAAGGTTATCAGCAGACGAACACTTAGGCATCTACATCTCAGCATGTTGAGAAAAAAAATAACTTTTTCAAAAAAATCTTCAGTGTCAAACAGTTTATCCTCACCGGCGTCACTGCGTTGTGGTCCTTGAGCAAGACACATTTATCCTAGCTTAGTACTGGTTCAACCCAGGAAGACCCGTCCCTGTTTAACTGAAAGATTGTTGATGGGATGTAACAAATCAAATCAAACAAATCAAACAGTTTGGATTCAGATCAGGTCTGACATTTTATCAGGCCTGGTCTGTGTCCAAACTGTTTGCAAAGGTTATCAGCAGACAACACTGGCAGCGAGTTAAGTCACATGATCAAAGACTACCACAAACCTCACTGTTAAAACTGTTTGCAAAGGTCATCAGCAGAGGACAACCACTAATTCCTGGGTCCAAACTGTTTGCAAAGGTCATCAGCATACAACTTTATAAGTAAAGGAATCTACATCTCAGCACTTGGATAATGTGGGAAGCAACAGTCTGATAACATAAGAAATGAAATGAGATTTTCTTTTACCAGAAGGCATTCAATGTAACAAAGCTCTCGTGCTATTAGAGAGGCAAACCTACACTACATTCTGAGAAATTTTCTGTAAATAGATTTCCTATAAGAGCTGCAATTTGACAAAACAATCTGTAAGACCAGCAAAGACTCAGTGTCTTTGCTGTGAGCATGAAGCTTTACCTCATAGAGACGCCTGTACTTAAGCAAGCAGAGCAGACCCAGATCAGGTAACTCCTGTAAGAGCTGTCCGATCAGGGTCTACTCTGTTTGCCTATGGAAATATGATATATCTGATCCTGGCAAGTAATTTCTTTGTTCTATGTACAAAAGTCAAAGTTTATTTATATAATTATTCATAGTGGGTGGAGCCTAGCACGAATATTCATGAAGGAAAGGGTTAAGCATCCAAAGACCACAAAGTGAAGACTGATAGTTCAGGCTGGTATGAGTCTTCCCTGGGAGCAAAGTTCATTCTATTTTTATGTTTGCTTTATTTTTTTATTATGCGGACATAATTATGAAAGTCAACAACGTGACCATGTTATATTAAAATCTCTATCTTTAACAAGGTGTGTTATAAAGGCGGCAAATAAAATAAACTTAATCCACCCTCATGGACTCTTCCAGGCAAAATACTTTTTTTCCAGATGTGGCAGTGAAAATAGCAAGCAGCTGGAATTTGCACTTTGAGATCTGCGATACTGAGTCTGCTTTAGAACACATTCAAATTTTGAACTCTCAAATGCCCCACCCTTTATACTAAACCGGCCAGGCATGGATAATGTGAGCAACAGCCAAAATTTCATATTTAAAGCCTTAGTGGGTGTATAGAACTGGGTGCAGCGTGGTGCTAAATATGGCTTCTGCCTCTTGGATCACACTGCACCATCATACAACTGAAAAATAATCATCATATAAAGGGACTGAACTGTACTGGTATGCAATCATCAAGAACCCTCACTTAACCCTTTGGTTATCAGACAGAAAGAGTGCATTGAAAATCTAATCTTGGAGAAATTGATTTGCCCCTCCATTAGCACCAGAGACCTATAAAGCTCTTAGAGGAGCTGGCAGACAAAACAAATGTCTACAAATGATGCAGAAGACATATAAAACCACCACTTAGCCATAGGGAGATTAGAAATAGAGTTGTTTTACTGGATTATAGTACCCCCGCTAGTGGTGACTTCTACTGATGACCTTTGAAAACAGTTTGGTTTTGGGGAGCGCAGTGGCTCAGTATTAGAATACTTAACTCGAGACCGAAAGGCCGCTGGTTCGAGCCTCACCGGCGTCACTGCATTGTGTCCTTCGGTTGAGCAAGACACATTAATGCTAGCTTAGTACTGGTTCAACCCAGGAAGACACGTCCCTACATAACTGAAAGATAGTTGATGGGACATAAAGAATCAAATCAAACAAACAGTTTGGTTCAAGATCAGGCCCAACAAAGTATGTTGGGCAAATCCAAGCTGTTTGACACTGATCGATACAACTATATATACTCTTGAAGGATTTGTTTTTTAAAAGGTGATGTTGAATGACAAAAAGATCTCAAAAATAGTCAGCAAAGGTATGCTAAGAGTTCTTTGTTTTCTAAAGTTTCAGAGCCCCCCCCCCCCCCCCCCCCAAAAAAAAAAAAAACCCCTACCAAACCAGTCTACAGAAGTCATTCAAACATGTGGATGCGACATTAAAATAAATAGGTCAAGGTCACCTCATGGTTCTGCCAAAAATCCTGCCTCGTTTTATATAAACTTGCTAAACATTCCAGCCCGTAGTTTTGAGATTACTAAGTGCTGAAAATTATCAGTGTCTGCACTGATCGCGAAATCAATCTAAAGAAAAAGAGTCATCTGTCAAGAAACTCAATCAGGACACTGACATTTTTACATCTTCACACCGGATAGGTGGCAATCAAAAATGTTAATACTATTGACGGACATAGACCAAAAACATTTAGAAACAGAGCTTTCGATTGCCATTTGTTGCCCGAATGGCGACAAATAGCAGTCAAAAACACTGTTTCTAGCGCTTTTTGATCGCATCCGTATATTGTTAAAAGTGTTTTTGATGCTGCCTATCCAGTGTGTTTACATCTTGGAGGCAAAAGGAGAGAAAAAATAAGTCTTCTAATTATTATGCCATTCTAGAATTACAAGCTGATGATTTGAAACTAATTTCAAATCACTTTAAGGCAGAAATTTGACACTGAATGGTATCATGGGATGGAAATAAAACAAGCACAGTTTAAGGAGTTGACTTCGAGAGAGTTGGACACTATAATACCCGTAACATTTCAAACCGGAATTTATAATACTCTAAACAAGGTAGATCTGCCTATTCTACATGACAATCATTCTCACACGGGGATAGGAGGCAATTGAAAATGTTGAACACTGCGTATCAACTAACATAGATCAAAAATAGTTAGAAACAGAGTTTTTCATTGCCATTTGTCGCCCAACTGGCATGACAAATGGCAATTGAAAACACTGTTTCTAGTGATTTTTATCTGTGTTTGTCGATTATTAAGAGCATTTTCGATTGACGCCTATCCGGTGTGTGATTCTACATATGAGCCGCGACATGAGATTTCCAACTATGTGGTATGTGAGACCAGCAAAGGCTCAGACCAGCCTGCGCATGCGCGCAGTCTGATCAGAGCCTTTGCTAGTCGCTTAAATATTCTATGAATGTTAAGCTACTGACCGAACAGCATTTGGAGTTTCTAAGCCTAAAAGGAGGCTGCACAGGCTCGTCTGAGTCTACACTTGTCAAAATGCCACATTGTTGGAAATCACATGTCAAGGCTCATATGGGCAAGCAGACAAGATTTATGTATTTCTTAGATGTAACGCAAATGCCTCTAATAAACACACAAGCTGACATATTCAGCAAAGCTAGGTCTAAATTTTGGTCTGAGCCATCATCTACATCCATACTTCATGTACGCAAACAGGGAACTGGCCTGAGCCTTGGTTGCTTGCTGATCGATGCAATAAATGATTTGTGTGTGTGCGTGTGTGTGTGCGTTGGGTGGGGAATTTATGAGAAAGTCTTTAATTTCAAGCAAGATGAAAATGCCAAGCAACATTAACTAATTTTTTTAAATTGTAAATGAAAATGTCAAGTCAATTTTCTTGCAAATTATGACTTTAATTAATAGGTAAACCTGGCCTGCTGAATTTGGGCCTTGGCAAGAGAAAACCAGACTATGTTGCATGCTAACAACAAAGACTGCGTGCAGTCTGATCAGTGCCCTTGTTGTTCATTTTCTGGAACACTCTCCATGCAAAATTTTAATATTCTAGCTAGTCTCTGTAGCTAAGCAGGCTACTTTGAGAAACCCTGAAGACACCTGCAGGTTAGACTGTTAGAATTGTTTTTTGTTAAATATAGCAAGCATTGCAGACAATGCCTACATGTGGTACACTTTCTAAAATAAGGGCCATAACTCTGGAAATATTTTCAGGAATTCATCAGATTATCCAATTATCATACCAACTTTTCAAAGCTGCAGCTTAAAACCTGCTAACAAAGTCTATGCAATGGACGGACCCAATGACAGCTGGACAAACAGAAAGCAATATGCCGTGCACCTCAACCTTTTTCAAAGTTGCTCATAAAAACCTGTGCGTAATCCAAGTATACTGGGTCTGTCACTGTCCCTTTTGGGGAATGGTGGGCATAAACATGTAAACTTTCTTCTGGCAAAAGTCCTTGCCTAGTTTCAATGGGTAATTAGGATCACTCTCATAAAGCTGTTTGTGTGTCTGTGTTTGTGTTGAACATCCCCCCAACAGCTACAGTCATATGGAGACCGAGCCACAGCTTTTAGTCTCATCTGACAGACTGGAGAAGTGGGGATTGAATCTGTGACCCTGGTTTATAAGGCAAGTGGTTGATCCATTACTGTAACACCACAGTGGCTCCTCTTATAAAGCTGTGTCTCACCTTGGCCTACAGTTTGACATCTGTGCTTTTCGGGATTGATAGGCATAACAGATTAAGCTTTCTTCTGTGAAAAGTCTCAGTCTAGCTTGGAGAGGTAATTAGGATAATTCTCATGAAGCTATATGTCTCATCTTGGTCTACTGGGTTTGACACTGTCCTTTTCAGGATTGATAGGCATAAACAGGTTAAGCTTTCTTCTGCGAAAAGTCTCAGTCTAGCTTGGAGGGGTAATTAGGAAAAATCTCATGAAGCTATATGTCTCATCTGGGTCTACTGGGTTCGATGCGGTCCTTTTCGGGATTGATAGGCATAAACAGGTTAAGCTCTCTACTGTGAAAAGTCTCGGTCTAGTCTCGAGAGGCAATTAGAATCATTCTCACAAAGCTATATGTCTCATCTTGGTCTACAGAATTTGACAACGTCCTTTTCGGGATTGATAGGCATAAACAGGTTAAGCTTTCTTCTGCGAAAAGTCTCAGTCTAGTGTGGAGAGGCAATTAGGATAAATCCCAGAAAATTTCATTAACAACGCCATATAATCAGACAAAGTAAGAAACGTTGTCACAAGTCACGCCTTTCCCAAAAACACAATCCTCCCCAATATGCTTTTCTTTTGTACTCATTGCATGCTGGTGTTGTCTGTTGATAACCTTTGCAAACAGTTCGGACCCAATTCAGGCCTGACAAAATGTCGGGGCTGATCTGGATCCAAACTGTTTTAACTCTGTGATAGTATTTCTGAAATAACTTTTTGAAAACGTTAATTCTGAAGAAAAAAACAGCCAACGATAAAAAAGCATGCAAAATTACCCAGAATGCAGAGAGATTCTAAACAAACTGTACAAGCAGGGAATTTGTGTAATACAATAAAAGATCTTAAATGTAGAACAGGGAGCGCAGTGGCTCATTGGTAGAGTGCTTGACTTGAGACCGAGGGGCCGCGGGTTCGAGCCTCACCGGCATCTCTGCGTTGTGTCCTTGAGCAAGAACATTAATCCTAGCTTTGTACTGGTTCATGTTTGTTTGATTTGATTTTTTACGTCCCAGTCAACAGTCTTTCAGTTACGTTGGAACGGGTCTTCCTGGGTTGAACCAGTACTAAGCTAGGATTAATGTGTCTTGCTCAAGGACATAACACAGTGCCACCTGAGAGGCTCCAACCCATGGCCCTTCAGTCTTCAGTATAGCACTCTACCACTGAGCCACTGCGCTCCCAAGTACTGGTTCAAACCAGCAAGACCCATCCCTAATTAAATTGAAAGATTGTTGATGGGATGTAAAGAATCAAATCAAATAAAAAATGAAGAACACTAGCTCCTTTACAAAAATGTCGTATTCAAACATTGCAGATCCAGATCAGACTGCTCCATTTTGACTTACACATGTAAAAAAGAAATGTTTCTCCATCTTTTGGATGTCAGAACAGAATAATCTATCAAAATCTGACAGTAAATTTACATAACGTCAGTTTGGATGGCAGTGTGACTGCTGTAACAATGTCTATAGTTCAAACTCATATATCAATTGGCACCATTCATAAGAAGAATTCATGGAAGCCACAAACCCCACACCAGATAGGCGGCAATCGAAAAAGCTCTTAACAATCGACGAATGTGTATAAAAATCGCTAGAAACAGTATTTTTGATTGCCATTTATCGCCAGACTGGCGACAAATTGCAATCAAAAACTCTGTTTCTAACTATTTTTGATCTACGTTTGTCGATAGTACTAACGTTTTCGACTGCCGCTTATCTGGTGTGAAACCCATGCCTAAGAAAGTTCATTCAGGCAAGGCCGTAAAATATTGGGAAGCAAAGTACAGAATGCAATTCATGCGATGCAACTTTACCCTATACTCCATAATAACGCCTTTTATCATGTTTTTGAAAATACTATGGAAAATGTAGCATTTGCTCATTTGGAGTATTAAAAAATTTACTTAAATTTTTCTTGTTGTCTAAAAATAGAAAATGATGTCATGATCTAAAAATAGCCTATTGAGTTGTTAAGAGATAAGAAAATATCACTAATATAATAGTGTACACTACCTGTGAGTTACTGTACCTGAGTTTTATGTTAATAAAGATATGAGGGAGGGCAGTGGCTCAGTGGTAGAGTGCTTGACTCGAGACTGAGAGGCTGTGGGTTCGAGCCTCATCAGCTTCACTGTGTTGTGGCCTTGAGCAAGACACATTTATCCTAGCTTAGTACTGGTTCAACCCAGGAAGAACCGTCCCTGTTTAACTGAAAGATTGTTGATGGGATGTAAAGAATCAAATCAAATAAACAAACAAATAAAGATATGTTCTTTCTTCTTTCAGTTGACAATTCCTAACAGCATATAAGGGAAAAATTTACAAATTGACTAATTTTGTGAACTGTATGAAATTGTACAGTAAATTCTCATTAGTTCCAAGTCCTCGACCCCCAGTTTCTCCAGTCTGTTGGATAAGACTTTAAGCAGAGGCCCTGTCCCTATATGACCTTAGCTGTTGGTGGGATGTTAACTACTCAAACCAAACACACCAGATAAGTGGCAATCCAAAACGGTAATACTATCGACGAATGTAGATCAAAAATATTTAGAAACAGTGTTTTTGATTGCTATTTGTCCCCAGTCTGGCGACATTGTCGCCAGACTGGTGACAAATGACAATCGAAAACATTTTTTCTAGCGATTTTTGATCTGTGTTTGTCAATTGTTAAGAGCGTTTTTGATTGTGGCCTATCCAGTGTGAAAAAGAAACACAGGTCAGGTTATGGTGCACCGCGACTTCAAGACTCTTGTTGCCCTGCTGCAGGATAAGAGAACACGGCGCCAAAAATAGTGTCAGAAATTGGAGCCAAACCAATCTGTCAGTCTGAGAATGACATCGAGACGGCAGAGACAGATTAGACATGCAGAAAGAAAACGGTCTAACACTAATACTAACAGTATAGTAAAGACGCAGGTCAGCCTAGGGTTGCTGGAGCAGTGCAATGCTCCGTCGGAATTTGTGGCCGTTTCGGATGAACCATTCACTAATGGGTGTGATGAAGGCCTCCATAGGAATTGCAGTTGTCTCTGATCAACCACTGACTTAACTCTTTATCTGCCAGTGCCGTCTGATGATAACACTTACAAACAGTTTGGGCCCAGATCAGGTCTGATGAAACATCAGGCCTTGTCTGATCTAAATCATTCTTATGGTATGCGTATATACTCCTGAAAGAATTTTTCTAAAAGAATTATTTTTTAAAAAAATATCAGCAGACGACAGAAAATCATGATAAATTTCCCAGCATGCAAAGAGACAAATGTCTGTGTTGTCCCATTACATAACTTATCTTGTTTCACCTAATTATCGGACTACTATTAGATCAGCATTTTTGTAAAGCCCCTTGATACTAGAAAATTGAAGCCACAAAAAGATATCCAAATTTTCATAAAGGCAATAAAGATTTTCCCTATCAGACTGTCCTTACATTGAACGATGGCAAAACAAACATTGAACCAATAATACATCAATGAAGATGCAATTCATTCATGTTGGGACATTTTCCTGGCTCAGCACATGAGATTTTGGTACTAAATGCATATGTGCAAAAAGCCTCCTTAGCCCTTTTCTCCATAACAACTCCTTTTGACGCCTTTGAAATACCATGCATTTGAAAATATTATGGAAAATAATGCATTTTCTCTTTTGGAGCAAATGCTCCATTTTCCATAATATTTCCAAGTGTATTCAAAACTTAACTTAAACTTTTCTTGAGTTTTTTTTCAATGTTGTCTAAAAAAAGAAAATGATGTCATGAGCGTAGTAAAGGGTTTAAAGACCCAAGCTGTTGTATCCAGCAGGGCTAGAGGTTTAAATTTTAGTCTGGGTCTTCAACTCTTCTCTGCACATTTGTGCAGACTAAATGCGCAGACTCGCCTAGCCTGCATTGTTCAACAATGCGATTAGTATGAAAATCCCACACTCTGGCTCAAAAAGAGATTGGGAAATCCACTTAGCGTGAGAATTTGAAACAAAAATTAGTCTAAAAAAACTTAAGCATAGAATCATGCCTTTTGCTGAATTAATATCAAAACATGATGCAGCACATCACTTGATCTCACAAGATAAAGAGAATAACGAAGCCGGGAACCAAGCCCTCCTCATTTACATACAAACTTCTTTAATTTTTACAATAAAAAAATCCAAATGTCATTCATTTTTTTTTTTCGAATTTGTATAAACCAACACTCAGATGTATGGATGACGGACATATGGAAGAAAGCTTTTGGTATATTATTACATGTAGCTCATTCATGAGCTTCGACTCAGGTGAGCTAATGATGTATAAGTTACTAAACTCCTATGTTACTATATATATATGTAAAATAGAATATTGTTCAAACCTGTCAAAAGACTGGAGAATAGGTCCGAGAATTTGTCTAATCTTTACACAAAATAGCAATTTCATCAGCTAGATCTATTACCTTATTAGCTAATAGAATTATCTCTAATGAGGTGTTAAGTGGTTCTGAATGGCAGCCACCAATGTCGACACAAACAACTAGGATCTTGACTTGGGACCACCCTAAGGAACTTACCGGTGTTGCTCCATTTATATCTTTATAATCTCTATCTATATCTCTGCCTTTTGCCACCCATCTCTTCAGATCATCTAACAGTATTTAGGAACTTACCGGTGTTGCTCCATTTATATCTTTATAATCTCTGTCTATATCTCTGCCTTCTGCCGCCCATCTCTTCAGATCATCTAATAGTATTTAGGAACTTACCGGTGTTGCTCCGTTTATATCTTTATAATCTCTGTCTATATCTCTGCCTTCTGCCGCCCATCTCTTCAGATCATCTAACAGTATTTAGGAACTTACCGGTGTTGCTCCGTTTATATCTTTATAATCTCTGTCTATATCTCTGCCTTCTGCCGCCCATCTCTTCAGATCATCTAACAGTATTTAGGAACTTACCGGTGTTGCTCCGTTTATATCTTTATAATCTCTGTCTATATCTCTGCCTTCTGCCGCCCATCTCTTCAGATCATCTAACATTTGTTTTTCTGTCTCCACTCTCTTATCATCAATTTCTTCTTGAGTAACACCTAAAAAGAGAATACAGAAGTATCGATGAAAACTGAAAATTTTCGAAATCCTGAACTTTAGAACTTTGATCAACACTTAAAACTTGCAATGATGCCTATAACATATTAATGTTTTCAAGTTTTAATGATTAAATGTGCCCTTAGATAATCAAAACAGAAATCAACTGCACTCAAAGTCTTTTCGAGAGATATGATAATTTTTTCTCAAGCTAAATACGGCAATCTATTTCTTATTTTTCTCTTTGAAAATATATGAGCCTAGCTTCAGCATCTGAGCCTTAGCTCCTAGGACACACAAAGTAAAGATGAAAATGAGGACTGAGGCCAAAATTTATGCCTCTAGTGCCACTTGATAGCTGTGCAGGCACTTAAGTTGGATATAACATGGCCATACTGTTCCTCCAAATGTTTTTACCATGGGATTCTACAAAGAAATATTATAATTCTAATACTATAATTCCTTTGTAAAATTGTCCAATTATAAATGGTTCACTTCTAAAATGGTCCATTCATATGCACCCATTACATAGCATTGTAAAGGGACTAGCTCTCTCACAACCACTTACAACTTTTATACCATACATCACATGATATTATAAGTATCTCTTAACAGAACATCAGCTTCTATATTGCTAATGCCTGGAATATTGACTGCAATATTTGATGCAAGACTCTCTACTGAATTGGATTCTGGTGAAAATTCTTTCGTAAAAATTATTTTGCCATATAATTAATTAATTATTAACCCTTTATATACTTATTAAATGTATTCTTCCTTCTGGTTTGATACAATAAACTTGGGATAGTCCAATGAACATAACTAGGGGTGTCAGGTTAAGATTTTTTTTTTAAATATTGTATTCTTTTGTCTGAAGATCTTTTTTACCTTTTCAAACAGTGAAGACCCTGATGAAATTCAGTATTATCCCGCAATTCATCTGGGTCTTCACTGTTTGCAAAAAATACTTGTTAAAAATGGTCAAGAAACTTTAAAATGAATGTAACACAAGGAGTTTGGTTTTGGTTTGGTTTGATGCTATGGTCATGTCGGGACGGTCACTTTACCTAACCCCACTTTTTTCCTGGGCAAGCTTGGCTAAGTGGTTAACCAGTACTTTATGGACATACTTTTGCTTATAACTGACAACAACCCTTCTTGAATCAGCGGAAGGGAGGAGAATGGCCATAGATATATATCATGATCAATCTCAATGAAAGTATGGGACCGGGCCCGGATCAAACTCGCGTACCCTGGATCTGTAGTCAGACATGTTACCGACTGCGCTAGGCGGCCCGGTATAATACAAGGAGTCAATTTTCAGATGAAACTGGCTGTGGTCAGCCAAGATTCTCAATATATCTGACCAATTTAGATAATAGTTACATTCTTTATAGGAGCACAGACAGTGTTATGGCCATGTGGCGACTACAAAATGTCTTCCCCTATATCCTCATAGTGTATGTAGATTTTCTGATTATTTTACATAATTGGGTCTACTGAGGGCATTAATTAACCCTTACTTAGGATATATGGGCTTGAGGTTTTGTTTGAGGTTTTACGTCCAAGTCAACAGCTATGGTCATGTCAAGATGGTCAGTTCACGCTACCACACCTTTTTCCTGGACATTGAGCTTGACTAAGTGGTTAACACATACTTTCGATTGTAACTGACAACAGCCCTTCTGGAATCAGCAGAAGAAGTAGAATGACAGTAGAAAATATTTCATGATCAATCTCTACGAAAGTTTGGGGCCATGCTGGGATCCAACTCATGACCTCTGGATCAGCAATCAGACTCTAAAGGGTCCGGCTGTATATGTCCAGATCAGGTGGCAAATGTTTTTGCACTGAAATAAGGTAGCTAACATCATTTTTGTCGAGATAAAAGTATCTCTTCTTAGACCCTGAAGACTCAGACAAAGACAGACATATGTTCTCATAAGAAACTAATTTATCCAAATAGCCTTTTCCATATCTCTCATCAGAAACGCCGGGCCGCGTAGCGCAGTTGGTAACGTGTCTGGCTACAGATGCGTGTCTGACTGCAGATCCAGGGGTCACGAGTTCGATCCCGGTCCGGTCCCATACTTTCGTGGAGATTGATCATGAAATGATTTCTACGATCATTCTTTCCTTCCGCTGATTCATTCAAGAAGGGTTGTTGTCAGTTACAAGCGAAAGTATGTGCACAAATTACTGGTTAACCGCTTGTTCAAGCCTGCCCAGGAAAAAGTGTGGTTAAATAAACTGACCGTCCCGCAATGACCATAGCTGTTGACTTGGGACGTAAAGCAACAAACAAACAAACAAACTCATCAGAAACATATGTTGTCGGTGCTCATTGGCAATGTCTTGTTGAGACAATTCCAATGTGTACCACAACCA
This sequence comes from Loripinus fragilis, assembly GCA_964019695.1. Taxonomy (NCBI): domain Eukaryota; kingdom Metazoa; phylum Mollusca; class Bivalvia; order Lucinida; family Lucinidae; genus Loripinus; species Loripinus fragilis. Next base: position 23,565,630 of record OZ026523.1, read on the forward strand.
ATGCTCTCATCAAGATACAGGCCAGCACACAACATTTTGAAACTTATTACATCATCGAGTAACGAAGGCTCAGGCGAGTCTGAGCATGGGGCGAGTCTGAGCCATGCTTAGACCTGCAGAGCCTTCGCTGCATACACAAGTATGGATGTAGATGAAGACTTAGACCACAATTCAGACCTGAGACTCGTCCCGCTGGACATGTCAGCATGGGCATTTATTAGAGGCATTTCAGCAAAAATGATAAGAAGCAAAATCTGGATTGGTGGCCCAAATGAATTTTTGGTTGAAACAAGTACTTTGACAAATGTCTTTGTCAAGCAATATCATCAGTTATAGCAGAGAAAAGTGCAGCAGAGAAAAGTGCCTTTTCTCAAACTGATGAGAGAGAGAGTGTATTTATTCAAACCGACAGTTACAGAAGGACAGCCTAATCTTCAATCATCATCTTGACAAGTTATTGTGTCTCTATCTGTGTTATGATGATATACACTCCTCGATCTACCAATTTCTCAGAGAAAACAGAAAATCCTGGAATATGTATGTCGGTCAATTTCTTGTCTCAGTTCAGGCTTGACAAAACAGCCTGGTATCAATCTAATAAGCGCACATGCTCTAATTAGAGCACATTGAAGACTTCTTGGGTTGTAAACACTATGTATATACAATAAAACCTGTGTAAAACAGCAACTCAAAAATAGACAAAACAAAGATCTTAATGACAAATGAGCCGCGACACTTGATTTCCATCAACGTGGCATTTTGCCAAGTGTAGACTCAGACGAGCTTTGCAGCATTCTGTTAAGCTTAGAAACTCCTAAAGATGTTCAGTCAGTAGCTTAACCAAGCGACTAGCAAAGGCTCTGATCAGACTGGGTGTATGCGTAGGTTGGTCTGAGCCTTTGTTGGTCAAACATTACCACATTGTTGGAAATCTCATGCCTGGGCTCAAATGGTAGCTTAATGAAGGTCAAAAGTATTGCAGACTGCTCCCATACTTTTGACCTGCATTAAGTGATAATTGGCCTTGAAAACCAATTTTCGGTCTTCTTGTGAGTGGCCGTTTTACACAGGTTTTACTGTATTTATATAATTTCTACATTCATGGATTTATCACGCAGGTGAAAACAGAGTGGATCCTGATTAGCTGGCTTCTGTAGCTGAACAAGATCTACACTGTTTTAATAAAAGCACCGCAAGCACTGCATAATACCCCGCCACTGCTGGGGGCACCAAAAGTTATTTTGTGAGATATATAATGCCTAAATAGCAACAGAACTGAGATAGACAGTGATATGACGTCCTTAGTCACAATATGTAACCTTTGATGGTCAACATATCTGTGAAGTTTCATTCAGATACTCCATATAGTAAATGAACTACAGGTCAAAAACCATTTTTCAGATCAATCAAGGGTGGATAACTCATGAACTGGAAAGGTTAGGGTGACGGTCCTTACTAAAAATATGTAACCTTTGATGTTCAACATATCTGTGAAGTTTCATTCAGATATTCCATATAGTAAATGAACTACAGGTCAAAAACCATTTTTCAGATCAATCAAGGGTAGATAACTCATGAACTGGAAAGGTAAGAGTGAAGATCCTTAGTCACAATATGTAACCTTTGATGATCAACATATCTGTGAAGTTTCATCCAGATATTCCATATAGTAAATGAACTACAGGTCAAAAACCATTTTTCAGATCAATCAAGGGCAGATAACTCATGAACTGGAAAGGTAAGAGTGATGGTTCTTTGTCACAGTATGTAACCTTTGATGTGAAACATATCTGTAAAGTTTCATTTAAATATTCCACATAGTAAAGGAACTACGGGTAAAAAACATTTTTTAATTCAATCAAGGGCGGATAACTTACAAACGGGAAAGGTAAGAGTGACGGTTCTTAGTCACAATATGTTACCTTTGATGTGAAACATATCTGTGAAGTTATATTCAGATATTCAACATAGTAAAGGAACAATAGGTCAAAAACCTTTTTTCAGACCTATCAAGGGCGGATAACTCACAAACTGGGAAGGTCAGAGTGACGGTCCTTAGTCACAATATGTAACCTTTGATGTGCAACATATCTGTGAACTTTCATTCAGATATCATGAACAGTAAAGGAATAACAGGCCAGAAACTATTTTTCCAATACGAAAAAGGGCAGTAACTCCGTTAAAAATGGACGGATTTTGCCCATTAACAATCCCACACCACTCATCGCCGATAACAATATGTATGCAAAATTTGAAAAAATTCCGTGAATAAATACTCAAGTTATCGATCGGAAATGGTGAGGCCACACTTTAGTGGCGGGGTATAAAAAGTTGCTTGCACAGAATTTTTATTAGCTCAAAAACGGTCATAGGAATAAGAGTAAAAAGTAAGAATAAAGAAGATAAATACAGGATTTTTTGCAAAAAGCATTGAGTTAATGCCAGGCAATGAAATGGGAAACTAGCTACTTACTTACATTTTCGGGATGGTGCTCTAACACCGACCGCTCCCCCCCCCCCCCTCCATTCTATCATAATACATGTAGAAGGAATTTACTGAAGAAAAGTAGGGGTAAAAGTCACAACATTTCAAAAAGTAGGAAAAATCTCCAGGCTACCTTACTGATACAGTGTTGAGATTGAATGGCCATTTTGAAAGCATTTCTGGATCTAATAATATAGCTAATGTGCGATGTAATTATCCAGCATAATGTCTACGCATAAAGGCACCCATATTTAGTGATGCTTACTTCAATATATTGAAAGGGAATAATATAAAAGATTTTGTTTGGCAACTGGGTTAATGGTGGATCTTTTTTATTTGCCACAAAATACTGAAATACGGCTGAATAATGGCAAACTTGGTAAAGTGACCTTTGAATGACAACATCCTTCAATTTGTTTTTACATATAAATTAGAAAAAGATTTATTCTTGCTTTTTGCTTATCTAAAATGCTGCACTGTAAGCCAAGATACCGTAATAAGTTCTGCATAAACAAGCCTAACCATAAAAAGAGACTTAGCATTATGCACCTTAAAAAACAACCTTACTCATTTCAAGCGCCCAATCAGCAACATATAAAGACTAGAATCGCCAGTCAAATGCCCTATCACATATCCCACGCTGATAGCTTTTGTTTGTTTGTTTGGTTCGGTGCTTTATGTCTCGATCAACAATTTTTCAGTCATGTCTGGACAATTGCCTGTCTTCCTGGGTTGAACCAGTATCAAGCAGCGGATAAAGTGTCTTGCTCAAGGACACAACACAGTGACTCTGGTGAGTCTCGAACTGGCAACCCTTTGATCCCAAGTTTAAATCTCTACCAAACTGAGCCACTGCACTCCACCAGATAGCTTTTATTCCCTTACCACTTGGTCTTGCACATAACCAAAAAATTTTTTCAGTGATTAAGTGGGGCCTGCATGAGCACATTTATATACCCCCCCCCCCCCCCCCCACACACACACACACACACAAATGGGCCTTTCCATTATTTTCCAAAACTACTGGACGGACTCTATTCAAATTTGCTGAATGACTTGCATACACAAATGGGGTTTTAGGAGTAGATAGCATAACAGACAAATGGACAGAACTTTTTGCCCCTGGGTTGGGGGGGGGGGGGGGCAAAAATAAATGTTATCTTTGATGCTCAAGTCACTCAATAATTTCTACCAAACTGAGCCACTGCACTCCACCAGATAGCTTTTATTCCCTTACCACTTGGTCTTGCACATAACCAAAAAATTTTTTCAGTGATTAAGTGGGGCCTGCATGAGCACATTTATATACCCCCCCCCCCCCCACACACACACACAAATGGGCCTTTCCATTATTTTTCCAAAACTACTGGACGGACTCCATTCAAATTTGCTGAATGACTTGCTTACACAAATGGGGGTTTAGGAGTAGATAGCATAACAGACAAATGGACAGAACTTTTTGCCCCTGGGTTGGGGGGGGGAGGGGGGCAAAAATAAATGTTATCTTTGATGCTCAAGTCACTCAATAATTTGATTTGTTTTGGTGCAGAGGTTTGGAAAGAGATACAGACAAATGGACAGACAGATTGCTTTTGACCACATAAGCAAGTCACTAAACAAATTTTGTTAGATTCTGTTTGGTGGTTTAGAAGGAGATAGCATAACAGACAAATAGACAGACAGTCAGTGAAAGCAGCCAATGGGCATTGATTTTGCTTGTATTTTCTACTTTTTATGTCCTTTAATTTGATATGTAACATATTACCGACTTGCTTTGCTACATTAAGATGGTGGTTCAATATGTTAATCAGCTTCTGGACAATACAAACATGATAAAAGAAGCCCTTGATATGAGTGGTATTCATAAAGCTTATCTCCTTATTTCTTAACAAAAACATTATGTTGTGCCCGCCCTTTGGAAGCGTCTCACTGAGACGCTTCCAATGGGCACCACAACACATGTTTTCATGAAGAAATCAAAGAAATATTTTCATTTTAATCCAAGAAAGTGTCATATCCTTAGCTAGACCGGGCCGCATAGCGCAGTCGGTAACGTGTCTGGCAACAGATGTAAGTCTGACTGCAGATCCAGGGGTCGCGAGTTTGATCCAGGCCCGGTCCCATACTTTCCTGGAGATTGATCATGAAATGATTTCTATGGTCATTCTCCTCCCTTCCGTTGAATCATTCAAGAAGGGTTGTTGTCAGTTACAAGCGAAAGTATGTGCAAAAAGTACTGGTTAACTGCTTGTTCAAGCTTGCCCAGGAAAAAGTGTGGTTAGATGAACTGACCGTCCTGCGATGGCCATAGCTGTAAAGCAACAAAACAAACATTATCCTTATATAGAATAATGATTTTCAAAGCCGACAATATGCATAGGTCAAGAGAAGCAACATTTTGGAGCGTAAAATTGTGAATATTTTCTTATCCTTCAGTTTAAACATAAGTTTTGGGTGCTCAAAAGAACCGTCTCATCGAGACGGTTCTTTTGAGTACCCAAAACTTAAGTTTTGGTTGAGAATTAAGAAAATCACTTTTTGATTATGCACTCTTATTTGAAGCCTGATAATGATTTCATAGGAGACAATATGATAAAAAGACATGAATGGCAACCCAAACAAAGTCTTATATCTAATTTGTGTCTCGAAACTCGGCCATTTGTGAAAACAGAACTTTTACAACGGGCTGCACAATAGTAATGTACTAGTGATATACTATAGCTTCCTGTTAGAAGAAAGTCCTGACAGCTGTATGTCTGTAGTTTATCTGTCTGTCTGTCTGTCTGTCTGTCTGTCTACTCATGTTCATTTGCAGAGGTTGTTCAGAAACTTGTTTGTGAAAACAGAGCTTTTATATGGCCCTGCAGGATAGTAGTGGGGTACTGTACCTTCCTATTGGTGGACAGTCCAACTGTCTGTCTGTCTGTCTGTCTGTCTGTCTGTCTGTCTGTCTGTCCACTCTTATTCTTTTGCAGAGGTTGTTCAGAAACTTGTTTATGAAAACAGAGCTTTTATATGGCGCTGTAGGTAGTAGTGGGGTACTATACCTTCCCATTGGTATACAGTTCAGCTGTCTGCCTGTCTGTCTGTTTGTCTGTCTGTTTGCAGAGGCTATCAGTAGATTTTAATCAAACTTCGTAAATACATTAATGATAAAGAAAAATGGATTTGGGTTGTTTATGGGTAAAGTTTCTAAGTATTCTGTACCTAGTGTCTGCCTTTGGTTGCTTAAAAACATGTTGTTGTTGTTTTTTGTTTTTTTGTTTTGCCTTTTTCTATATTACATCGTTGTTTTGAACCCTTTTGCATACTGGAAAAATTTACATGCTTTCTTGTCATCTGCTGACTATTTTCCAAATTTCTTTCAGGAATACCATCAGAGTGCCAAATTGCTTGAAAACCCAAGGTTATCAAGAAACCAGTCACAATGACTGCAGGCGGAAGTGCATTTGCAACAAATAAAGTGGGTCACTCTTTTTATTGACGAAACAAGTAGGGTAAAGTCGGGTATATTCGGACAGACAGCTAAATTTGGACAGCCACTTTGTTTGTTTTATAGTTCAATTATTGGAATAAAAAATAAATTAACTAAGCAAACAGTGAAAATCCTGATGAGACGGCTCATAAGGAGCCGTCTCATCTGGATTTCAATTGTTTGCAAGTGTGGGTCCTAATTTACAAGACTTTACCCTAGTGGTAATATTTTTGCAAGCACCATCTTCTGACTTTTTTCTAGAATATTTACAATAACATCAGTTTTTCCCGGAACACGCCTTGTTTACGATAAAATTCGGGCAGGAGAAATACTTCAAAGAAGAAAGCAATTTTGCGAAATAAATGACAATATTCATGTGTTTATTGTCTTGTAGTAATCATCTCAGGATACAGTTTGTCACTTGTCACAGAAATTAAGGCAATAAGAAGAAAAACAATGGTGACTCTGTCATTTAGTTTCCCTCTTGGTTCAGTTGCGAAAACATTGTCAGCTAAATGACCTTATAAGGTTAGCTTTTTAAAAAGCTTAGAACCATCGCATAGCGTATTTATAGCTACTAGAAAAAGACATTTTTAGCGTTTTAATTTTGCATTTGCTGAGACCACTCTTTTTCATTTTTTCAGGCATTACAAGCTCTGAGTATTTTTGTTTTATTTAACTATTTGTATGTTCTAAGTTCTGAGATACTCTGGGCTAAGTATGACCAAATTCTCAGATTTAGAAGGATCAGTTTCAATATGCCCAAGATTGTATGTGCATTTGTCGTTAATTAGATTTAGATTGAGGAATAGGGGTACATACGGCTATACATTTGTAAAATGTCTTCTTGGGGAGACTGGGGTGAACTCTACCACTATATACAGTATTTGCACTATTAGAGTCTTATTGGAAATTCCGGTTCAGAGGAGTAGATCTCTATACACCCTGTCATTTGTATCCATGCAAGAGTATTAACGTATATCACCATCGCTGACGCGATGGTGAATTAACCATTGTCCTGCCAAACAAGCCAAAGGGCCATAACTTGTGGGTTAATCCTCTCTTGATACAGAAGGTTGGCATGAAGTTTCCTTGAAATCCAATCAGTAGTTGTTGAGAAATCACACAGAAACCAGAACGCTCCTATTTATCAATAAAAGATTTATCAAAGGGCCATAACTCCAAGAAAATCATTCAACCATAACAAGCTGGTGATATGCACATCTACTCTTGATACAAAAGATATTGATAGAATATACATGGTTACGGCAGTAGTAAAGCAATGTCTGCTTTCTAAAGACAGGTATTTGTTAATACAGGTAATTCAGTTGATCATACTGTATTTTGCATTTTTGGAAATATTAAAAGAAAAAACATTTTAGGTTTATTTGGGAATGGGGCCATAGTTAGGCCCAACCCTTGCTTTATCTAGGTAGGGCAAACTGTTTAGCGCAATGAAGGTCTAGGTCAATTTGCACAGATTTCTGCAGACTTAACATGCCTCATTTGTTAGTACTATGTAGGCAATCAAGTAAGTCTATGCACACAAAAGGTCCTTGAATAAGAATGTAGTGAATTGAGACCTCGACCACCAGGGTGGATTTCAATGGATGTATAAGGGCCCTACTTTTTGAGTTGTTGCTCATTTCATTGAAATGCTGAACAATGAACTTACTGACAAAGATAAATATTGAAAGTCAACATAAAGATGGCTGAAAACGCTTCAAGATTTAATGAGCTGAGACAAACAATAAGGAATCTTTAACACTCTGCATGCTGGGTAATATTGCATGCTTTTTCTAAATAGAGAATACTAGGTGTGTGTCTTTTGATATCAAGTTTACCAGGCAAGGCTTTGAGAACGCTTGTTGACATCGCGAGGCTTGTTGAGTGATTCAACAAGCGTTCTCAAAGCCGAGCCTGGTAAACTTGATATCAAAAGAGGCAAACCTGGTATTCTTTTTATCAGTTTACCCATTGTTTCACTCTTCAAACTAGCGATTATGACATAATTTTAGATTTTTGTGTTGATTCAGCGTCATTAGCAACGTCATTCAAAAAGTGCAACGTCATCATGACCTGATAAAGGCACATGCCGTGAGATAGACAACGTTTATAAGGCAACGTGCAGCAATGCATTTAATCTGAGAGGTAACTGATAAAGCATATTACCTGGCATTCAAAGAGTTAAAGCTTCTTTATCTAAATTTTTGTTGTCTGCTGATCTGGTTTGACCCTGATTCGATTCCAAAAGTTTTTCTTCTATGCTTTATACTTGTGAATGTTAGCTCTTAGTACTTTAAGTGATATGGACATTTTTTAGTATCGGACCAGGGGTTCAGGAGATGCAAAGTGGATTTGTTTGTTTTGTTTGATTTGATTCTTTACGTCCCAGTCAACAGTTTTTCAGTTATGTCGGGACAGGTCTTCCTTGGTTGAACCAGTACTAAGCAAGGATAAATGTGTCTTGCTCAAGGACACAACACAGTGACGCCGGTGAGGCTCAAACCCACAGCCCCTTGGTCTTGAGTCAAGCAGTCTACCACTGAGCCACTGTGCTCCATAGATGCAAAGTTGACAGGAAGGCACTATGAACAGGCCCCCAGATAAGTAATAGAAAATTAATTTTCTTATTTCTCCACCAAAACATATGTCTCGATGAAACGGTTCTTTTGAGCACCCAAAACACATGTTTAAACTGATGGGTAAGAAAATAATTACAATTTGACACTAATTTTTTTTTATTAACTGGACCTATGTATGGATGGACAAAAAAGACAGACAGGCCACTCTATGTCTTCTCAAGGGGAGGAGGTGAGGGGAGTGGAGACAGTACTTGTATTACAAAAGAACCCTTAAGTCCCTTATCTGTTTATGATAGTGCAGTGCATCAAGTTGCATATTTGATAGCTGACTGTTTGGTAAACAATTTAAAATCGCTTTGTTATTAATGACAAAACCATTTTGCCATCAAATTCCTGCGATATTGGCAAAAATTTATATTTGGCAATGCACCCCAGATATATCTTAGCAGTAACAGCAGTACTTTTAAACTGCTTGATTTTTACAAAAGTGATATTTTCTATGGCCATTTTTTAGGCAACCATAAACTCATCCTCGCAGTCTGATCAGTGCCTTTGTTATCCGTCATATGGAAAATATTGTTTGTTTGTTGTTTGTTTTGTTGCTTTACATCCCAGTCAATTGCTATGGTCATGGGGGACGGTCAGTTCATTTCCTGGGCAAGCTTGAACGAGCGGTTAACCAGAAATTTGTGCACAAAATTTCGCTTGTAACTGACAACAACCCTTCATGAATGATTCAGCGAATGGGAGGAGAATGACCGTAGAAATTATTTCATGATCAATCTCAATGAAAGTATGGGACCGGGCCGGGATCAAACTCGGAAAATATTGTGTATAGTAAAACTTGCACAATATAAGATTTCAAAATTCTTACTAGTCTCTGAACAAACTGGATTGAACCTCACCTGGTTGGAATCCCCTAAGACAGGTTTTCTCGCATTGCTGCCCAAATGATACATGTGCAGCTATTAAGTGGGGTTATAGGTATCAACTTTTTGGTATGAACCTTTATCTAATGACATGTTTACATGAGAAAAGAAGGCTTTACAAGACTGAACATATGCCCAGGCTCGTCCGAGTCTTAACTGATCACCTATGTGAAAGCACCAAAATCACATGAGCTGGCGCATTTTAATTAATTGATTTTCCTGAAAATTGTAATTGGGGCTTGAAGAATTTAGTTGGACTCTTACCTCTTTTAGCCATTTCTGTTTCAATATAGTCGAGAGCAACCTCGTCTTCACATATATCATAGGGCATGTTACCATCAGCGTTCACCGCCAGCAATTCGGCACCTCTGTAAGAAATAATAGGAAAAGTGAAATACAGTAGAGAATGGACTGGAATAGTATAGATGTGGCTGAGTATAGATGTGGCTGGTATTGAAAGACAAAAACACCACAGAATGCAACAGACATGCATGAATTTGCCTGTTTATTTGAAACCAATGTTTTTTTATATGAAAATAGTTTGTTGATCTATGTTCTCTTTTTGACTAGGGTGCTTTAAATTCTAGTCAAAAAAACTTCAGTCATGTCTGTAAGTTTTCCTAGGTTGAACCAGAACTATGTGTCTTGCTCAAAGACACATCACACCAACATTCGGATTCTAACCCACGCCCCCTTAATCACAAGTCTGAAAATCTACCAACTGAACTGCTGTGCTTCCCAGGGGGGTATTCTGATATTTTCATACATACGTAGGCTCAGGTCATTTTTTGGGGGTTAAAAATTTTGAATTACATTATTTTTTGGGGTTTTCAGAAAAATGAATATTTTTGGGGATATGAAGATTTTGTGAATATTTTTTGGGGGTCATCACAAAATTGGCTATATTTAGGTGTCATTTCTATGCATTTTAGGGTCTTTTCTTAAGGTCAAGGTACAGAATGGGAGATATTTTTTGGGTTGGTAAAATTTCAAATATTTTTTTGGGGGTGCTTGAAATTCCTGAAATTGTTTTTGGGTGAATGGTAGTTGCTTAATTGGCCCAAGCCTATGTATGAAGAAAAATAAGAGTACCCCCTGGGCCGTGTTCCCCAATACTACTAAATAAGAGAACCGATCCTTCCTCTTTTCTGCATTCTAATTTATATTCATTAAACAAAACATCTCCCTGAATGCACCAAAATTCATTTTCCACTTATATCATCACAGGATTCAGATCAATTTATAAACCCCCAGCGTGAAAGGGTATTATGTCCTTTAAAGTTTCAATTAAAACCTGATCAGGTGCTTTTGCTGTTTCAGCAGTAGGCTACAACAAAACTGCAAAGAATGACCAGACTGCACAGATGTGCAGTCTGGTCAGTCTTCGCAGTTTGTCCGTGAAATTTAGTCAATTTATCCACAGACTGCATCATATCAATTTGTCCAAGGCAGTTGGCAAACAGATCTAATCCAGTCAGACAGTTTGATCCAGTCAAAAGAATAATCATTTAAATTTGCAGGCAGCCATAGGAAATCAAGGCAAGGAGGAAGAAAGGAAAAAGGCAGTTATTTTCTAACCTGATTAAGATTGCAGAATCTTAATTGTATAAGCATGAATTAAACAGGAACTAGACTGGTCCCAGTCCCTAATCATTTAAATTTGCAGCCAGCCTTAGGAAATCAAGGCAATGAGGAAGAAAAGAAAAAGGCAGTTATTTTCTAACCTGATTAAGAACTTTAAAATAGAATTGCAGATTCTTAATTATTGCATAAAAAGCCGTGTCACACGCTATTAACAGCCATGTTCTTACCCAAAAAAACCCATGTATTAATCAGGAGATTCGCATGCTGTTGATGCACAGCTTTTGTACTTTGCATATACCCATTCTAGGCCTTCACAAAAATTGATGTCATTAACAGTAACGTGCATATAAATGAAGGCAATTTAGTGACGTTAGGTTGACGTAAGTCTTTGCTCTGGAACAGGCATTTTCAAAACCTACGAATCCTTCATGCTTTTGCGCGCCATTATAGTAATACAAAAATGAACATTTCAAAGTGTTTTTTCAAAGTTTTCAATGACAAAATGACTTTATGCAAAAATAACGATTAAACATGGTTTTCTGATACACTAACATCTGCTAGACTCCTCGGGTGTCATTATAACCCTCGCCTTTCAGGCTCGGGTTCCAACACCACCCTCGGGGTCCAGCAGATGTTAATGCATAGAAAAACATGTTTGATCCCTATATTGTATAAGCATGAATAAACAGGATACAGAACAATGTACTAGACTGGTTCCAGTCTCCAATGTCAATTTATTTTCTAGTAAAACTGATATTCTCTCTAAGATAGCAATTTATAAACTTTACTTGGAGTAGTTCTGGGCTTGGAGGACACTAAATGACTATCAGAGAGGATAGAATTTTTATGAGATGATTTTTTCAAAGCTAAATATAATTATAAATATAATTGTACGCATTTAATGGACTGATGCCAGTCTAAACACTGTACCCAAACCAGTTTTAGGATCTCAAATAAATATTTCAAAATCTTGCAACCTAATTGTGTAGCCTGATTTAGTACCTGGAATTGCAGAATCTTGTACCTGATCAAGGACTCAATTAGGATTGTACAAAAGTTGTAACCTAATTAAGAACCTAAAAGTAGGATGGCAGAAAAGTTATAACCTAATTAAGGACCTAAAAGTAGGAACGCACAAAAGTTGTAACCTAATTATGTACCTAAAAGTAGGATTGCAGAATCCTGTAACCTGATTAAGAACCTCAAATTAGACTGTAGAATCTAGTGACAGGTTCGCAGGCTTTTGTAACCTGATTAAGGATGTCAAATGAGGATTGCATGATCTTGTTACTCAATTAAGGACCAAATTATGCTTTTGTAACCTGATTAAGGATGTCAAATTAGGATTGCAGGATCGTGCTACTAAATAAAGGACCAAATTATGCTTTTGTAACCTGATTAAGGATGTCAAATAAGGATTTCAGGATCTTGTTACTCAATTAAGGACCAAATTATGATTTTGTAACCCAATAAAGGGTGTCAAATTAGGATTGCAAGATGTTGTTAATTAAGGACCAAACTATGCTCTTGTAACCTGATTTAGGACATCAAACCAGGATTGCAGGATCTTGTTACTCAATTAAGGACCAAACTATGCTCTTGTAACCTGATTAAGAATGTCAAATGAGGATTGCAGGATCTTGTTACTCAATTAAGGACCAAATTATGCTTTTGTAACCTGTTTAAGGATGTCAAATTAGGATTGCAAGGTCTTGCTTTTGTAACCTGATTAAGGAGGTCAAATAAGGATTGCAGTTTATTATTATAAATGGCCTCAAAAAGGATTGCCTAATTCAGTATTTGATAAAGGCCTTCAAGTTAGGATTGCAAAGCATATGTTTAAACTATTGAACAAGCAAATCACAGGTTTAGATAAACAAAAAATTTCAGCGTAAAATTATAAATTTTTTCATACCCGTAAGTTTTAGCATATGGTTTGAGTGCTCCAAAGAACTGTCTCATTGAGAGGGTTCTTTTGAGCAGCCACAACATATATTTTGGTTGAGAAATAAGAAAATTATTTTTCTGTTACGCTCTCTTAACTGAAAGACCTGAGTATATAAACACAACTTTAAGCATCAAAAGCTCCCTTATCGGGACCTAATTGTATCCTGTTTGTTACCTCTGATGTTAGAGATCAACGCATGCACATCTGGAGTAGATTGGCTATTTTTTGCAGAAATTTACTATTTCTGTCACAGATGTCTGCTTTTATCAATGTTTAATATTGATGTTTTGTAAATTACTAGAAATGCTTATCATCTATTACGTAACAAGTTATCAATAGTCAACCCATAACTCTTTCCTTGCTAGTGACTTTTGTCATCTGCATATTACCTTTGCAAACAGTTGGAAAGAAATAGGCAAGTGAGTATGATCAGGAAATATAATCACACATTGCAGACTAACCAACAGCACTGTGAGGAAGAGCCACATAACACTATCAGGACAGGGCTCATGTTTGCCAATATTTCAGACCGAATATGGGCCCCATTCCCAATGGCAAACAGTATCTTTTTTCCCAATCTAATGTACGAAATTCCCAAATCCCTTGGAAAAACTGTGTTTTTTCATTTGTTAAATTTGTACCACAATTAAAAATTGTATGCCTTACCATCATAATTTGTAAAAACCTGTCGCCAATAATCAACCTTGACAGTATGATGATCTGGATCTACACTGTTTTCCGCACAGGATATATCGACATTTAGCATGAGAAGGGTTAAAATGGTCTGCAATTCAAGTTCTTGTGAATAAAGATAACAAAATAATTAATGTAACAGGGCTAAGGAGCAGGGCTATAACTTTTTTTATTGTCCCCACAGTGCAGAAAAATGCAGGTTTTTTACATTTGGATCTTTACGGTAAATAAAATTGAAATTACCCCACTGGCATTTTCTGTTGTTAGGTGGGACTCAGAACCTCCATGGTAATAATCACAAGTGTGCCCCCACTGGGTGGGGCTTATAGCAGGGCAATGAAAAATGAAAAGCCATAAGCTCTGCTATTACCCATAGGTGGGTGTGCAGTATTTACAAATGACTGATGCATTAGACTTAATAGTTCATGTGAATGCACATCAAAATTTGAGCTAGTGCATGAGATTTACAACAATGTGGTATGTGCGACCAACAAAGCCTCAGATCAGCCTGCGCATACGCACAGTCTGATCAGAGCCTTTGCTAGTCCCTTGAGTATTCTATGATTGTTAAGCTACTGACTGAATACCATTTGGAGTTTCTAAGCTTACAAGGACGCTGCAGAGGCTCATCGGAGTCTACACTTGTCAAAATGTCAAATTGTTGGAAATCTCATGTTGTGGCTCAAATTATATGTGTATAGCCTTTAGCCACTGAAAGTTGTATAGAAGGCCCGTGCAGAAATGATGAAAAGATCAATGCCTTTCAAAATTAATAACTGGATTTCCATCATGTTCCCCTTTTCTTCGTAAAAGCTCACAATTCTGATGAGCTGCTTTGTCTAATCCTCGGAGATTGAGCTCAGCCGCTGGAGATGATATAACTTATTAATTATACAGCATAATGAAAAATCCTAGTTTATATACCATTTAAATGTCTTCTTGTCAAGCGGATTTTCGCTGCTGCCACGGGCTTTCTGTTTCTCTGATTGGAGATGCTAATAGATCGATCAGTCAAACACATGTCCAGACTACCAAGTCCATAGTCTGCGAGGTTCCTTTATTATATAAGGTAAAGTGCATTTATGCCACATTATGGTTTGCAAAAGATGCCATAACTCTTTACATGCTTAGTAATTTTTCGAGCTTTGTTGTTGCCTGCTTGCTTTTTTCAAAATTAAATTTTTCAAAAAATCTTTAGGAACACTTTCAGAGTGACCAAGGGTTCGGAACCAGATCAGGACCGATGTTTTAGGAACGACAGAACGTCAGACTCTGTCCTGATCTGGGTCCATACTGTTTGTAAAGTTTATCAGTAGGTTACAAGTCGTAGATAGCGTTAGATTGCAAAGTTTTTAATATTTCAACTGGCCATAATTTTATGATGATGTTACTAAAATATACAGGCCATTTTCTAAAATGGCCATAAAAATTCTGGAAATATTTTTTGACAATTATGGTGCCTACTACCATGAATATCAGTGATGGAAATTCTACAAATTTCTACTCTTCCTTCACCTCTATATGCGTTTGCAAATTATAATGGAAACAGACAAAATTTCTACTCGTCTTGCAGCATGAGGAACTAGCCATGGCAAGTGGATGCATGGATTTTTCCAGTCCTGCTGATTACATGACTTTGTATACTCACTTGTCTATTAAAAGTCTGCATAGATGTACATGGCCACATGTGGCCGCTGCATGAAGGGGTGTCCACTGCTCGCTGTCCTTGGAGTTGACATCAGCACCGAATTCCAGCAGCAACTTCAACATTTCTTCGCTGTCATCTATACAACACTGAAAATAAAGCAAATACTGTATACCACTTAATATCTGCAGCATTGAAATTCGGCGATTTTAAAAGACTGACATATTGGCATACGTAGTTTAATTTTGGCGTGTTTTTTTTTTTCAGTTTAATGTCATTTTAAAGTTATTTTATAATCACATAGGGGCTACTCTTAAAGGAAAGAATATGCTCCCTAGTAGCCCCTTTTAAGAGGTTGTTTCTTCAACGTTGAAACATTCTCTTACAGTCAAAAGTTCTTTTTTGACGATATGGATACCAATATACTAAGGATGTAATGTCCATTTATTGCTTATTGTATAACTGAATTCCAAACTGTATTTTGCGGTCTCATATTTTTGGCGATTTTTGTGTTTACCGCCAATAGCGGCAAATATATATACCCGCAAAATACATAGAGGATCTTAAATGAATGCTTTATTGAATTTTTATTAAACCAGTTGGGGAAAAGTGACAAAATGTGAGAATTGCCAAGCACTTTAGCGCTTTTTCACACAGAGTTAAATAAATTCAATTATACAGGAGCACGAATGTTAGATTCTATTTGACATCAGAATTGCTTAAAAATCACATTTTTGGCGTGAAAACGTCAAGATTTTGACATCTTTTACACAACGTTATAATGGATGTCATTACTTAGCGTTACTAAATCTGTAAACCACTAGTGGTTTATCAATTTTAATGCATGGCGTTATATCACTCCCAGACACAATGTAATGTGATAAAGTAAATACATGTACCATAGGTCCAGCTTACAAAGCAAACACTTTGGGCATTAATCTGTGAATTTAAGAAAATGTTTTAACCCTTCCCCTACCCCACACCTTTTGTCATCTGCTCTCTCATCTGCTTATGCTCTTAGGTAGCCTATATTGCAAACAATTATCGAGAATCTTACCAATGATCACAACAATTATATTTTCAATGAGAAGCAAAAAAATATTGTCATTTTTGGGAAGAACAATTCTTATAAACCACGAGAGATGAGAACTTGAGAGTGAATTAAT
The DNA here is from genome assembly GCA_964019695.1 of Loripinus fragilis. Lineage (NCBI taxonomy): Eukaryota > Metazoa > Mollusca > Bivalvia > Lucinida > Lucinidae > Loripinus > Loripinus fragilis. The sequence continues at coordinate 23,582,140 of OZ026523.1, forward strand.
GCACTCATTTCCTCAGCGATGGCAGCCGCTTGACATTCCTTGTCAGTGATTTGTTCTTAGAGACTAATTCTGCCAGGAATGGCTAATATAGCCAATATGCTGTGACTCCATAATAACATTGATTAACGCGCAAAATTTGGTCAAACTGTTGATGTTGACTGGAATACCACGAAAAAGTGTCTTATAATTTTTTTTTTCCTAGAAACCAATGCTTTACCATCCAATGCACACCTTAAGTTAGTATGAGGAGGTTCATGGCAGTTGCAAGTAAGTAAAGAGCCAATTCATTGTGTGCAAGTTAAAAGCGAAGGTGAAGTACAAAAAGCAGAATTAGCGACTCCGCTTATCTCAGTACATCTTCGACATGGAAGGAATCTTATTAAACTTAATTAACTTATTTCATTGGTTGTTGCTTGTTTGACTGAATTGACAACATGGGAAACTAAAAATGTGTCAGTGTGACACAGATGCCCCCGCACAGGGCCATTGTATGAGAAAAGTCTCCCAGATATGACTGAATCACTAATATTGACAAATCTAGGCTGATATTGCAACGTGTCAATATGCGGACATTTATTACAGAGTTTGTCAAGTTCCATCCATTCTAAAAGCCATCATCATAAACTCTGTTATAAATGCATAACAATACCAACCCATTGCTTATCAATATCAATGCATATGTAAAATTTTATCAAATTCCCTTCATTCAGTCTTAAGATATTGAGCTGATATGAAATTCTGACATGAGTCAAGGGCTAGAACTCTTTATAAATTTGCGTAGATTGAGACAAAACAATCCCAACCTAGATCTAGTGTATGCAAAACCTTGTTAAATCTTAAGATATTGAGCGAAAACGAAGTTCTGACTTAAGTCAAGGGCCATAACGTCATAAATTTGTGCAATTTTACGCATAGTAATCTCAACTAATATCTCATCAATATCAATGCACATGACAAATGTGGTAAAATTCCATCCATTCATTCTTAAGATATTGAGCAGAAACGAAATTCTGACAATAGTCAAGGGCCATAACTCTTTAAAAAATTTGCGCAAATCAACACATAACCATCCCAACCCAGATCTTGTCAATATCAATTATGCATTTGCAAAATATTGTCAAATTCCATCGATATGTTCTCAAAATATTGAGTGGAAACAGAATTAATGAATTTCTAACATGAATAAATTTTAAGGGCCATAACTACGCTACAGATTAGGGCATACTGCCATAGCTCCAGATAAGGCTGCGTATTGCGTATTTACGCAATTTCGTGGACCTGAGAACGCAATTAAAGTAATTTCTGTGCGTACAAAAACGCAATAAAAATCCTTGATACTCAATTCCGAACTTTTTCGTAGCGTATGACGCTATAGTTATCAATTTGCGATTGTCGTTTTTCTCATCACAAGCTGTTGTTGGGTACAAATTTATACACGGCGTGGGGCCGAATCTAGTAAATTAAATTGTAAACCAGTCCAGGAACATTCTTATCGCTGTTTAGCTATACCCAATATTTTTACGATTACGACATTCGTCTCGCTTTACAATAACAATGGCGTAACGTGGACAAAAAAGCCTTAGAGCAATCGAATATCATTTCGTAACTAACTCTAATACCGTGTTGGTGGTTCGAAGAATCAAAGATGAATTGATAAATACGTTGGATTTTCGAAATAAGTTGGAAATAGCGATCTCAGCTATACTAATATTGCAAGTGTGCTTTCTGAAAGTGAAACCGAAAGTAAACAAAAAAGTCAGGAGAAACAAGGCCTGGTTTCATTGCTTATATTTGCTTTCAGATAGATACTCAATACAAAAAATTGAAATACCCAATTCAAAATTTGAAATACCCAATTAAGCCAAAAAGAGGTGGGTAAATACCCAATTGCCTCTTATCCTTATCTGGAGCTATGTACTGCTGTGTAACAATCCCAACCTAAGTATTGTCAAAAGCAATGCATATGCAAAGTTTTGTCAAATTCCGTCAATTCATTAGTTAAGATATTTAGCGGAAATCAATTCTTAGATCAAGTGTCATAACTCTAATAATAATTGGAGGATTTTATCCTTAATCAAACTTGTCCTGTATTTAATGATTATATACCTGTGTATGAAATATGAATCCAATACACCGATGTATTCAAAAGATATTGCCCAGAAACTGTGGAGATCAAGGGCCATAACTCTGATAATAATCAATGGATTTTATCCTTAATCATACTTGACCTGTATTTTATGAAATATGAATCCAATACATCGAGATATCGCCTGGAAACCATTTTTCGTATGTACATACGGGATGGGACGTACAGGAAAAACAGGATGTACTCAGACAAGGGTAATGCTATATGCCCCCCATTGAAAGGTTGTATCAGCCTTCAATATGGTATGAATTCTTATCAACAACCCCACAATCCTTGTAGCTTACATTGTAGCTCCACCAAATAAATTTTGCCTGCTGGCTTACGAATAGCATAATTTGATACTAAACTAACCTTTCGTCCCTCCATGACTTGGGCCGCAAAGCATCAACTCAAACAAACATAAAATTTCATTTCTCTTTGTAAATCTTCTTCAGAATTTGGAGGGTGTTTGAGAGAGACTGTGAAAGCACAGGCTGGTCAGGGTCTTAATATTAATTTGCATGTTTAAACCTTTGTTTGGTTTGTGGTTAAAACATCCCAGTCTACAGCTGACATCCTTTAACCTAACTACACTTTTCCTGGGCAAGCTTAGACTAAGTGGTTAACCAGTACTCCATGCATATACTTTCGCTTGTAACAGACAGCAACCCTTCTTGAATCAGCGGAAGGAGGAGAATGAACGTAGAACATATTTCATGATCAATCTCCACGAAAGTATGGGGTGGCCATAGCATTAACCAGGCCCAAAGCATAACGCAAACTAAAGGAAAGAAAACATATAGCACTAATAACAAAACCAGAAGTGCTATATAGTGGTATCAGCTTGTTGATAGTTTTAAATAGCTTTCACAATAAGGTGAAGATGTGTCTAAATATTATTCTTATTATGACGGTAGCTGCCAGCATTTTCCCCATTTCCAAAACATCCAGTACCACAGGGAGTCAAAACTAGAGAAATTGATCCAGCATTGTGAATTATGACCCTAATGAATTTTTGAAAATGCTACCATATTCAGTCTAAGAAGTGCACTCTTAAAAATTCTTATTTTGTGTGAGTTGATTCTTTACATCCCATCAAGAATCTTTCAGTTATAAAGGGACGGGTCTTCCTGGGTTGAACCAGTACTTAGCTAGGATTAATGTTCTTGCTCAAGGACACAACGCAGTGATGCTGGTGAGGCTCAAACCCGCGACCCCTCAGTCTCGAGTCAAGCACTCTACCACTGGGCCACTGCGCTCCCTAAAAATTCTTTATATCCTCTTTTTTGAAAACAGTGTAGATCCAGATCAGCTGGCTTCTGAAGAAGCCAGCTGATCTGGATACACACTGTTTTTATCCACACGCTGAATCTAATTACATATTGCATCACTGAGTGGTTCATATTCTTACGTCATGAAGCAGTAAGCTGAAATTTTTCCTGCGCCCTGGCAGCATGAGAATCGAACCTGGATTGCATTGGTACAGGACTACTATGCTCTAGCCACTGAACCAAAAAGTGGACTCTGATGCAGGTGCCAGAGAGATTGAATATAAAGACAAAGCCATACGAAATCTACTATGCGTAGATAATCAAGCTAAGAGTGATCTGCCCATAACAAGAAAGTCATCTATCTCACTTTTTTTGCAAAATGATGTACAATCTCGGACGTGAGCCCCAATTTTATGACATGAAGCCACAACAGCATAAAGCAGAGCTGAAATTTTCCTGCACTCTCGCTGGGAATCAAACCCAGGTCGCACCGGACTATGCTCTAACAAATGAGCCAAAGAGTCCAATCTGATTTAAACTGAAAGCTATGTGAAATCTACTGTGCCCAAAACAATATAGTGCACAGTTTGACACTCTGGTGGTAATCCTAAACCAATTTTTTTTTATAAGTTAATTTTGGAAAAACTCAGCAGCATGCAAAATTACCAGCATGAAAGAGTTAAAACAGAATGAAAGTAATTTAGTCAAATGATCGAACAGACACTTGATCAATTCTCCTTTTTCTAGCAACTGCTTAATGCAAAATCACAGAAATTCTTCCTTCCATTAACCCTTCTCAGCAAGACCCTGGTAAACATCTATCTTCTAATTCTTAAATCATGTTTCCAATAAAGTTCTAGAATAGAATTTTGACCTTCATGGGTATTTCTTTTTTTTCTCTTTTTTTTTAAAGATGGTTGGCGCTGTTAAACCGGTTTAAGCCCTCCAGTAAAATATTTTACTGACCGTTCCAAGGCGGTACTTCTTTGTGGATCTTTTATGTTTTTGTTCTCTGTCTTGTGTTTGCTATGTCTTTGTGTGCGTCTGTTTATATGTGCAAATTGTGGTCACCTGCTGGGAAAGGGCTGACCTCTTGGCTCTCGTTTGTGGTGTCTAACTGTGAGTTTGTCACTTTCCCATTGGTATCCTGGGTCAGGTGTGGTACTTGATTGTATCATTCCTGATCTTTGCACCCTAACTTACTTTAATGTTCGTGTCAACAGTTATGGTCAGTTAAACCCACAACAGGCCTATACGAAAGTATTTAACCACATGTAATAGACAATTGTCCTAATTGAATCAGCATTAAAAGAGAACAAAGTTTCCTCTGAAAAGGATAGTTTGCCAAGCTTCAGGCCATGCTTACTGAAATCTCTGTAACTCCCATTGACCAAAGTACACATTCGGTGTAAACTAACACACAGAGGTACTGTTTGGTTTGGTGAATGTTTTATATTAGAGAAAAACAGTTAAAATTTTAACAACTATGGCCATGCCAAGATGGATTATTAAATCAAATAATACTTTTATCTAGATAGGAAACCAGAATTTAAGTCACATCCTTTCCCCAAACAATTTCATCAGATGTGTAATTGTTTAAGCCATATCCACATGTAAGGATAGATCTCAAAATGTAAAGTAAAATGGTACAGTCAATGGCATGCCATTGCAACTCCCCAACTGAAAACAATTTGAATGCAGGCCGTAACAAGAATGACAATCAGGCCAGTTGAACTGGACTTTGGCAGAAATGGCTGTTTTTTCACACTGTACACGTAGCTCATAATTATGCCTACAAAAATTTAGAACAGTAGTTACTGTCTGCAAAAAAAGCCTATACTAGGGCAGACCCAGATCAGACTGCTTCTGATCAGGATCTTCCCTGTTTCTTATTCTGACAAGCATTTTGTGAATTCCAGCCTTGATTTGAGAACAGAGAGAAATAAGCGTTTGACATTTTATAACATTTATCCTGCAGACTACAAGGCTTTTTTTCCAGCAATTTTAGGAAAAGGCCCCTGGCCAAAATTGGGAAAAATTATCGACTTAACAAATTAACGACATAGAACATAACAAAAATAGCATAATACATCCTCAATTGTATTATGTCAAGCATACCACTTAAGAAAAAGTGGTTAAGTATCATTCTGATATGAGTCATTGTTTCTCATAAGTAGTAGAGTGGTCTCTAAAAAACAAGTAAAAAAAAAAAAAAATGTTTTTTTTTTGTTTTGTTTTTTTCACTTTTCTTAATAAGGAAAAACAGACATGGTATTGGGAAAAAAGGTCGCTATTTTAAATTGGGAATGGGCCTGAAATTCGGCCCCTAGAGATGGGCAGAAATCCCCTGGACAGCTAATCTCCTCAACATCTCAGCCTGATCTGGGCTTACACTGTTTGCTTAGACCTTCCTGGCTGAATAGTGAATATTTAGGGTAAATAAAGTAGCTCGAACCTTTACTCTGCCAACGTCCTTTTAAATGTCAATGACGTACATACGGATAATCACATGAAAGAGTGCAAATTTGTAGCACTTGTCAAAATGTCGGTAATTGTTGCTAATTGTTCATACGCTGCTGCAGGTTTACCACCAGTGAATAACCTCCACATACGCTCTTAAAACAAGGGAATTATTATCATTATCGCAAATTACATGGGCCTGGATGCGACAAAACCTGTCTTACGGGGTTTACAAACCACACAGGCACAGACAAGCCTTCGCATCCCCGCAGTCTGATCAGCGCCTTTGTTATTCGCTTTTTGGAAAGAACCATATGTAAACTTGCTACAAGTGATATTTCAATTTTCTAGCTAGTCTCTGTAGCTGAGGAGACTGGTTTGAAGCTCGCTTTGTCGGAAACCAGGAAGACAGAATTTCTCGCGACGAGGCCCACATCATCTTAACGCAGCACTCTGAAATTACCAGAAATATTGCTTGAACAAAATCACACAATAAGTACTTGGCTATCCAGTAAAATAATTCTTTGATATTATTGAAGCTTTTAAATCTTTCCTTGCTAGGGGCGACCTTTGTTGTCTGCTGATAACCAACAGAATGTCAGACTTTTTGTCAGGCCTGGTCTGAATCCAAACAGTTTGACACTGATGGTATTCCTTACTGGCGATAGACGTCTGACTTAAGCAATTCTGCTTCTAAGACGCTGACTGTCTAGTGGTTGGGCGAAAGCCAGTGCAGTTCTTGGCATTTGGCCCGAAAATACCCTGTGAAACCACCGCAACCCGGAAGGTGATAGTCAAACCATTGAGATACATTCCACATGGGCATAGTCTGTACTATTTAAAACTATAATGTATGTACAGTATAGAATTAATTTTCAAAGCAGAATTGTTTGTGATAAATTAACTTTTGTTTGTTTTGTTTGTTTGATTTGATTCTTAACGTCCCATCAACAATCTTTCAGTTATATATGGACGGGTCTTCCTGGGTTGAACCAGTACTAAGCTAGGATAAATGTGTCTTGTTCAAGGACCACAACGCAGGACGCCGGTGAGGCTCGAACCCGCGGCCCTTCGGTCTCGAGTCAAGCACTCTACCACTGAGCCACTGTGCTCCCTGATTAATTAACTGAAATTTTAAGCACACTGTTGGCTTATGATTGAGAGCAAATATGCCAAAAGGTATTGCTTTTTACCTGGTGAAGAGCAGTTAGGCCATCTTCGTTCGTGACATTTGGACTAACACCAGCCATAAGAAGCTTCCTCACTGAAACGATAAATTAAAACTACAGTACATGTACATGTAACAGGTTGATGAGCTTCCGAGGTGCAAGAAAATGCACTTCATTAGGGTCTGCACTGTTTGCTAGACAAAAAAATCTTCAGAGGCAGAACTACATATGTATATGGTATGTTCTAAGAGCACAAAAAAAGATCATTCTGATGGAAAAACGTTTTACAAACATCTTTAAAAATTTATGAACATACAACTGATGATGAAAAGAAAAGTAAACTATTTGGAAATAAATGCCAGCAAGCTCAAAGGAGAGGGAGGAACCAATCACGGAATAGGGAGGAACCAATCACGGAATAGGGAGGAACCAATCCTGGAATAGGCGGGATTAACCCTTTCTTATCCTCATTCTGGGTTAATTAGTTCAGATAAAAATAACATGCCAAGCAGCTTAGCACAATCTCTTGCATTTCTACAGATTTCAAGTATAGTCTTTAGATTTGAACCCAGGTTATGGGTCACAAAGTGTCTTGCTCAAGAACACAATGCAGCGCCTCGGGTGAGTCTGGAACTTACAACCCTTCGATCTCAAGACTAACACTCTACCACTGAGCCACTGTGCTTCTTATTATGAGATTGAGCCCTGGTCCTAAGAGATTATTCTCTGCCTACATATACCACAGGTTTATATAAACACAAATTTTCAGCGTACAATTGTAAATATTTTCTTACCCATCATTTTTAACATATGTTTTGGGTGCTCAAAAGAACCGTCTCATTGAGACGGTTCTTTTGAGTACCCACAATATATGTTTTGGTTTAGAAATAAGAAAATTATTTTTTCTGATACACACTCTTAACTAAAGGCCTGTTATGAGTTTGAAAGTAAAGAAAGGGTGCAAAGATCAGGAATCGATACAATCAAGTACCACACCTGACCCAGGATACCAATGCGAAAGTGACAAACTCACAGTTAGACACCACAAACAAGAGCCTGGTCTAGACCTGTAATGTGATATTGTTTTTCAATAGCAAATTGATTTCTGAAGTTTTATAGCAATCACATTTGTTTATGCATTTCAACCTGGTCTAGACAGCATAGCCTTTGAAAATTTCTTCGTTCAAACGAAAATGGTAATATCATTCAAATTTCTCCGCAAAAACATTAAATTTTACTTTGGGTACTCATTGGACTCATTGGAAGTGTATAATGAGATGCTTCAGATGAGTACCCACTACCCATAGTATATGATTTTTGTGAAATAAGTCCCAGGATAGCCCTTATCTTGGAGAAGACAAGACATGTCCTACAGCTGTTTTTTTGTTTGTTTTGTTGCTTTACGTCCCAAGTCAACAGCTATGGTCATTGCGGGACGGTCAATTCACCTAACTACACTTTTTCCTGGGCAGGCTTGAACAAGCGGATAACCAGTAATTCGTGCGTATACTTTCGCCTGTAAATGACAACAACCCTTCTTGAATGAATCAGCGGAAGGGAGGAGAATGACCGTAGAAATTATTTCATGATCAATCCCCACCAAAGTATGGGACCGGGATCGAACTTGCGACCCCTGGAATTGCGTCCTACAGCTGTGAAATGATAAAAATTTTGAAATAAAATTAAGAATAATTTCTTATACATTTGTTTTGGGTGCTCAAAAGAACCGTCTCATTGAGACGGTTCTTTTGAGTACCCACAACGTATGTTTTGGTTGAGAAATAAGTAAATTTTATTTTTTCAGGAATAATATCAGTATCAAATAGTTCTGATCCAGATCAGGCCCAAGGTTATGACTTGGGTCTGATCTGGGTCTAAACTGTTTGTGAAGGTTATCCAGGCCTTTATATTTAAGTAAGAATGCGTAACAGAAAAATAATTTTCTTATTTCTCAACCAAAACATATGGAATGGGTACTCCAAAGAACCGTCTCAATGAGACAGTTCTTTTGAGCACCCAAAACATATGCTAAAAATTATGGGTAAGAAAAAATTTACAATTTTACACTGAAAAATTTTGTTTATCCAAAATTGTGGTTATCAATGGAAGCCGCTTACATCAGCAGCTGTGATAGCTATGGAAATATCATCGCTGAAGATCTTAATGGATTACAATTAAAATCCGACTGATGAGCTTTGAAAATCAATCAGCTAAGATCCTTGTTTTACAGACTGATTGACTGTTTTTGCTTGCGGCGCTCTCGCCGCAAGCATTTCTGTCGGAATAGTGATACCCTCTACCTGGTTTGTCTATTTATATAAATAAACTGTTAGCATAACGGTCGTGGTTATGGGAACAAAACAGTTCAGTGACAAGACAACTCACCGACAGCAATACGAGTTGCACCTCGCTCTTTGACGTATATCTAGCGGTTTTCATTCAGTTTTTTGCGATTTTCACACAGTTTTTTTAGCGCATCCCATAAATCTGAAAGGACTAGTTGTATTTTTATATTTTTCAAAGACTAATTCATATTTTCAAGGATGATTTTACAAAATTCCAGGACAATTCCAGGACAGAAGGCACTTTTTTCCAGGACCAAGGCCAAATTTTTCCAGGTCTGTGCGAGCCCTGTAAGAGCATGTCTCATATTATATGCCATATTAAACCCCAAATTCAATTTGTGGATATATGTTGTGGTCATGGAATGTCGCTCACTGTTTTCATCCACTGTGACCTTGATCTCAGGAGTCAGTTCTTGAAAAAATGCTCCCACAGCAGATCGCCTATTTTATTTATGGTAGCATTCCATATTTGGTATGTAGATACATCTTGGACCCTGGAGAGTCACCAAATGTTTCCAGGTCACTGTGACCTTGACCTCTGGTTTCTGTTCTAGCAAGGTCAAGCTCAGAGCTTATCTGTATATAATTTGAGGTAGGAATCCTAAATTTGGTGTGAGTATATATTTTGTGATCATGGCGTGTCGCATACACTTCTGGGTCAAATTGACATGTAGCTTGTACATAAGCATGTATAAAAACACTGCAGATTTACTTTTATAACTTTATTAATCATGCCACGATTGTCCAAACATGAACCATCTGGCACTATTGGAATGATATTGGCCCACTTCGAATTGAACTAAAGTTCCTACTAAAGATCTTACGCAATAGATGTGTACGTACGTTTACACCTAAATGGCTACAGTTGCTCCCTTTTAATTAGTTGTCAAGTAAACAAAGTGAATAGCCCTGTATGTCCCACCTCAATTCTTCATCATAGACAAAAAGGGTGTGCTTAAACTGCACAGACTACTCTAATTAACAATTACGAATAAGAGGGACCGCAAATAGAACACATCAAGGATTTATTTTGTAAAATAAAAACATTTTGACGCTATTGATAGATCTTGAACCCATCTTGCTAGATAGGTCTAGAGGAGGGAACCACCAGATAAGCTACTAGAGTAACGGTGCTCTGACCCACCGTTGATCTTTAGTAGGTTCATGACGTCACTATAGTAGCGACTATCGATGTTCTAATTGAAATTAGTTACTATACTAGGAACTAAACTTCGATTGGATTTGAGCCATTATAATTGCCATCAGTAATCTATATAGAATTGCTACCAGTCTGATAATAAAAGTGGTCATTAATACACGTAAATATTGTAATAATATTTCTTTCTTTTCCAAATGGTTATGTTCATTACTCTATAAATGGAATTGTCTGCAGTAGAGTTGTATGATTATCAGAACTTAGCATCAGCCTATAAAATAACAACAAATTAGGAATATATTTATATGGGAAACATGAAATGACTATTTGAAAAGTTCTAGGCCTTTGGGAAAGGCGATCAACTATACAGCCCCTCAGAGATCGTTATCAGGCTACAGGGACAATTAAATATTGAGGCAGGTCTGGTTAACCAAAAATGACGACCTGACGTTAAGACGGCAACTTACGTCAAGTGTATCAACGATATTTGCATCGAAGATATCCGTTCTGGCTGGCTATCGTCAGTTCCAGACAAATGATAGGGCTTCGAGGGTAATTTGTATCCAGGTTTTTAATAAAAATATTTTGAAACAATTTCTTTAAATCACGTCTGATTCCTAGACAAATTTGCATCTTTTGAATCTAAGGGTATTGCTATTCGATAGACTGTTGTCCTAACATTATTTATATTTTGGCATGAAATTAAAAACGTGTTTTGCTGACGTGTTGATGTTCATTGTTGCCAAAACCAAAAAAAATGATACATTGAAATTAAGTAAAATTTTATTAATTTCATTTTTTTTGCCGTTTTTAAAGTCCTTCAGTGTACGTTGCTAGGTGCCGCTTTAGATAACTGTTTGTGTTTTTCTTTTTCCAAGAGTATCTTACCCACCGACTCAATAACTATTGTTAATGTTTGTCTATGACGTGGTTTTAGTGCAGTGTAAACAATAACCAAATTTGGAGGTGTTCCCAACAAGGTGTACATGCTGTTTTTCAACTAGGCAAGCCCTCCTTTAAAAAGGAAATTTATTTTCTGTACTTTTGTCCCAGACTGGTTCTATTTGTTATGTAGCCATAAAAACTCAATAATGTGAAATGTGATATATTTGATTAAATGCATGATCCACAGACCCAATCTGCGTGATAAGGTCATAAAGATGGACATGTGATAAATCAAATATTGAACTGGACTGGACATAGCCGCAGACATTGTAGTATCCTATTTAAGGTCATCTTAGGATCTCAGGAACATTGCAGTTGGTAGAGTACTCGAGCCCGAAGGGTCCCGGGTTCAAGCCTCACTGTCGTCACTGCCTTGTGTCATTGAGCACGACACATTAATCCTAACTTACAGGAAGACCCGTCCCGACATAACTGAAAGATTGTTGACTGGGATGTAAAGAATCAAATCAAACAAATTTGGTAGAGTCAAAAGAATGCAGGTTCAAAATCCCACTATCATTATGGCATTTGGACCTTATCCTCAGTGCTAAATACTGGTGAAAGTCAGAGTAGCATCAAGGCTTAAATGAAAAATTGTTGAGTTGGATGTAAAGTATCAGCTCAAACATTTCATCAAACAATAACAACAAGGGGCTGCTGTGCATATTATAAGCGATGCAAATGCCAACAAACAGTGGTGGGGACTGAATACAAGTATTTTGTTTTCAAGACTAAAATCAGCAATTTTGAAACAATGCTTGTATTCAGCATATCATAAGCAAACAAAATGGCATCAGAAATAGATTTTTGCCTTTGGTAATGGCTCTAAGAGTTGAGAATTAAATTATTGCAAATGTCCCTTTTATGAATCACTACTGGCTCAATTGGGTAAATAATCTTTTTGGGAATTCTCCTCTTTCTCTAAATTGAAAAAAAATGGTCAATTAACTCATTCATTTCTAGGGGAGACTACTGTCGTCTGCTGATTACATTTGCAATATATTTGGACCCAGACAAGGCCCGACATTTTGTCGGGCCTTGTCTGGATCCAAAAGGTTTGATCCAGAAAGAATTTTTTTTTAAAAATGATTTTGAAAAAAAATCAGCAGATGACAAAAAAGCATGCATAATTTCCCAGCATGCAAAGAGTTAACCCTTTAAGCACAATTCACGACTGCAGCAGACGACAAATTTGCGACATCTTTCTTAATTTTCGACAAAAATAAGGTATGATATTTCACGAGAATTGCCTGCCAGCAGACGATTCTCATGAAATATGGTGCCTTATTTGTTACTTTCGAAAAGGTGGCAAAATTTTAAATTGTCGTCTGCTGCAAATTATAGGTGGCGCTTCATACCTTCTTCCACATCATTTCTCGCCGCTGCTTCCAGCAACATTATGTTGTGGATAAATTTCACCCGCTGTCGCCGGGTTCGCCTTTGATTCGACGACTGTTTTCGTTTCTTTGAACTCTCTTTATCAAGCTGCCGTTCGTAGTTAGCCCATCTTTTAAGCTGCTGGTTTCTTCGCTTTTTCGCGTGCTTCAGCCGGTCAGGCGTGTTCATTTTCTCGACAGAGGCGATCTCCGCCACTAATTCACTGTGCTCGGCCATTCTGATGTTTTCCAAGACCATGAATTCAATGAACGAATTCAACAATGAAACACAATTTCCGATTTATAAAATTATTGCATCTAAAGCCCTCCTTAATTAATGCCTTTGCATTTGTATAACATTCATAGATATCCACAATACTAAAGAATGCTATTACAATAACTACATTGTTTCGGTTGTTGCCGTTTTCTGACTTCCACCATTTCACACACAGGGAAAAAATTAAAAACAATCACTATAAAAGTAGCGCAACAGATATTCCGAAAAATTACATAATTCCTTTGATTTTCAATCAGTAAATCACTTGGTGACTCCCGTCATGCTCAAAAGCACATAAATATATAAGATCAATTTGTTTTCCCCATTATTTATAAATCCTGCTTGCTTGAACACTTTCTGCTGGCGACAGAACAGTTGATATTGGATTGGCACCAAAGAACTCCAAATGCCATGTCGGTTTCCTAGCTACCTGAAAAATATATAAAAGACCATTTACAATAGAAAAATAATCATTGCATAGAAAAATAATTACTTTAGTATAACTATCATTAAACCACAGGCCCCCAGATAAATGTGCGTACCTGAAAATTATTTCCTTATCCAGCAACCAAAACATATGTTGTGGGTACTCAAAAGAAGCGTCTCAATGAGACGGTTCTTTTGAGCACCCAAAATTTATGTTTAAATTGCTGGGTAAGGAAATAATTGCAATTTTACGCTAAAAAATGTTGCATAACTGGACCTATGATACCAGTTAAACTCTTTGCATGCTGGTTAATTTTGCATGTGTTTCACATCATCTGCTGACTTATAGAAATTTTTTTTTAAATCTTTCAGGAATATCATCAGTTTCAAACAGATTGGCTCCACATCCAACAAATGTCCGCCCTGATTTTGATCCAAACTGTAGCGGATGATAAAAGTTGTGGATGGACGGAGGGGATTACAATATCCCCTTCGCTTTTTTAAAGCACGCATGGGGATAATTATGAGCAAGCTCATGAGATCTCATAGGCAACCAATGGATTCTCTAGCAACCCTGCACATCTAAGCAAACTCACCAGAACCTACACCAGGCCCCCAGATAAGAGTGCCTAACTGAACATTATTTTTCTTCTTTCTCAACCAAAACATATGTTGTTGGTACTCAAAAGAAATGTCTCGATGAGACGGTTCTTTTAAGCACCCAAAACACATGTTTAAACTGATGGATAAGAAAATAATCGCAATTATTACGCTAAATTTTTTTTTGCTTAACTCACCCTATGCTACACTGTTCAAGATATGGAGTAGACAAAGGCTAACTCTTTTCTTGCTGGCAGCAACTTTTGTAGTCTGCTGATAACCTTTGCATACTGTGAGTTTGGACCTAGAATGTCAGTCCTGATCTGGATCCAAACTATTGACACTGATAAAGTTCCTGAAAGAATATTTTTAAAAGTTCATTTCGAAAATATTTTACCACTTTTGGGCCCTGAATGACCTAAAACTCTGGGTACTATATCAAGGTCATTCAAATTTGCCTACAGAGTGCTAAAGCCACGCCAATATCTGTCAGACCGAAGTGGAAAATGTTTGTATGAAAAATTAAGGTAAGTAACGGTTTCCTGTGACAATCTTGTCAATTGTCTCCGGGAATTGCGGTTCAGGAGAGCCATAATTCGATTTTCTAGCAGCTTTTACATAATCCGCGGGCACCAAACTATTTCCTAATAAGTTTGTACTTCTACGGACAATGACATTTTTCATCCTTTTATTGTTCCTTAAAGAAAGGCCTTTATACCAACAGCAACAGAGCTTCCAAAGACATTTCAGCCAATTAAAAGAACATATGTTTCTGATGGAACTTAAAGGGATTGGGAGATATACAAGAAGAAAAGCCTCATAAAGTCTATGATCCAGAAGACTTTAATGTCAGGGATTTTCCTAGGCTATATTTGGGGTCATATATCAGCCACTTCCCAATTTAAAATTAGGCCGAAACTTCCTAAAATGGTGAATATCATTCCCATTTTCTTAATTCTACAGATTTGTGAAAATTTCATGAAAATTCGAACAAAAATAGCAAAGTTACACGTGCATGAAAATTTGCGTAAAAATGTGAATGAAAACATGTTTTCATTCACACTTTTATGTAAATATTCATGAGTTTTATGATATGGGCAATTAAAGCAACGCATATGTTACAGCTAGTACATTGCTTATTTATAATGGTAAAATTGTGGTTTAGTTATTTCAGACTGCATCAAATTTTCCCATTAAAGATGGTTTGTTTGAACCAGAGATGGGGTAATCGTAATCTGTAATCATGATTACTTGTAATCGATTACTTTTTTCAGTAATCATAAAGTAATCTGTAATCATGGATTTTTATGATTACAAGTAATCATAATGTAATTGATTACATTGCAAAATAGCCTGTAATCATGATTACTTTATGATTACTTTATGATTACTTTTGCTTTCTTATAAAAATAATATGAAAATTGGTTTTAAAATTGAGTGTACAGTGATGAGTACCAGCTACAATTATAGATTTAAGAGAATAATAACTGTTTAAAACAAGAAATGTGAATTTGCTACCAACAATACATCAAAGATATTAAAGTTTGTTTCGAATTTAAACTTGCTTTTCATGAGAATAATTGTCAGATGGAAGAAAACTCAATAGCTGTAAATGAATAATTGATCTAAAAGACAAACATCATAGATTCTGATCAGATGTTGCATGATGCAGTGACTGATTATGGCTGGCACTGTTTGTAATGCCTTAGAATATAAAATAAAGCCAGAAGTTTTAAGATCTAGGTTTATATTAATTAAGCTATTTTCTTTATTTCTTGGTAGCATTTTATGGGATTCACTAAGACAGATTAATTGAATAGCCCACCTTTCTTCATGATATGTGGTTACCAAAATTATTTGGAGATCTTATAAACTACATTGACCCTAATTTAAGAAAAATATATAACATGCAAGAAAAGGTCCCTTGAATGGTAATATTGGTGGATAGTCTAGAGATAAGCAAAGAGAAGATATTATCTAGTAAGATACATTTTTAAGTTGAAGCCTTGTCTTTCTAATTGAACCTTTCAAAAAATATAAAACTTTGGTCAATTTTTTTCTGTTATGGCACACATGAAGTAAGGTCCATTTTCTTTAGTTTCTGTTTAATCCTCAAGACACTTTTATGACAGTATTGTTTTCACACCTTTTGTCAAGCAATTTGTAGAATCTTAACTGTGACCATTTTCCTGCTGAATATGATCTCATTTTCAGTGTTGGTTTGGTCAGAAGTTCAGGATCTACTTTAGTTTGTCATTCTTTCACATATATACAACACAAATGTCTTCCATTTATCAGATGAATATTAATTAAATCATATAAAAGAAGTCCAATGTTAGGTAATTATTATAATGCAAGTTGAACTTATTAACTTTTCAGGTGGATATGTTTTAATGTGATAAGATAAGGGTTAAGTCCAAATTTCTTAAGAAAGTATAAAATCAGTATGCAGTGCTCTGGATAAGAAAAAAAAAAAATTTCTATTATTAACCAAGTTCAATTTTGTTGTCCTGTATAGCATTTCCTGAAAAATTCTTTCAAGGGCCCACAGAACTGATGTTTAGAACAAAACAGGTGTCATTTGGTACCTTTTAGATGTGCTTTACATTTTTCATTTTAATATCCTGTTATGATTATTGTTATTATAGTTATTGGGCTAGAAAGACACTGATATTCTCAACATGAACAACTAATTGTGCTTCGCACAGCTATATGCATTTTATTGCTTCATTACTGGAAATATGTTTCAATAGTTTTTATTTTATCTCATAAATCTGAAGCACATCAATGGAACTGTGTTAAAAACAGTGGTCAAATATTTTACCTTGAACTTTACTCAGACTTAAAACAGCCAAACTGTAAGGGGGGATATCTTAATTGCAAACACATTTAAGATAACTGAGATGCACAAATTCGTATCCATGACATGTTTATATGTAGAATAACATTGGACTTTTGAATACTATTGTTTTATTCTATATTTCATTTAGTCAGCCTTGCACATGTAGCTTACTAATATCTAAAGGTAGAAATGAGAAACATTGCTAAGTTTTCCTTTATTCAGGATAACATTCTAATAAGAAGTCTTCAAGTAAAATAAAATTCATTTAAAAGTAATCAAAAGTAATCATAAAGTAATCATGATTACTTTGCAATGTAATCTGTAATTGTAATCAATTACATTTAGAAAAAAGTAATTGTAATTGTAATCAGTAATCATGAAATTCCAAAGTAATTGTAATTGTAATCGATTACATTTGCATGTAATCGACCCCATGTCTGGTTTGAACATGTAGCCAAAATATACAGCTACACTCATATGTATAAGAAAATAATTAACTACATTTTAAAGCTTAAAATCTTTATGATCAATGGCGTAGCTCCCATAACGCAGTTATGCACGTGCATAATAAAAAATAGTAACATTCAAGGGAGGTAACTAATGTGGTAAATGTTATTTTCCATACCATAAGGAACTGCTCTTGAAGGAAAGTATTTGCTCCCTCTGGGAGCAAATTCTTTCCTTTAATAGAAGTTCCCATTTCGAGAAGGGATGCAATTGAAGAGAACCCCTGTATGATCCAGTAGTCTCCCTTTGATGTGCATAACTTTTTCGGTGTTCTAGCTATGCCACTGATGATCTAAATCTTGGTAAATTTGGTTGTAATTAGGCCATTTGTAGTCTGGTCACACCACATTTTCTGTAACCTTTTCATTACTTCCTGACTCGGAGTAAGCTGGAGGACTTTCTATGATGGCCTATTATCGCAAAACGCTTTCTAACTCATGTCCTACTTATCAGTACGAGGGCTGTTCAAATATGAATGCAAGTAGCTTCATAACTTTCTTCACATATATGCTACAACAAAATGTCTTACCTTTCTGGAAAGAACTATTTGTCGCCTTTAAAATGGCACCAAAAATTAAGCAACACTCACTATATTTCTCGAGTTACAGACCCTTATATAAAGGCCATTCCTTCATACTGAAGTTTTTCTGAAGCAAATTGCAATGCATGTTTTGGTACATGTGTGGATATAGTGTCATATCTTTTTAAGTTTTAAACAAAATGGCACCAAATTTAAGATGCAAGTTTAAGTAACAATCCAAAAGTTGCTTGCAGGATAAAGTTTATATAATCCTGTTTCAATCTCGAATAAATACAACTGTCATAACATTTATTGAGATCCGCTAATCTGATTGGTCAAGAACAGTCATCTGATCGCATTGACCTGTGTTTCATTTTTCAATGAACCCGGTCCGTATTCATGAGGGGCGGGACCATTCACGACAGAACTACTTTTGTGATACTGTGCAATGCATGGACAGCCTGCAACTACTGACTTTTTACCATACACTTGCACTTATATTTTCAGTTAGAAAAGCAAAGATTACCTAACATACGACTCCTAAATTAACAGCAGTCATGCCGATCAGCTGTCTGCTGCCATGCGCGGATCCAGGAATTTTCGTCAGGGGGGGGAGGGGGGGGGGGTCAACATCAATCTGCCAAAAAAAGCTCTGACAACGTTGTTTGTTTGTTTTTTTCTTAGTCCTCAGCTTATTTTACAGAAGTCAAATGGTTAATTTAAAAAAGAAAGTCATTTCTCAAGGTTCCGGAGGGGGTCCAAATTTTTCCAGGGGGGGGGGGGTCCAACTTTTTCTAGGGGGGGGGGGGGGTCCAATTGCTTATTCCCTATAGAAACCTATACCACCTGTGATTTTCCAGGGTGGTCCGGACCCCCTGTCCCCTCCCTCCGGATCCGCACTTGGCTGCGATCTATTTAGTTTCCCAGTCCGCAAAATGATGCAATCACCTCTTGCACTTAGGTGCTTGTTTTCCTGCAACTTCGTTGTATTTTTCAGTCGAGCCCCGCAATAAAATCGTTTCTTGAACTTACCGCATGACTGTTGCCTGGTTTATCCAACATCTTTTGCAATTTGTCTGTTTTTTCAATCACTCAATAAGGATAGGTCAATTTCTTTTTGCTGGGGGTCATTTCTTTTCCCTCTTTCTTTTCATATCCGATGACGTAACTATCGTACACACATGTTAAGTTTTTTTCGGTTGTCACTATGTAAAAACGAGATTCTATCTAGTCTCTAAAATGTAGTTGTTTATTTTCAATTGGAGAACGGCCGCCATTTTGATTTTTTGAACGTCGTAACGTCTACATATACATACGCACGTCATAGTCTAAATGCGCGAAGAGAACTAAAAGCTGGAAACGTATTTTTTTTAAGGAAAACATAATTATAAATACTGAATAAGAACGAATAAAGAAGAAGTTGTAATTATAAGAATTGAAAGTTATTTTTCTGCGTTTCACTGAGGTATGAAATGTCGTTTAAATTACATCTAATTTAAGTATGAAAACCTTCGGTTTTCATGCAAATTAGATGTAATTTTCCCGACATTTCATACCTCAGTGAAAGGCAGAAAAATAACTTTCAATTCTTAAGTAAACTGGCACGTTTGTGACGTCATTTATTTTATGATAAACGTCATTTTGAGTTATCTACTGGTAATGTAACAATGAACGTCGCTATGTCGTTTTCTTTGCGTTTTGCTGAAATTATGCTAAAAATGTCATAAGGGAGTTTTCATAACGCGGCATCCTCTATTTATAGAGTAATTACATTTTATATCATTTTTCAAGCATTTTCTGCCTCTTGATGAATTGTTTACATAAATAAAAATATGTTCAATCTGTCTAGTCCTCAACACCAGGTGAGCAATTTTATTGTAAATAATGCCTATAGTGGTCAAACTTAAAGTTTACGTTCAAATTTAGAATAAAGCCGCAATGTTATGACAAAAACATAAGTATAAATTCTATAACCCCTTCACTGAAGGCATTTTTGACTAAATAAAAATGCTTTTCAGCGTTTAAAAATTACCCACTATCCATCAATAATTTGTAGCACCAACTCAGTATGAGCGATCAGCATATTGTCTTTGAGTTAAAACTAGTTTGAATGTTGCTTCGTGCATTTCGTTAGAGATAGGTTTAATTAAAAACTGAAAGGATGTGTTTTGTTTACCATTTATTTGCAAACATAAGGAGACTTTAGTGAATACTATTCTTTTTAATTTGTTAAAAGCATGTCAGATTTTCGCAACTTTCACAGAATCATTATATAAGAATATGGGGATACTTCCTTAAAAATTTTAAGAAATTCACCTGTTAATCGAAGAATTATACGCTCGCCCATATCACTGGTATATGTTTGAAGCATTCATTTTGTTAGTATACTAACCTGACCCTCATTTAAAGGGATATAGTTCGATAAGTATACTGTATTTTTCTTTTGATCTAGTGTCAGTTTAAAGGCGACATATAGTCCTTTATAGAAACGTTTACCATTTTGCTGTAGCATATATGTGAAGAAAGTTATGAAGCTACTTGCATTCATATTTGAACAGCCCTTGTATAATCATCAAACCATAATAATTGGTAGAAATGGGCTTCAATTCGAGAAAACCTGTCTTTGGGGTTTCTGACCCGGTCATACCCAAACAAGCCTGTTAAGCTACAGAGAATAGCTAGAAAACTGAAATTTCCCTTGAAGAAAGTTTAGATTTATTACTTTCTTTTCCAATAAGCAAATACTGAAGCTGCTGATCATTCTCACAGTTTGGATGTGCAGGCTTTCTGCACCATTGTTGTTCCTAAACCCTGAAGACAGGTTTTCTCATGTCGAGATCCAAATAAGAGCTGTTGCAAGGGAGCATTGGTTTGCCAAAAAAGTTTGGGGCAAAAAAATATTTTAATGAAGCTTGCTCTGGTATATGGTGGGATGGCTCTGTCTGACATGATTTCACTCAGACTGGGCTAAATGCTGATTTGTGGTCACCTTCATTGCTTGGTAGCTGAGTAAAGGAATTCCATCACCACTTTTTAAAATGGACAAGGGTAAATGTTCCCAAAATTCGAAGACATTTTTCTCTTTCTGTTATCAAATAAAATATATGTCGTCTGTGAGGGCTGGAATTCTCATAATGCTTGTCAGATTAGCAAACAGGGAAGACCATAATCAGACTCCTTGTCTGGGATATTAAAATTTATAACGCCATGCAATAAAATCAATAAACCACAAGTGTTTTTTGTTTGTTTGTTTGATTTGATTCTTTACGTCCCATCAAGAATCTTTCAGTTAAACAGGGACAGGTCTTCCTGGGTTGAACCAGTACTAAGCTAGGATAAATGTTTATTGCTCAAGGACCACAATGCAGTGACGCCGGTGAGGCCCGAACCCGCGGCCCCTCGGTCTCGAGTCAAGCACACTACCACTGAGCCACTGCACTCCCTGCACTATAGTGGTTTACAGATTTTCGGGAAAATGTTATGGCATCCATAACAATGTTAATGCTGCGTACATAATGACAAAATTATAATGTTTTACGGCAGAAATGAGATTTCAAAGTAATCTTAATGTCATATGATAAATAGAATCTAACATTCGTGCTCTTGTATTATTGAATTTATTAAACTTGTTGAGAAAAGTGATAAAATCCTCGGCAAGCCTAGCATTTTATCACTTTTCCCCAACTCGTTTAATTAATTCAATAAAACATGAGCACTCATGTAAGATCCTTGATTAATCAATTCATGAAAACATAAGCACTCATGTAAGATCCTTGTTTAATAAATTAAATAAAACATGAGAACTCATGTAAGATCCTCTATATCTACCATAGTTCAAATTTTAGGATAAACATAGGGATGAGTACTGTCGTGCCAACCAAGAGTGACAGTGATGTAATACATTGTTTACAATTTGCTAAGTAAAACACTAACGTGTACACTTCACTTGAGCTAACATGAATCGATAGATCACTTGTGTATTTATCCTATCCTGTGGATAGGATTAATACACAAGTGATCTATCGATTCTAAGTACATGATAACTTTGTAAACAAAACATGACGTCACTGTCACTCTTGACTGGCAGGACAGTAAAAGGTGTCCAGATCCTAAGGATGAACATGGTTCATTTATGAATAATGGCAAGCACTCTTATGATTGTTTTCAATTATTGAAATCTTTTACCATCCTACTTCTCTGTATTTGTATAAAATTAACATTTTTTCACAGAAATTCTGCCAGATTCCATTTTCAAATTATCAATAAACAAGGCATAAAAGTCATACTTCAGAGCAAAATGTGATGGAATTCTTTATTAACTCTCAGCATGCTGGGTATTGATGAATGTTTTGTTTTTTGAAGTTGATGTCTCTTAGAATAACAAATTTCCAAAAACATTTTCAGGAATACTATCAGGGTGTCAAATAGTTTTGATCTAGATCAGGCCCTAATTTTGTTTAAAGGCCATATGTGATTCCAAACTGATAAGCAGAAAAGTCACCACTAGCAAGGAAATAGCTAAGTATTATGGCACAAAACACTTTTAAAATTCATAGAAAACAACTATATTAACAGTAAATGCTCTAAAATTTCAACATCATAACCTAAAACTGCCAGGACAAACAGTGCAGACCCTAATAAGACTACTCCTCCAAAAGCAGTCTGGTCATTTGCTTAAATTGCTTGGTTTCGAAAATTTTAGTTTACATTACAGTTAGACATTAAAATTTAAGGCCATTTATCAAAACATATATTCATTCCCTTTTAACCAACCCTTTGATTACTAATGGATTCTTCCAAATGGTTGATATAATGACCAAGGGAGTTCAAAATACCATAATAAACATTGGTCAAAACTATATCAAAACCATTTAGTCAAAACTACACCATTACCATTTGGTCAAAACTACATCAAACCATTTGGTCTAAACTATATCAATCATGAGTAACCCGAAGGCCACAGTAGTCTCGGCTAGTCTGGTACCATTCAACTGAAGCCAACCAACTGAGACAGCATAGACTCTAACTAGCAGGCAGGGAGTGATTGTTTAAGTTTAGTAAAAGTAAGTAAGGGTGCAAAGATCAGGAATCGATACAATCAAGTACCACACCTTACCCAGGATACCAATGGGAAAGTGATAAACTCTGATTTTTTCCCCATTCTGAATGCAGTACACAGAACAAAATTTCTAATTGGTCACTTTAAAACTTGTTATTTCTGATCAAGCGCTAAAACAATGAAATGAATTTTTGCCCATAAATGTGCAATTTAATGGGCAAAAGTGTAGCAGTTTTTCAGAAAGTTGTCTTTCAATCCAAGTTTTTTTGGTTAAAAATGCAAAAATATGCTTTTTTGAGTAAAAATGGTTTTGATTGAAGTTGTATATAAAATTTAAGTTCAGTTGGTAATATACTGGTCCGGTTGACTTCAAAAAACACCAAACACTTGGAATTTTGATTAAAGTAGAATTGTTATGCATTTTTTAAATTATCACTTTTTTTGAGATTTTTGAAATTCATTTGTAGCTTGTGCAAAAATTGTTGTATGCATTTTATTTTATCTGAACAAGATAGCCAGAACAGAATATAACTTGATTCGTCCATTTTGTTATGACAAACATTTCACTGCTGCTGTACACTTCCTGTTTGAATGTAATACTTAAAAAGTCAATTTGACGGTCCTTTGCATTATTTTGTTTTCAATTTCCAAACTTCCAGTAGTAATACATAATAGCTGAAAATTTCAATACCGTATCACAGAAAATAAGGCATAGAGAACAGTGCGAACTTCCTATGTAAACTGCATGCAAAAAGTTGAATTTTAATGATTTAGCTGCTGGTAGTGATTGTCATCATGCTATTACGTAACAGAAAAGAGAAGTCTGATTGAAGCGAATCATTTGAAAATGTGTTTGTCTTTAATCAGGGCAGTCAGAAACATTTTCATACAAACAAAAATACAAATGGATGGCATCTCTGTGGAATATTTCATATTATAGGAAAAAATGTGGCTTTTTGAAATGAGGGTACCTTTACTCTAGCATCGTCTATGGAAGACGTACCAGTCATTTTTAATTATGTGAAATGGCGTGCAGAGTTTCGGCAAGACATTGGGTGATTTACACAAGCATGAATTTTGTATAACCGAATCTTACTTTCAAAACTAACAGAAAAATGTAAGGTGACCAATTAGAATTTTTGCACCCGTATGGCAAAGCAAGCATGATTTAAGACCATCCTAACATACACAGACTTCACCTGTGTGCATAATATTTTCGCAGGGAATAAGCTAGGGGATAGTCGCCCTAGGGGCCAAAATTTCGCCCTCATTTGGTCACAACACAAATGCTAGCTGTGGTGACAATCCATATTTATCCTTCCATTTAATGGTAAAAGTATGTGTAATGACTAATTTGATTCTAAACTGACAGAAAATGCCGTGTTTGTTTTTATTTAATTTTATTCTTTACGTCCAATCAACAATCTTTCAGTTAAACAGGGACGGGTCTTCCTGGATTGAACCAGTGCTAAGCTAGGATAAATGTGTCTTGCTCAAGGACCACAACACAGTGACGCCGGTGAGGCTCGAACCCGCAGCCCCTCTGTCTGGAGTCAAGCTCTCTACAACTGAGAAAATGCCTGAATTTTGCGCTATAACTTCTCCTTATCTGACTGTCACTTCTCCTTAATTTTCCTGGAGGGAGAAGTCACTTCTGTTAGGGCCCAGCTTGAACCCTGTTTTCAATACAGACCTGTTACAGTTAATGTGAAGTTTCAGCCTTTCCACAGTATAATAAAGCCAATTTAGTATTTCCATCACCAAAGACACTTTACATCTAATCTCCAACACAAACAGTCTTTTAGAAGAAAATCTAAAAACTCTATATACAGAGTTCATCAAAGATTGTTCAGCATATTTATCCGCTGTCACGTCATTACATTTACCACAGAAAACTGATTAATATCTTCCCTGTATTGACAATGATCACTGGGAGACAAATTCCTCAGAAATATAGCTCAGGTTGCATCTAGAGAAAATCCATTGGCAATGTCTTTATATTGAGGGCACTTCCTCGTATCACCCTTATACAAATGGCTTATCCAAAAGTATGCATCATATTTTTTCTGAATTGAAAGTTGTAAAAATCCAGACTGTGAATATGAGCACTTTCTAACAAGGCTGTGAATATGCTGGGCATATTCACAGCCCGGTTAGAGAATGCACAGTTCATTATTGATGGCACTTCCACATATCACCCTCATATGAATGGCTTATCCAAAAGTATGCATCATCATCTTTTTGAATGGAAAGTTGTAAAAAATGGAGCATTCTCTAACCAGACTGCGAATATGAGCATTCTCTAACCAGGCTGTGAATATGCTGAGCTCATATTCACAGTCTTGCTAGAGAATGTACAGTTCATTATTATGGCAGTAAAGCATTTTTCCATGGAACAGCTCAATACAATACCAGCTTCTGAACTGTCAACTTAATCTCCTGTTCAAACAACTGTAGGTTTCAGAAGTACATTGGCACTATCAACAAGTATTGCTTTATTAAATGTCTCAACAAGTAACATTAAATATCTGGTGACACTCAGGAAATAAATTCTCCAAATGATACAGGAGTCAAAATTGGACTGAAAGCAGTGGAGACAATTTGAGTGAAATGCAAGAGTAGATCCTAATCAGCAGGCTGAATCAGTAGCTAGCTGATCTGGACTAACACTGTTTATCAAAAGAGGGCATAGAATTTTGAAAAAGACCTTTTAGGTTAAATATACATATATTGTAGAAATTTCAAGTAAAAATTATATAATCAGTGAAAACATCAATTTGGACCCAGGAGTAAAACGCTTACAATGAGAATTGCAACAAATTAGAATAATTCAATAAAAAAGATGCACCTGCATTTTTTCAAAAATCTTTTTAATACTAAGTAATTTTGTATGCTTTTCTATCGATTGCAGACTTTTTTTCTCAATAAAATTTTTCAAAATATTTCTGTAGGAATTCCATCATAGTTTCAAACAGTTCCTATCCATATCAGGCTCAATATTTTGACAAGCCTGATCTTGATCCCAAATGTTTTGCAAAGCTTATCAGCAGACGGCCCTCAGGCAGGCAAAGATGTTGCAGCCAAAAGCCCATACATATATATGTACTTTTTTTTTACATTTCTGTTTTTTTCTGTTTCTTTTTTTTAACCCATTTAAGCCAAATGGAATTTCCCATTCTTATCAATTGGACCAGTCCATTTCCGTTTTAAGGGTTGTTGGGTGGTACTTTTTATTTTCATTCAAATTTTAATATATAACATTCTGTAAGAAACCAGCGGGGACCCTGATCAGATGCCACATTTCGCGGCGTCTGATCTGCGTCAGCTCTGTTTGCATATGTCCCACATAAGGTCGCTAGGATTATATGGGTTAAAAATGCAATTAACCTGTGATAAGTTAAATATTCCAAGTTTGGTTTTATTATGTCACCGTAATCTATTTTACAAACAGCTCTTTTTACCTTAATAGTCGTCTGCTTTTCTCATCTGCTGCAATGTTTAAGAAGCCTCTATGACAAACAGTGAGGACCCAGATCAGACTGCTCCTATAGGAGCAGTCTGTTCTGGGTCCACGCTGTTTGCTTCTATACTTAATTCGTCAGTAATGCACGGCAATTATTTGCAGCAGACGACTTCAGCAGATGACATTTTCAGATGCATTTTTTTCTTGGCACTTTAAGGGTCTTTGGAAGCTATGAAACTAAATAATTCTAGCAGAATTATTAGATTTACGCAAACTTCGTTCACCTCTTATTCAATTTTTCTTCTTTGCTATATCGCTTTACTCATTGCCTGCTAGCGGCGAATTTTGTCATCTGCTGATAAACTTTGCAAACATTTCAGAACATGATCAGGACCAACAAAATGTTGGTCCTGATCTAGATTCAAAATGTTTGACCCTCTCATAGGGTTCCTGAAATAATTTTTTGATTTTGAAAAAAGTTAATTTTGAAAAAAAGTCAGCAGACGGCAATAAAAGCATGATAACTAACCTCTCATGCAAAGAGATAAGGTTTGATATTTCATGTGCAATGTGCATTATCTTCTAGAAGATTATTCCCATGAAATTTCTTGCCTAATTTAACTTTATGTTGCACTCTGAGTAATTTTGCATGCTTTCTTGTGGTCGACCAAATTTTTTAATTCAATTTTTTCACAAAAAAAAATATTTAAGCATTCGACAGAGTTCTGGGCCCAAACTCTTTGCAAAGATTGTCTGCAGATGATAAAAAGGGCCACTAGGAGGGGAAGGAGTTAAATACTTAGAAAAATGTTACAATAGTGCCGTTGCCGTCTTCTGCAGTCATGACGGCTATAGCTCTAATCAGTTAGGATGATTACGCAGACTAAAACAGTTATTTCCTTTTCATTACCAGAAAAAAATCATCCTGGAACTGCGCCTGCTGCTTCCATTCACGAGTGCTCTAACTCTTTCCTAACTAGCGGAAGCTTTTGTCGTCTGCTGAATACCTTTGCAAACAGTTTGGACCTGGATCAGGACCGATGGAATGTAGATCCTGATCTGGATCAGGACCTCTATATACTAGAGAGTTCAATATATGATGCTTTATTTCTAATATATCAGTAAATCAGAAATTCTACGAGTTTGTTTAGTTAAGAGTGCGTACCAAAAAACTAATTTTCCTATTTCTCAACCAAAACATATGTTGTTGGCACTCAAAAGAACCGTCTCAATGAGACGGTTCTTTTGAGCACCCAAAACATATGCTGAAACTTATGGGTATGAAAATATTTACACTTTTACGCTCAAAAAATGTGTTTATCTAAACCTATGTTTGTAGTGTGGTAGGCTCTGATACCCGTCTTACAGTGTTATAGGGTAACTGACCACAGTGAGGACATTCAGGCAAGGATTAGTAAAATTCAAGGACTTTTCAAGGACTTCTAAAAGATTTTGCTTCTATTTTCAAGGACTGAAAACTTATGAAAAATACTGATTTACATGTTAAAATTCTACTGAGTCTATTAGTGAAGATATTAAACTCCAGCTGTTAAGTTTTTAGATCTAGTTTTTTGCAAAATCTTTTTTATCTTCAATTTTAGCAAAATGTGTTCGCGATGAAAAGTATCCAGGAATATCTCTGCCAACTTCTCCAAATGGTTCCAACATCCTAGATGCTGCAGGTTCATCTGTGCTTATATGCACTCTTTGAGCATTTTGAGCAAAGCGCAATTAAACTGAGTCCAAGATGTCAGTCAAAAAGTTACATTGCACCGCACTAATTCAATTACTAAAGCGATGGATGGCTTGTTCAAATATAATAGAAATCGCGCCTGATTTGCTCGTGCGTTAAGCTAGTAGCGTCATCTCAAAACCATTTATTTCATTGCATGTGCATAAGAGAAAAGTTGCACGTTATACGATGTATTTCTAACCAAGTCATTGTTCCTACAAATGAGCCTGCTTTAAGTTGATTCTGAATATGCACGGTAAATTTTGAGTATGTTAATGGAAGTTTTATGTTATGCCCAGCCTTTGAAGAACGGTATATGCACCGCTTCCGAATAGTTTATCTAAAACTATCCCTTTCTGTCATGCCTATACAAATTATACCTATCATTAAAAGACTTAGAAATTTAGGACAAATTCAATTCATTGCAAAATCTTCATCTATATACACAAAAATCTGTTTGCGCCACGAGCACAAGACCTTTTGGTGAAGTTGGCGGAAATTCTCTTCTACAATATTAAATTTCATCGCGAACACATTTTGCTAAAATTGAAGACAAAAAAGTTATTGCGAAAAATTAATTCTATTAAAAATTTAACAGCTGGAGTTTAGTTTTAGAAAATTAGTCTAAAATTTTGGTGCCTTTATTTGGTGCAGAATAAAGGCACCAAAATTGTATACAGATTTAGGTCTCCAAAAACTGTGTTGAATCTTCCTGTAAATGGTAGAATTCAAGGACTTTTCAAGGCCTTTGAATGTTTCTCAATTACTTTCATGACAACTTTAATTTTCAAGGACTTTTCAAGACAGTCCTGTATATTCAAGTACTGTTCAAGCCTGTGCGCACCCTGTATAATTATGGACAAAAAATGTGGAACAACACAAAAGCAAGGAAGGAGCAATTTCTAAGATGGGGACATTTCTTTGGGAATTTACGTTAAATAGATTCAACTAATACAATATGCGCAATATTCAAATCTACTGCCACAAGTTCTGACCATTTCTAAGCAATACATGATCAGCATATCAAAAAAGAACATTTTTTCCTCAGTGAAAACTTCAAGCCAATCAAGTAGGAACTAAATGAATTACTTGCAATAAATTTCTCACCCCTCCCATCCTACAACTGCAGTAGACACCAAATGATTCTCTTCTTGTTCTGGGCATAGCATGATATTTTGTGTGAATCTAGCAGAACTTCACATGAAATATCAAGCCTTGATTATTCACTCTATATGAGCCATGACACGTGATTTTCAACAATGTTGCATTTTGACAAGTGTGAGTCAGACGAGCCTGTGCAGACTCATTTTAAGCTTAAAAACTCCTAATGCTGTTTGGTCAGCATCTTCACAAGCCAAGGGTACTAACTCCACTTCGTTCCTTACGCACCCTTGGCGGACAGCCTATCTACAAATTGAAAGTCCCGCTCCGCTATTTCATTGGTTGCGACAACATTTCTTCGCATCCAATCAAATTATCCATAGTAAATCGTTGTCATCCAAACAGAAACCAGTAAGGAACGAAGTGGAGTTAGTACCCTTGGCTTGCCAAGATGTTTGGTTAGTAGCTTAACATTCATAGAATTTTCAAGGGACTAGCAAAGGCTCTGATCAGTTTGCAAAAATGCACAGGCTGGTCTCAGCCTTTGCTGGTCGCTCCTACCACATTGTTGGAAATCCCATGTCGTGGCTCAATTATCCTTTCACTGCCAGCCCGCAGTTCCATCTAGTTCCATTACTATATGCCACCTCTTTTTGTGGGGAGGTGGGCATAAAAAGTCTGCAGTAAACAACAAAAGCATGAAAGATTACCCAGCATACAAAAAGTTTAGAGTTTGAAATAGAAAACCGAATAATGAGAGTTTCAAAGAGGATTTGATTTTCATTTGAAATTCAGTGCAGATATCATTGGCACTTTAGGCACACCATTTAAATGCATTCTGTCACATTAAAAACCCATCAGTCCAGTTCTAGCACATTAAGAGCATAGAAATAGCAGAGACATGAATAATGCTTGACAAATATTGCTAGGAATTGTTGAATGAAATTTCCTTAATTTTATCCCTGCTATATATAGATGACAAAAGTCTTTTGCTTAAGCCTTTGAAAACAGTTTGGACCTGATCTTGATCCAAACCATTTGCCACTCTGACATTGTTCCTGAAACAATTTTTAAAAAAAGTTGATTTTGAAAAAGTTAGCAGACGTCAACAAAAGCATTAAAACATTAAAGCAGTGTTTTCAGAAGAAAACTATGTCCCCCCAACCATCAATTGACTGACTTGTGAAGCATGCTTTACCCAAATCAGCTCATTCTTTCACAAAATTTATGTGGCTGAAATGAAGTATTTATTTTAAGGATAGAATGCAGAAACACAATTTTGATCAAATTTGACATTAATTACAAGGTGCTGATGTGACCTTGAAAATAAGATCAACGTCTTAAGAATCTAATCAACTCTTTTTTCCCTCCTAAAAAAGAATCTAAAAATCCTGAGTCCTCCCACTGGTTCAGAAGATAGAGCTTGAAAAAGGCTGACAATTTTGACATTTCAAAGTGTGACCTTGAAAATAAGGTCAAGGTCATTAAAATCTAATAAACTCTTTCCGCTCTCCAAACAATGTATCTATGCAAGTTTGGTCAAAATGCATCCACTGGTTCAGAAGATAATGCACGGAAATGAAGCTACTTATAACAGACTCTGACTAATACAGTGTATCTCCCCCTCCCTTCGGTTGTAGCTAAAATTCTAAACAAAATTAATTGAGGAGGGTACTACACAGAGGGTACAACCATGAAATCTTGGTCAAGTTTGAGTTTGTGCAAAATGCCCTCCCCGAAGAATAAGGAGATATCTACTCTTGTGTGCTAAAAACTCCATATTTGACCTTGCCCCAGGCTTAGCCCATTAAAACCAGTTTGGGTTGGGGTGAAAACATTATTATTCAAGTTTTTTACCACAATGTAAGGTTGAAGGGTTCACCTAAGGCCAAATAAAAAAAACCTGTGTTAAGGGTAACCCCACCCAAGTTCAATTTACTTGTGAATCATAGAATTTTTTTCAGGTTTCTGGAAAAAATAGAATTTTATGCATTTCCAAATGCCTTTCAAAATGCATAAAATTATATTTTTTTATCCAGAAAAAAATGTGTACATACCCTACCTAAAATTTTCGGACCCGTTACCCGAAACACACTTCTTTTTTTATTTGGCCTAACTAAAGGGTTGAGTGCCACAAAACGACACAAAATGAAATTTCAGGATATTGTTTATCGTAATTTAATATCTGATAGGAAAGTGATATCTTATGTATGTTTATTAGGTAAATGGATATCTTGCACCTGCAGTGTGATAATAGTCAAAATGAACTCTTTGCATGCTGGGTAATGGGAAACATGTAGACCTAGATCATAAGAAGCAGTCTGATGACTCTGATCAGGATCTGCACTGTTTGCTAGGACCATTAGCCGGATACCAGTGTTTGAAATTTTTTAAAAATTATCGTTGAAATAGGATAATTTTGCTAATGAGGCTGGCATTCTGAATCAATTTATGCAATCTACACCTGATCATGAAGCTGATGATGAGCTTTTAGGTTGCAATTATCTCCAAACATTAAACAAAACCTGGTAACAGAATTCTACGTAAACAAGGAATCTGCAGGTGTAAACTGTTCTAGAACATGCACGATCTCAACCTTTTAGCCTTCTTTACAATAATAGGCCAAAGGAGCACACAAGAAAAGCATTTGGAACAATTCTTGTTTGATATTCGTCGTGTATCTTACTCCCCTCCCTATAATTTAACCCTTATGCACAAATGGATTCTTCCTTTTGGTTTGATACAACAAATTAAAATTCGGATAGTTCATTGTTTATATCAAGTGGTCACAGGCTACAGTTTTTGAATAAAAAATGTATTTCTTTCTTTGAAGATTGTTCTTGTTTTAGTAAACAGTGTAGACCCTGATGAAATGATGCAATATAGGGAAAAAACACTGATCTAGCCTGGGCATTCCATTCAGAGAATTCAATGTGTAGCTAAGGATTCATAAGGCCAAATGAAACAAGACAAATTCGACGAATTTATATCCCCCCCCGACGAAGGGTTGAGAGAAAAATGTAAATCACAAAACATAAATCCAATTTATCTAACCCTTGGTTCACCTTCAGTATCATTCAGATCATAACAAACGCCTGTCAAGTATGTTAGTGCTTAGTTTAATAAAATATATGCTAACATCTGCACAATTTCAATATCTGACCTTTAAACCCAACCCCAGAGGTCAAGGGTGCGTGTAAATTCAAAGGGTTACCTTGCATGTAGGTCTACACTTCTTCCACTTTAAATTGATATGCAACATGACCACTTTTAGAAAAGAAAAAAAATACCTTTTGACCCCATCCCAGGGGTCGTTGGTGTGTGTAATGACAGCATATTTGCTTTCATGGTGCTCTGTGCTCAATTCCCTTTAATTTGATATGCAACAACTGCTTTCAGAAAAAGACATAGTTTGACCTTTTGACCCCAACCCCTGGGTCGAGGGTGTGTCTGTGGGCAAAATATTTGCTACCATGTTGCTGCCAGCTTCGTCAGCTTTAATTTGATATGCAACATGACTACTTTCAGAAAAATATGTAGTTTGACCTTTTGACCCCACCCCCTGGGTCAAGGGGGTGTCTGTGGGGAAAATATTTGCTACCATGCTGCTGCCAGTGTCGTCAGCTCTAATTTGATATGCAACATGACCATATTCTGAAAAAGTTTAATTTCGGCCTCAGCCCCACCCCCTAAGTCCACCCAACAGACTCGGACCCAGGCCTTCAAACTTAAATCCCGTTTGATATGTTTCATATCTATTGCTGCTCTGCCTGTATGCATAATTTTGGCAAAAAATATTAACAATTGCCTTAGTTATTGCTAAATTAAAATATTTGACCTTTGACCCCTTAGGTGGGGTCAGTGGGGGTGGGATAAAAATTTGACACTGCCATGCTTATCTACAGGCACTTGGCAATCATCCTATAGTGAGAAGTTGTTAAATATAATAGCTTTGATGAAATGGCAAGATCATCACACAAAAACGCTAAATATAGGTTTTGCCTTATAATTGCCTGTACCAAAACAAGGGCAATAACTCAAGTGTTAAGGGGTCGATTTTGACCAAACTTATAGGATATCGTGAGTCCATGGTACTTATCATTTGTACCAAGAATGAATCAAATCTGACCAATAGGTTATGAGATATGGTTCCGGAAGGCCAAATAGTGTGGATGGACGGAATGGACGGACGGACGAACGCACAGACAACGCCAAAACTATATCCCTCGGACTTCGTCAGGGGATAAAAATAAATGTGATTCGGGTAAAGGGTCTGGAAATTTTAGGTAGGGTAGGCACACACATATTTTTTTTTATTTTAAATTCGCCTTTCAAAATGCAAAAAAATTATATTTTTTCCAGAAAACCTGAAAAAAAATTCTATGTTTCACCACTAAATTTAGGTAGGGTCAGGATAACCCTAAACACTGCAGGTATTTTTTAGTTGGCCTAATCTCTTCCCGCAGACAGTGAATACTCTGATCAGACTGGGCTGATATGAGTCTTCCCTTGGACCTAAGATAATTTTGTTTGGTTTTGTCATTCACTGTCTATAAACCCTTTACAGTCTGGTGAAGTTTCCCATGCATGTTAATAGAATAAGTATAGTCCATTTTATATGGTAGAAAATTCTAAATCATGATGCATATCTGCCAGTAAAGATTTTGTTTTTAATATCATATTGCAAACAGTGCAGACCCTGATAAAACGCCGCCTTATGCGGCATTTCATCTGGGATTTCATCGTCTGCCAAAGTACCTGTTTACAGCTATCCAGAAAGTATAGGGCTAATCATCTTTCTAGCCAGCTACTAAAAACAAACAGGATATAAAACTGTCATCAAAGAATGCCACTTTCAGGAAACTGGAACACAGGTAGGTAGTGCTAAGGAACAGGCAACATATTCACCTGTCAGGTACAGACTTAATCAAAGGATATTAAGAGCTGCAGGACCAGGCTGTTGTTGGCTCTCTCATCTACTTTTATTTGGGCCTCGCCACGACAAAACCTGTCTTCGGGATTTCCGACAAAGCGAGTTTCAAACCAGTCCCCTCAGCTACAGAGACTAGCTAGAAAAATGAAAATTTTGCTTGTAGCAAGCTTAGATATGGTAATTTCCAAAATGTGAATAACAAAGGCGCTGATCAGACTGCGCAGATGCGCAGGCTGGTCTGCTCCTGTGTTGTTCACAAACCCCCAAAGACAGGTTTTCTCACGTCAAGCCCCATTTAGCGTATGTACCTCTCAGATGTAATATTGGGAGCCTATAAAACAATATACTCATGGGCAAGGCCAGAATGCTCCCTTACGAGAAGCCTGATCAGGGCCCATAGTGCTTGCCCCCTGGTAAATTTATTTTAAAAACATTTGAATATATGCAGCAGGTGTAATATTAAAGCATACAACATTTACAGGACAAAAACATATTGGCACGATACTATTAGTGCTTATAGGAGTATGTAAATTTATTAGCTTGAATATGGTACATGTATCTCTGATTAGGCTGTGCAAATATTCTAGTTCCCATATTCAATGTACTTTAATGTAGATCAAACGATTGGCAAGAAACCTTTGACTAAATTAATGAAATTGCAAAATGATGTTTTTCAATTACTGACAGCTACATGTATATAGAATATCTGACAAAAAATATCGAATGTTTTCAAAGTAGAAAAATCCGAGTATCACTCCTGGCAGAAGTCAGGCAGACAGTTGCCATGAAGCTAAAAACTTCCATACCAAAAATCCTAGAGCATAATACTACCTCTTTACTTTTTGAATCCTTAATTGATATTTTTAAAATAGTTTAATTCAAGTGCACGATATATATAATCTATCATTTGGATTCAGATAAGATGTACCTACTTTATGTCTGGGCTGGTCTTCGTCCAAACTGTTTAAGCCCCAGTTACACATTCAGGATTTTGGCCACGGTAGAGCTACGACTCTACCCGATTTATCAAGTCGTGATGCATCGGCATGAGTCATAGCAGCACCATAAAGACATCAGCGCGAGTCCTAGTAGTACCGTGGTGATTCGTGAAGAATCCTGGTGATTCAGGAACCTCCACGACAAGTTTAAACCATTTAAACTTGTCGGGATAAATCGTGTTGGATTGTGGGCATGGCGGGCGTAGCAGGATCTGGATCATTCCTAGTGGTACTGTGGTAGTATTTGTGGGCGTTCGTAGCGAATCGGGTTATCACTGACACAAGATTCTGGTATAAAAACAGAGGTATCATCGCTGAAAATCATTTTCAAAAGTGAATTTTAGTGAAGCAAATTATGGATAATGTCCAGAGACTTCAAATTGCTAATTTGCAGCTTGAACTGGACGTCATCTGATACAACTGGACATGACAATGGACTTGGGACAGGACTGAGCCTAGCCCGTGGGTATGGTGACTGTTTTGATTTTGCCGCAGCTTTTTTTTTTGATGGCATGACTGACTTCGTCAAAGGTTGAAGAGATAATGATATTTGGTGACATAATTTGGCAAACTGCCGCCCCAGGGGGGTTTCTCTGATATTTTCATATATACGTTGACTCGGGTCATTGTTTGGGGTTCAAAATTTTGAATTTCAATATTTTTGGGGGTTTTCAGAAAAATTATTATTTTTGGGGTATTAAGATTTTGTGGATATTTTTTGGGGTCATCACAATATTGGACTATATTTAGGGGTCATTTCTATGCATTTCAGGGTCTTTTTAAGGTCAAGGTACAGAATGGGGAATGTTTTTTTTTTAGTTGCTAAAATTTCAAATTTTTTTTTTTTTTTTTGGGGGGGGGGGGGGGGGGTGCTTGGAATTCCTGATATTTTTTGGGGGTGAACGGTAGATGCTGGGCCTGAGCCTTCGTATGAAGAAAAAATGAAAGTGCCCCCTCCCCTAGGACTGTCTCATGACAACCACTAAATCATGCACATTCGTGGGAGGTTCTGACACTACCGTAGCGCTACCGGCTTGAGTGGTACTAGCACCGTATCGAATCGTGAGCATTCGTAGCTCCGCCGTGGTGAATCGTAGCGCTGCCGTCATGAGTCGTAGTGGATCCGTAGATGAATCGTGCAGACACTGTAGGAGCATCGTGAGACGCCGTATTGATGCTTGATTTTCTTTTTTTCCATCTCGACGCATCCCGTGCACCCCGGTTTTACATCTGGCTCAAATCGGGGTGAATCATGGCCGGAATCGTGACAGTGTAACTGGGGCTTTACAAAGGTTATCAGCAGAGGACCCTGGCAGGTAAAGAGTTATATATATTAAGCGTCATTTAAAATAATGCAGTGCAGATTACAATTTCAATTTTTATGATGCAAAGGAACCATATACCGGTAAAGCTTGATTTTTCATGTGAACTGTCTGCTAAAGGGCAGTTCATATGGAATGTCAATTCCCCTAACTGACCATAAAATGATTGTCATTAAATTTGAAGTAATTTTTACAATCAACCCTCAAAGCGCCAAGAAAAAAATGCATCTGAAAATGTCGTCTGCTGAAGTCGTCCGCTACGAAAAATTGCCCAACATTACTGACGAATTAAGTATAAAAGCAATAGACAGCGTGGACCCAGAACAGACTGCTCCTATTTTTCGTAGCGGACGACTTCAGCAGACGACATTTTCAGATGCATTTTTTTCTTGGGGCTTTAAGGGTTAATTGTTAATTACTACACACAATCATTTTATGGTCAGTTAGGCTAATTGACATTCCATATGAACTGCCATTCAGCAGACTAGAACGATAGGCGCATTAAGGATTAAAACCACCTTTTTGTTATCCGCATATTCTCACAGTCTCCTATATATATAATTTTCACATCAGGTAATAGTCTTCGGTTGCTTATTGTGACTACCGTAAATGTCGTCTGCTAGCTGTCTGTCATCTGTCTGTCCTTTTAAAATGTCTTTGTAGCAAACAGTGTGGACCCAGATCAGACTGTTCCTCTAGGAGCAGTCTGATCTGGGTACACACTGTTTGTCTGTATGCTGAAACTATTCTGTGATGTTACCAACTAGAAGCAGCAGACAACCTTGGCACACCACACTTTTATATGCATTGTTTCGTAGCAGGCAAAGGGTTAACCCTTAAAGCCCCAAGAAAAAATGCATTTGAAAATGTCGTCTGCTGAAGTCGTCTGCAGCAAAAATTGCCTAACATTACCGACAAATTAAGTATAGAAGCAAACAGAAGAAACCCAGAACAGACGCTCCTATAGGAACAGTCTGATCAGGGTCCACAGTGTTTGCCATAGAGGCTACTTAAACATTTCAGCAGACGAGAAAAGCAGACGACTTCTGTTGCAATTGGCACATTAAGGGTTAACCCTCTCGATTTTTCTACATACTCTTTACGCAATTAATGCCCCACCATCTTTATTTTTTAGAGATTATACTTAAACTTTTGTTTGTTTGGGTTTATTCTTTATGTCTCAGTCAACATTTTGTCCATGTCGAGACGGGTCTTCCTGGCTTGAACCAGTACTAAGCAGCAGATATAGTGTTTTGCTAAAGGTCAAGGACACAACACAGTGACTCTGCCAGCGGTGAGCCCGAGGTTTGAGACTCAAACTATCAATCCTTCGATCCCAAGTCTAACCCTCTATCTACTGAGCCCCTGTGCTCCTATTACAGCTCGCAATATAAGCATTTTAAACCAACTACGCTGCGTAAACTTGCATGCTTTTTGTCTGCTGAATTTTTAGGAATACATTACAATACCATCAGAGTGTCCATTTTGTCACATGTGACATGACCTTGATGATGATAAAATCCAGTAAATCCGCATCTATCCTTTCACACCTTTCCTTTTTTCCAACTCCAAAAACCATAAACAATGCTAATAATTAAGCTCTTAACTCAGGTGCACTATAACTTCAGCTGCTGATCAAGTAATAAAAGGAGTAATTTGCCCGTGAAGCACCACTTACAATATAACTGCTCGCGAAAAATAAGATTATTATCTTACGACTTAACCGAAACATATATTGTGGTTGCTCAAAAGAACCGTCTCAATGAAACGGTACTTTTGAGTACTCACAACATATGTTTTGGTTGAGAAATAAGCAAAATATTCCATACGTATACACTCTTCTCTGCACTTCAGTTGCTTACTAGGATAATGGCTTCAAGTGGGAGGGCAAAGTATATAACACTTGTTTAACAGTAATACAATTACAGATATCTGACTTCTACAATTCAACACACTGCAGTTCTTTGGGAAAGCGGCAAACCATTGCCAAACCACAAGATACGGCAGGTGGGATTATTTTTTGTGCATGCTTTTCCTGAATGCATAATTTGGTTTTGGCACTCAAAGAGTTAAACAGCGCTGTCTGTAGAATAGTAAGAAGTTCAGTGACTTTTAAAGGTAACAATCAGTCAACAATTCTTCAGTCATGCCAGGACTTTTACTGGGTGGAACCTGAGTACCAAGCAGTGGATAGGTGTCTTGCTCAAAGACACAACACAGTGCCTTCAGTGAGACTCAAACTCAAAAACCCTCAATCTCGAATCAAGCACTCTACTTAGCCACTGCACTCCTTGGTGCTTTTTGTTACAATTGAATTTCTCCCTCAGTTCAAAACAGGCTCAGGAATGAGCCAGACAACATGAGACTTTCTTTCAGATGTTTTTTTAAGTGTCCACAACATGAGACTTTCTTTGAGATGATTTTAAGTGTCCACAACATGAGACTTTCTTTAAGTGTCTAACACATGACTTTCTTTGAGATTATTTTTAAGTGTAACAACATGAGATTTTCTTTTGGAATTATATGCTAAGTGTCCACTACATGATACTTTCTTTGAGATAATTTTAAGTGTCCACAACAGAGATTATCTTATTAAGAGGATTTTTAAAGCATCCACAACATGATCAACTTCCTTTGAGATGAAGTTAAATGTTCACAACATATCTAAATGTATTGATAGTAGATATTAAAGAGAAATAATTCATACTGGTCATGCAGTTGCAAACCCCAGATACAGGCTTCTTGCAATGAGACTCATAACATGATACCAATACAGTCCTAACTGGAATTTTGCTAATTTAGGCCGGCTCATGATCCCATTATAGGGCAACAAAGGTTCAGACTGGCACAATCTCGCCAGAGCCTTCTCAAAGTTCGGATGTAGATGAGAATTTAGACCTCTAGTTACAATCAACCAATGGATACGTCAGCATGTGCGTTTAATAAGGAGACTTTTACGTATAATTTTGATCTTATTTGGAGACAACGGGTCAAGTCAGTAATTTATATCCTTGGAGCTACTGATTATGTCAAACCTGGTTTATTATACAGTGGTCAATGTGATGATTGCCAATATATACATATTTATCATCAGTCTACTGTGTCTCACTGTCTGTCCTACATATTTAAAGATTTGCGTGCCGGGTAATTTTTAATGCCATCTGTTGACAGTGACTTCTGCCAAAATTAACTTTTACAAAAAAAATCTTTTAATAACAGTATCAGAGTTTCAAACGGTTTGGATCCAGATCTGTAAAGGCAAAGGTTATCAACAGACGACAAAAGTTGCTGCTTCAACAGGTTCTGAGGCTCAGTGGTATTGTATTGCTCGTCTTGAGATCAGTCATTGTGTTTGTTATGCCCTTGAGAAGGGCACTAATGCCCACCTATCACGGGGGACAAAAAATATTTCAATATTGCACTTGTCCTGCAGGACGAGTGACTTACAATTTTCACATGTCCTGCAAACACACTCACTTGTACTTTAAAAGTGTATGCAATAAAGAACATAAGGGAGTAATATGACTTCCCCAAGTAATTCTTCCCAAAGCTCTCGTCCTACAGGACGAGAGCTTTGCGAAGAATTACTGGTCCTTTCTAGATTTCACTCTTAATTACGAGCGGACGAGTGGAATTTTTGTCCCCTGTATCAACCAACTTTCAAAATGAGGGCGAGATTGGAAACGAGTCTTGGCCTTTTAGTTTATCCACTGACCATACTCATCCCTTTATTTTTGCATCTGCACATCCCAAAACATCACTCAAAATGCTTAAACACTGTGCTGTAACAGTGCTAACGGACACAGAAATTGCTGAAGGATTAAAGTCAGGGACCAAGCTAGGGGGCGAATAGGGCGAAATAGTCGCCCTAGGGGCCGAAAGTTCGCCCTAAATGGGACCCAGGGAGAAGTGGGAGTCTCCCTAAAAAAAAAAAATTTTTTTTTTTTGGGGGGAGACTCATCTTCATTCTGTCACCACACAAATGCAAGCTGTGGTGACATTATCAGACAATCTACTACCACTGCATCATGTTTTTCCTATAGTATGTGTAATGGCTAATTTGCTTCTAAACTGACAGAAAATGCCGTAATTTTGCGCTATAACTTCTCCCTATCTGGCAGTCACTTCTCCCTAATTTTCCTGCAGGGAGAAGTCACTTCTCCCTAAAATTCTGGGCCAGCTTGGTCCCTGTAAAGTTCCTTGCTGGATTATATATTTAAGGCTCAACCACAGAAGACTTCTAGACTTGAAACCTATTTTTAGGAAAAAACATGGGCCCATATATCAGTTTGAGTTCAGAAATAGGTGGGCTGGCGCTTATAGGAGCATGGGCGCTAAAAGAGATGAATAAGGTAAATGCATGATCATCTAAGTCATTGGGTAGTTTTTCACGCTGCTGATTTTTTTTTAAAATTAGCTTTTTCAAAATATCCTTTCAAGAACAATATCAGAGTGTCAAATGTTTGGATCCAGATCAGGACTGTCGTTTTATGGAAGGTCCTTATCTGGCAAACTTTAAAATTATCTGCAGATGACAAAAGTCGCTGCTAGCAAAGTAAGAGTTAAGCAAACAGACTTCACTTTTCACTGAAAGACAAATTTAAGTCTGTTTGTTTAAGGCAGATACCTGCATGCTTAATTTAATTGATAAAATTACCACTTACACATTTGTACATTTGAACAAAGCACTCAATCTTCCTTATGCACAATAAGCTCTTTACAACCTGGGTAATTTTGCTGGCCTTTTTGTGGGCTGTTTTTTTTTTTAAATAAATTACAAAAAAAACCATCACCATCAGAATGTGTCAAGCAGTTTGGATCCAGATCAGGCCCAACGAAATGTTGGGCCTGATCTGGATCCAAACTGTTTGCAAAGATTATCAGCAGATGACGAGGAGGATGCACCTGATGAAATGATAACATTTAAAATCATATAGCGCACAAAGGCAACATGCCTTTTTAGGCTAATAAAACAATAACAATGGTGTAAACATCAAACCAAACACAGACAGGCATCCTGTTCACCTGATCGCTACTGTACTTTGTACATGTGCTTTATTTTGGTATCTCATATAG
This sequence comes from Loripinus fragilis, assembly GCA_964019695.1. Classification (NCBI taxonomy): domain Eukaryota; kingdom Metazoa; phylum Mollusca; class Bivalvia; order Lucinida; family Lucinidae; genus Loripinus; species Loripinus fragilis. The sequence goes on from OZ026523.1 coordinate 23,623,843, forward strand.
GTTGAGATACACAAATTTTTTGAGCATAAAATTGTAAATATTTTCTTACCCATCCGTTTTAACATATGTTTTGGGTGCTCAAAGGAACCGTCTCAATGAGAATGTTCTTTTAAGTACCCACAACATATGTTTTGGTTGAGAAATAAGAAAAGTAATTTTTTGGTACACTCTCTTATCTGGGGGCCTGGTATCTGTTTGGTTTGTGGTTTTACATCCCAGTCAACATATCATATCGAGACGGACAGTTAACCTAACCAGCAAGCTTGAATAACGGTTAACCAGTACTTTGTGCACATACTTTCGCTTCACTTCTTGAATCAGTGGAAGGAGGAGAATCTCCACAAAAGTATGGGACCGGACCGGGATCAACCTCACGAACCCAGGATCTGCAATTGGACTCACTACCAATTGTGCTAGGAGGTACGGTCCAGAACTAAGTGTATGCATACTTTTATCAGTAATATTACAACTTGCAGAATGAATAGAATACCGTACAGTAACTTCTAACAAAGTATGTTTGAACTCACCACAATCGGTTCCAGTCCATTGGAGTAGGATTAATGATCAGACTCATTATCGACTGCACTACACAGTCACAAACCCACACATTTGTGAAAGCTAATTTTGAAAAAAGTCAGAAGATAACAACAAAATCATTAAAAACTACCCAGCATGCAAAAAGTTAAAATTACCGGAATATTTTCAACCCAAATATGCAAATCAGTCCTTTGAAAAGTTTTAAGACAGGGTCCTTTCAAAACAATTTAAAAATTTAGATACAGTATTCTACTTATTAAAAGCACTGTGTGCATACCTGTTTCAAAAGTCCATACCCTCTTTTTGTTAACTCTTTGCTTGCTGGGTAACTTTTCATGCTTTTGTTGCCATCTGCTGATTTTTTTTTCAAAATTATTTTTTTCAAAAAACCTTTCAGACACACTTTATTATCAGAGTCTCAAACGGTTTGGACTCAGAGATCAGGTCTTGATCTGGATCCAAAGGGTTTGCATAGGTTATCAGCGGACAAGTCGTTGTTAGCAAGGCAAGAGTTAAAGTGTAGTTCCAGAGTCAGCTAATCAGGGTCCACGCTTGTTTAGCCACATAATGAATCCATACCAATAATGAAATTAGTGAACACTGGATGGTCTTGGAATCATAATAAGTTCTTGTACTGAACAGGGTATACAGAGTGCTCATTGTGAGCTTGTCAAAGAGCATTTTGGGCTTTTTATATGGTATGGTGTTAGCGTGTAGATAAATATATATATGGTATTCATTAATGAGCATTACTTGTTATAGAACAGAACATATCTTTTAACTCCAGACGCTTGAAGGTATATCATAAGAGCATACGTACAAATTACAATGCATACAGCGCATATATGCATGAAGAACATGCATGAAAAATATGACAAAATGATTTCGCGGAGCATGCTTTGTTTGTTTGTTTGATTCTTTACGTCCCATCAACAATCTTTCAGTTATATAGGGACAGGGCTTTTTTAAAGCGCGGGTCCATTGGCCCGGGCCCGTAAATTTTCAGCTTGGGCCAATTAAATCACACTGTAGCAGGTCCGCCAGGCCAGTTGAATTTTTCGCCTGAAAAATGAATCAGAAGTCGGTGTTTTCGGCTGAAAACATCCGCCGTGATCAGTGTTCTCTGTAAGCCAGACGCCCGACGATTTCGCATGCTACCGCCGGCTATTTTTTTGCCTGAAAGAAGATTTTTTTATCGATAAATTGCTGTACTTTCGTTTTGTTTACAGCACGCGGAGAGTCTCTGTCTTATCGGTTTTGTATCAATTTCCGGTTGCCAATTCGGCAGTAGAATAGAATAGAATACGGACTCGTACACACCCTATAGCTACACAGTGTCTCCTTGAGCAAAGTCATAGGACCAGGGAAGAAATGATCGCTAGCAGGACGCCTTTGTCAGGGAGTTTGGCAGTTCAATGAAAAGGAAAAAATGCCACCAAAGAAATACAGAAGACAGTAAAAATAACAAGAACAAAACAAATCAGCCAAGCTTATTTGCTTTCTTTGAGAGAGGTATGTCTCATTTTATTATCTATCTTAGGTAAAATGAGGACAAAGCAGTACATTGAACGCAGACACTTGTCACTATGAGTCAATGTACCCCACCCACCTTGTCCCCTTCTTTCTTCTTGTCCAACACTTTTTCAATGGCCAGGGTTATCGGGTTGGGGGTGAGTAAAAAAAGTACAAAATACAGGGGAACCTATGCCCAATTTTTTTTAAGGGTTGGACTTAGTTTTTTTAGGGCGGGCAGTGCGAGAGGGCTAAGCATTTTATATTAGAGAAAAATTCTCTGTTCAATTTCCCTACCATCTTGACATCATTTCCATGAGTTATGAAGGGCCTTTAAAAGTTTAAATGCTTAATTTTTTGTTCGGGGAGGGTGGGTAGGGGGAAAGATGGTAGGCAGATGGTAGGCTACTCTGGCTGTTCATGTTTGATCTGCAATAGAAATAAAAACAAAGCCCATTATCCAAATTCAAGCATGTAAGTTCCTTCAGATTTAGAGACTGGAAACTGAAATTGTGGACGCAGATTCTGATTCAGATGCTGACTCCATTTGAAATTGATACGATCAAAGAGTTTCAAGAAATAAAATAAATTCCAGATCTTTTACTTGTAGCTTCCAGTTCATTTACTATATACAGGGCTCAAGCTAGGGGGTGAAAGGACGTCAGTGCACTCACATCCTAAGTGGCTTCGATATTGAAAAATAGTTGGGCCAGTTCAAAATTTGGATGGCCAGTAGATTTTCAGGCCAGGTGGCCCTGCGGGCCAGTGGCATTTTGGGACGTAGCAAAACCCCTGTAGGGACGTGTCTTCCTGGGTTGAACCAGTACTAAGCTAGGATAAATGTGTCTTGCTCATGGACCACAATGCAATGAGGCTTGAACCCGGGGCTCTTCGGTCTCGAGTCAAGCACTCTACCACTGCGCTCCCTCGTGGAGCATGCAATAGTTCTACATGTAACCAGGGATTTTCAATACAGAGGGCTGGCGTAAGTAGAGAAAGAAAGTTTGATAATACCCAGTCAACTGAGGAACCGTATAAGTTTGGGCGGGCTGATTGAACACCAACCCCGAACAACTCATCACCCCACCCACTCCTGTCAATTAGGTAATACATGCACACCATGTTAAAACTGCACCGAAACTGAATATAAAATATTTTCGCCAGCTTCTAACATTCATATTATTATCTCTAGTGGGCAATTACCCACTTTCGCACCTCATTTATCACTCAATTATTATTCTTTGTTTCTCAGGTGTTTTACCTGGGACTTTTTGATTCAGGAAACGGTGTGTGTAAAGGCAATTTATTTTGGAGTGACCGGCGATTGTCGGCTTATTTGCAAACGATCGGACAGACGGACAAAGTCATGAGACAGAATCCTATAAAATTACCATCGAAATTAATCCAATCTACGGCATTTTGTAGAAATTTTTAAACGATTAATCACACTTTTCACAAAAGTAGACAACCAAGATGTCGCCGAATTTTCCCTAAAGATGGCGCTGTAAATAATGGTTCCGCTTAGTATTGAGGTCATGTGACACATGATTTCACAGGTAATTACACAGGTAAATGAGACAGGTGTGTAATGAGTCGTAATATTTGCAGTGAAATGACCAGTTATGTCTGTAAAATAAAGAAAATGTTTCTCAAATGCACTTTGCAGCTAACAGATCTGTCAACGAAGCAAATAAATCATAATTTTCAATTTAGTATGATATAGGGGAGGCAACTTCGGAAATTATTTAATATGATAAAGGGGAGGCAACATAGGATGGTGGATTTCTTTAAAAGTATTTCATTGAAAATATAAACATCTTCACCAAGGTCCTCATAAAGTTATTTTAGGATTCATTCAATAGAAAGCGAGTTTTAACTCAAAGTAAGTAAGGGTGCAAAGATCAGGAGTCGATACAATCAAGTACCACACCCGACCCAGCATACCAATGGGAAAGTTACAAACTCACAGTAAGACGCCACAAAAGAGAGCCAAGAGGTCAGCCTCCGTTACATAAGTTATGTATAAGGGTGCCGTTTTACTATAAAATCATTTTGTGATATCACAGATTCTATTCATTCATATCACAAATTCTATTTGTGACATCACAAAATCGATTTTTTGATATCTCTTAATCATATGGATTTATTTATATCACTAAATCAATTTTGTGATATCAATAAATCGAATTAGTGATATCATGAATTCTATTTTTTGATATCACAAAGTCTATCACAAAATATATTTTTGATATCACAAAATCGTTTCGGCATTTTAATTCTTAAAAAAAATGATAAGGACACCGCAATATTCATACGCATGTGCGCTTTCTTATCGACGTCAAAAGATAATCGCCTCGCATAAATGGCACACAAATCAGCCATGAGATTTAGGTACTTTTGCGAAGGCTCAGGCAGTGCAAATGTGACTCGCAAGCGCATTCACTGTCCGCATATGTGGCACTCAAATCGCCCTTTGAGCCACCACATGAGATTGTTGTACTTATCGCATTGTCGAGTGCCCGAAGGCTCAGGCGAGCCTGCGCAAATATGCAGACTCGACAGAACCGTCGCTGCTCGCATAAATGACGTACAAATTGCCAGTACGAGTTTTTGGTACCGTTATTACATTCTATCTATCTATCTATCCATTCTGCAGCACCCTCATTTCGAGTATTACGTGCAGTTGCGCTGTCAGTGCAAGAGTTAAAAGAAAGATTGTAGGAGATAAAAAGTGCGATAGTGAGACTTGATAAAAGTTATAGTGTTAGTGCAGAAGAGGTGCAGGTAAAAGAGGTTAAAAACAGTGTATTTAAATTAAGGTGACCGATGGTTGATCTTGCAGACTCCTTCCCTGAATGAGTCAAGATCTTCCAAAAGTACAACTTCAGAGGGGAGTCTGTTCCATAGAACTACTGATGCAGGATAAAAGGAATATTGGTAATAGCTGGCAGCAGTGTGTATCTGCCTAAATGAAAGAGTGTGCATGTGGCGAGTATATCTTAAGGGTTTATCAAAGTATGCAGGAAGTTGAATCGCAACATATCCATGGACAATTTTGTAAAACATTATCAGCCGGGCATCAATCCGTCGATCTTCCAGTGACCTCCAACCAAGCTCACTCAGCATGTTAGTGACACTTTCATATGGGGAGAATTGGTTTTTGACCCATCTAGCTGCTCTTCTTTGGGTCATTTCAATTTTATTTATATTATGCTTTGTGTGGGGGGACCAGACTGGGGAGGCATACTCAACTTGGGGACAAACTAATGTTTTGTAGGCCAGTTCTTTTACCTTCTCATTGTTGGTCTTAACGTTTCGTTTAACAAAGCCCAGGGTCCTGTTTGCTTTCGCAGTTATTGAGCTGATGTGGTCGTTCCAGTTAAGATTCCTAGCAATACTTACACCAAGATACTTTGCTGTGTCAGTTGCCTCAAGTACCTGTCCATAAAGGGAGTACTGGGTGTTCAATGGATGTTTCGACCTGGTAATGTGGAGCACCTGGCATTTGCTAGGGTTAAATTCCATGTCCCACGCCAGCTCCCATTCCTGTAAGGTATTGAGGTCTGCTTGGAGGGTGTCCCTATCGTCTGAGGATCCAACTGTTAGATAGACAGCCGTGTCATCGGCAAAAAGTCTTACCTGGGCTTGTATATTTTGTGGTAGGTCGTTTATATAGAGCAGGAAGAGGAGAGGCCCAAGAACAGATCCCTGGGGCACACCAGATGTCACAGGAACCTCTGATGAGCTCTCCCCCTCCAGCACCACAGCCTGGGTTCGACCTACCAGGAAAGCTCTAATCCAATTTAGAGTATTTCCTTTCACTCCATGCTGTGAAAGTTTGAACAAGAGTTTAGGATGGCTGACTTTGTCAAAGGCCTTACTAAAGTCTAGCAAGATAAGGTCAACTTGTTTACCTGTTACTAGTTGCCTGCCCAGGTCTTCAACAAGCTGAATAAGTTGGGTTTCACATGATCTCCTTTCTCTGAAACCATGCTGGAGATCGTAGAGAACATTATTTTGGTTGAGATGCTGAGTGAGCTTAGATGCAATTATATGCTCCATCACCTTGCACAATATGCATGTCAAGGAGATGGGCCTATAATTGGCTGGATCACTTTTACTTCCCTTCTTGAAAACCGGGCTAACATTGGCTTTTGTCCAGTCTGACGGAATTTTACCTGTAGCAATTGACTTTTGGAAAAAGTAGATGAATGACTGGTGCTATTTCCTCTCTAAGTTCTTTCAGGATAATAGGTTTAATACCATCTGGGCCTGGTGCTTTGTCTGGTTTGAGGTTTGAAAGTAGTTTGAGAATACCTTTCAGGTCAATGTTGATTTCAGGCATTTTAGGATAGTTGCATTGGAACCTCTTAGGTATACGGACAGAAAAGTAGTCTTGAAGTTTATCTAAGCATAATTGGCTGAGCTTAAGAGGTGATAGTTGTGAGAATACTGACTGAAATTGTTTATTTAATAAGTTAGCTTTATCTTTATTTTGAGAAAATGTGTTACCTGAATCTTTGTCCTTTAGAGGGGAAACACCATGGGAGTCCTGTTTAGCATTCTCGACGGACGAAGGCTCAGGCGAGCCTGTGCAATTGTGCATACTCGCCAGTCTTCGCTGCTCTCACAAATTGTACTTCTGCTCTCAAAAATGGCACCCAAATCACCATTTAAGTGAGAAAATGAGATTTTAGTGCCCTGGCGAATCTGCACATTTGCACGCGAGGCTCACCGAGCCTTCGTCACAGAACCAAAGTCTCGTTCAATGGCTATATGTGGCATTTACTCTGGCGAGTCTTCACATTTGCAAAGGCTCGCCCGAGCCTTCTTCACAGTTCAAAACTCTCATGTGCTGACTCACATTGCGATTTGTGTGCCATTTATGCGAGCAGCGAAGGCTCTGGCGAGTCTGCGCCAGTTACCACAACAACGGTGTGTGCAACCATCGGCGCATTGTAGCAATTGCTTCAAATATTGTTCTCAGCGCATTGTAATAAAAATCCTTGATAGAACTATGAAAAAAGTTAGAAAGCGGCCCGGACCAATTATGGTTGGGTCCGAGAAAGCGGTCATCGCTTTTTGAACGTCATTTCATGGGAACATGACAATAGCTATGCTTAGACATGCACATTTCCCTTAATTTAGGCAGTCACAATATAAAAATACCTGGCATGGTCAAACTCCAGACCTGCGTCTGGTTTGCTGGCCAAATGATTGCCTGGCACAATGTTACCAACGGTCCAGAACAAACAAGAAATATCTTTAAGAAATTGTTTGTTTTATATTTGATAAAATTTTGTTTATGTATCTCTGTCAGCCATCGTTTTTAGGTGGTTTTTATGCCTGGCAGATTTAGTGTTTAAATTAAAAGAAAATTGTTGGCACTTATGATTTTTCAGCGCAGTTTAGTAAAATAATGTCTCCTTATCAAAATATTCGTTATAATAGCATTAATGTATTGCGAAAGACTGCCTTGGTGGTCAACCCAATCACGGTTGACAACTTTGCTTTCCTCTTTAATTGCACACCGTCGGGTTGTATACCCGACTCTATGACGGTTCCGACTTACCTATAGATGAGGGGGTTGGGGACCGATGTCGTGTCTTTGGCCAGGCTCACCGGGGTTTAACTGTGGGATTTCTTTTGCTCCAGTATTCAGTTGTATGTACATGTACTGTTGTGTCCTTTCTTTGTCTTATCTCATTTTTATATCTTGTTTGTAGGTACACTAGGAGATGATGGATCGATAAGTTAGGGATATTTCATGCGAACCAAACATCTATATTTCTTGATCCACATCAGAATAAGGGTGAGGTTGGTACTGTTAACCATGTTTAAGACCTCCAGTATTTTTACTGCCAGTTCCAAGGCGGTGCTTCTTTTGTGAATCCTTTTTGTTATTTATGTTTCTTGTTTGCCTTTGTTATGTTGTCTGACCTCTTGGATCTCTTGTGGGTTGTGTTTTCTTGTTTTTGTCACTTTCCCATATGGTGTCCCGTGTCAGGTGTGGTACTTGATTGTATCTATTCCTGATCTTTGCCTTCCTCTTTACTTTGACTCGGATACATATGCATCGTAAGGTCTGACAATTCTGGAAAGACTCTCGACTTGCTGCATGATTAGCATGTTTTTAGAAAGATTGAGACTGGACTCAAACATGACTGGTGGGATCTGATGCTTCTACCAAGACTCTGGATTTGCATAAGTATGTCTGATAATGCTTGAAAATATTGCCAAGACTCTGAATTCACTCAAACATGCCTGGTAAGATCTGACAATTCTGTACAGGCTCGGGCTCAGCATAAGCATATCTGAAAATGATTGACAACTGCTGCTTAGACTGGACTCATACAAACATTCCTGGTAAAAGTAAGAAATGGGCAAAGATCAGGAATCGATACAATTAAGCACCACACCTGACCCAGGATAAGATTGGGTGAGTGACAACTTCACAATTAGACATCACAAACAAGAGCCAAGAGGTCAGCCCTTTTCCAGCAGGTGAAAGACCGATGATTTAGCAAATACCGGACTCACAAAATATATCCTACAATGGTTTCCGATTCTACAAAGACTTGAATAGCACAAGCACGTCAGATAATGATATGCTTTGCTGCAAAGCCTCATAAGAGCATGCCCCATAACAATTTATAATGCTTTTAGGATCCACAAAAGTATGTGCAATTTAAAATTCTACTAACATTTTTGCCACTTACAACCATGGCTTATCATAATCTTAAAACACTTTAAAGAGTCATGGCTCATACAAGCATGTCGGAAAACAACTTGTTATGCTGCAAAGACTGATAATACAGGCCTCGATGCGAGAAAATCTGTCTTCAGGGTTTGCGAACAACAGTGTCACAGACTGGGCTGATGCTGATCTGAGTCTTCAGTGGTTACACCTGCCACTTTGTTGGATGTCATGGCATGGCTAGATTATTATGTCTGCCATTTTATTTTTCCATCTATTTATTCAACTGCCACAAAGCAAGTATGACCAGGAAGTGCCACAATCACAGACTGCAGACCAATCCACGGCACCATGAGGAAGACACAGACAGCCACAACACAATTGAAGTAAAGCAACCGGACCCAGAGGTTATAAAACTATTTTCATGCTCAACCCAACTGAGCATGAAACTTCCATTGCTCATAAAAACTTAACTGTTGAAAAATAATGATATTCCTTGCTTTACAACTATCAGATGTTGTATTTATCCTGCTCATAAATGTTAAAATGCCAACAAATGTTGGCATTTTAACATTTATTAGCAGGATAAATGTCATGCTAAGTTGTGCATGATAAAAGTTTATTGACCTTAGGGCCAGCTTTCTCAGCAAGATGATTGCTTAACTAGAAAGGACACCAAGAACTACACCACAAAACAAAGACACAACACAAAACACCACACAGTGGGAGCAACAATAATGAATAAACAACAACAGAATCACTGCCACAGAGCGGACAGCAGCCAAAGCCACATGGGGCTTAAATATATTTTACTGGTCAAATCTTTGCCCTGCATTCTGCTGTTGTTAAAACACAAAAATTGTTTAGCTTGCATGGAGGTTTCCTGACTTATGCAATGCATCATCACAGAGAAACAATCAAATCAAATTAACCTAACTTTGCAATGCATCATCATAGAGTAAGTAAGTAAGTAAAGACTTTATTTTTTGAGGGTAACAACATTTAGCGCATACATAAGTATATACATGTAATTACTAATCTTCCATGAGGCCCTCAATATATACATATGTACATAGATATTATACACAAGGCAACCAACGGCATTTTGAGATTGTACATCCAATCATGCATCTCTCTGCAGTACCCTAACTGCAAACAGACACCTAATTAGCTGTACAATCACAATGATGATATGTTAAGCAAGTAGTTATGATAATTTTGAAAACATAAAAAACTACACACAATTAAATGTATTATTATCAACCCTTGCTGTGCATGCAGAATATTTATTTATTTTATGCATCACATTCGTCTCAAGTTTTCATCTTCCAGATGTAATCCTGGATTTTCAGAGTGTACAACAATGTGGATCCTGATCAGATGGCTTTGTCAGAAGCAAGCTGATCTGTATCCACAGTGTTTTCAACAAAAGGATTAATTTGGGTTCAGCAGGATGAGGGTTAATCCACTATAATCGCATAAAGCTGGGCAGGATGAGAGCTGCAGTCTGAACAGCTAGACTTGCACTGTTTGCAATAACAAATTTCATTTCAAAATCGAATGTGACATGAATAGTTATTAAGTACAAAAAAATTACAAAACTTCTTTACAACAACAACAACAACAACAAATTTCCAGTCTGATGATACATAGGATGCAAATATGGATACTGAACAGCAGCCAGCTGATCTGGATCCATATTTTCCATTTTGAAATAGTAGTGCTATTCTACTGAATATGGTATGACAACTTGATAAGATAGTGACGGTATCATATTGACTGATTACTATATATGCTCTGATAAGTGCACACCCAGTGTTCTCAGTGCTCCTTGAATCCTGTTGTACTCAGAATGGTCAAACTTTTAAGGGTTATTAACCATTCTGGATGCAAAAGGGTTGGATGAACATGATGTTACTAAAATTTTAGAGCCATGAGTCAAACTTGTAATTGACAGTAGAATAAATGAGCAGCTATAAGGCAGATATGAAATTTCAAACACTGGGCACTTATCAAAGCAACTAGGGTACATGAAATAATTACATTCATAATTCAGTTAAATAACAATTTTAAATATCTGCTGTGAAATGTGTCGCTGGTCTGAGCACTCTTGATTTCCTCTGAAAGACTATTCCATACAAGACATCCAGAGTATCTCATACTATGCTTAAATTATTCAGTCCTAGGCTTAGGTGGGATAAAACATCCTGCAGAAGCCGATCTAAGATTGATACTAGTATTTGCATTGTTTCTTAAAGTGAAATTTTCAGAGATATATGTAGGAGCTACATTATTATATATTGTAAACATAAATTTGGCTTCCCTTAGGTAGAGCCGCTCATATATGGACATTATTTTCAGTGACTTCATAGCTTCATTGATATCATTTACATTAAAATCAAGACGCTAGGCTTATATGGGTTAACAGCATTTTATAGCAGTTTGTAAACAATCAAATCAAATTAACATACTATGATGAAACAAGGAAAAGGGCTCTTAACTCACAATCCATTAAAGTCCATCCTACCATTAACTATGAAGTAAACTTTATTAACCCTCGCCCTGCTGAACCCAGATTTATCCATTTTTGAAAACTCTGATAAAGCCATCTGATTGTAATCCAATTTTCCACTCTGATTGAAAATCCATCCTTACAACTGGAATGCTGCAGGTTAAGTGGATAAAATTGGGGAGGAGTGTAGTACATAAAAATATTCAGCATGTCAAGGGTTAATGTACTCAGAAAACAAGTAAATATGACAAGGAAATATCACACTCACAGACCAAATGATGGCACCAAGAGAAAGAGACACTATAAAAGACAAAAAGGTACCCATAAAAGACAAAAGGTACCCATAAAAGACAAAAAGGTACCCATAAAAGACAAAAAGGTACCCATAAAAGACAAAAAGGTGCACATTAAAGACAAAAAGGTGCACATAAAAGACAAGGTGCACATAAAAGACAAAAAGGTGCACATAAAAGACAAAAAGGTACACAAAAAGGTACACATAAAAGACAAAAAGGTACACATAAAGGACAAAAAGGTACACATAAAACACAAAAAGGTACCTATAAAAGAAAAAAAGGTAAACATAAGACAAAACGGTACACATAAAAGACAAAAAGGTACACATAAAAGACAAAAAGGTGCCCATAAAAGACAAACAGGTATACATGCACTTAAAAGACAAAACGGTACACATAAAGACAAAAAAGGTACCCATAATAGACAAAAAGGTACACATAAAAGACAAAAAGGTGCACAAAAAAAGACAAAAAGGTACACAAAAAAGCAAGAATACAATAAGCGAAACAACCAGCTCTTTTTTTCTCAGCAGGAAGATTGTCAATCTAGTAAGGACATAAAACGAAATACAATACAAAATCAGGCCCCAAGGTTATAAAACTTTTTTCATGCTCAGCTCGACTGAGCATGAAATTTCAACTGCTCATAAAAACAAAATACTGAAAGATGAAGACTGTTCTTGCTTTCAAAATCTTAGATGTTGTATTTATCATGCTAATAAATGTTAAAATGCCAACCAATGTTGGCATTTTAACATTTACGAGCACAATAAATTCCAACTCAATTGAGTTGGGCATTAAAAAAGTTTTGTAAACTTGGGGACCAGGACAAAACAGAAACTTTTGTTTGTTTGATTTGATTCTTTATGTCCCAATCAACAGCTATGGTCATGCTGGGAAGGTCAGTTCACCTAACCACACTTTTTCCTGAGCATTTAACCAGTAATATGTGCACATACTTTCATTTGTAAGAGCCAATAACCCTTCTTGAATCAGCAGAAGGGAGGAGAATGGCCATTGAAATTATTTCATGATCAATCTCCACGAAAGTATGGGACATAGCGGGGATCCTGAAACACTGAACAATGAACAAAAAACAACAGAATCACACCTTAGACATTTGGAACTGCCTCAGCCAATTTTTACCTTGAATGTGTGTTTGAACTCCATCATCAACCTTTTATTCCACAGGTTATTTTTAGATCATGACATCATTTTCTTTTTTAGACAATATTGAAAAACTAGAGGACCTGAAGGTCCTGAGGCGCTCACCTGATCTCTTTAATAATGTTAAAATAGGTCAAGGTTTTACAACTTATAATAAAACATATTTTGTTTTACCATATATGGGGGTTGCAGCCATTTTGGTCAAGTGACCTAAACAATCTTATGAATACTCCATCAAACAGCTCAGTGATTCATGAGAAACCATTTATCGCTTAGATAGGTATGTGGCAGTCCAAATGAGTAGCATTGGATAAAAGGTCACAGGTCAGCTTGACATTTGGTACTTATATAAAACCATTGCCTCATAAAGTAAAACATTTCTCAAAAGTATTACGATTTCGGCTTAAACAATTATACAAAAATGAACATTTCAAGATTTTTCCCAAATAAATGCATCAGGAATCAAATTTGACCTTGCCATAAAGTAGGTCAAGGTCAAGCTAGATTCATCATTTGTGCAAACCTGGTAGAGACCACATCCCCCAATGCTACATACCAAGTCCCAAGGCCATTAGCCTTTTGTTCCAGAGATTAAGATATTTAAAGGGTTTTTACCATATATGGGTGTGGTGGCCTTGACCTTTGAAACTTATTTATAGCCATTGTCTCATTAGGTTTAACATATCAAGCGAGAATAATGACTTTGGCTTCAACAGTATTCAAAAATCAACTTTTCAAAAAATTTCCCATTTAAATGCATTAGGAAGCAAATTTGACCTTGACGTTAAGTAGGTCAAGGTCAACCTAGAATCATCATTTGAACAAACTTGGTAGGCCCCACTACCACAATGCTACATACCAAGTCCCAAGGTCATTGGCCTTCTGGTTATGGAGAAGAAGATTTTTAAATAGTTTTTACCATATATGGGTGTGGTGGTCATCTTGGTCATTTGACCATAGTTTTTTGCATAAATTGTGGCTTACTTATCATAAGGCGTCTTCACATGAAATTTGAGTTCAATTGGACCTATGGTTTGTGAGAAAACTATGTTTTAATATATTGATGGGACTCCAATATGAGCGACCTAAGCTGAAAGGTCAAAGGTCAACCTTGACCTTTGGAACTTATATATAGCCATTGTCTTATTAGGTTAAACATATCAAGTGAGAATGATGACTTGAGCTTCCACAGTTTTCAAAAAAATCAACTTTCCAGAAATTTTCCCATTTAAATGCATTAGGAAGCAAATTTGACCTTGACGTTAAGTAGGTCAAGGTCAACCTAGAATCATCGTTTGAACAAACTTGGTAGGCCCCACTACCCAAATGCTACATACCAAGTCCCAAGGTTATCGGCCTTCTGGTTCTGGAGAAGAAGATTTTTAAAAGGTTTTTACCATATATGGGCATGGCGGCCATCTTGGTCATGTTACCAGGACCATTTGAACAAACTTTCGTTCCCCCGTCCTAAGGAGTCTCCATATGTAATTTGAATTTAATTGGCCCAGTGGTTTCAGAGGAGAAGATGTTTGAAATTGTGGACGGACGGACGACGGACGGACGCCGGAGTGACTGGTATACTATTAGCTCACCCATGAGCCTTCGGCTCAGGTGAGCTAAAAAAAGCAGCAAAGTTTAAGTAAAATTTTGAATACTTTTGAAAATACAATTGAAAATGGAGCATTTGCTCCATTGGAGAAAATGCTCCATTTTCCACAATATTTTCAAATATATGATATTTCAAAGGCGTCAAAAGGCGTTATTATGGAGTAAAGGGTTAAGGACTTGCTTGATGATATCTACATTCCTCAAAATACACAATTATACAGGTAGGGCTGGATCTCCAGTGTTTGGACAGAAATTTAGATATTAGTATAGCGATGTAAGGCACAAACTCATTAAACATCAACGAAGTCAAAATCATAAATATCATTTAATAAAACACATCTATATTCAAAATATGAATGATATATATTACAGAGAAATCTCACAAAATGTCATGCTGTTTCTCAAAGATAATTTTTCATGATTTCCTCACAAGTTCATAAATAAAAATATCACTCATCTAAAATTCAAAATACAAAAATAATCTTTTAAGTATTTACATGAGTTTTACCAGCTAGTGTCGTCTGCTGATAACCTTTGCAAACAATTTGGACCTAGATCAGGCCCGACACAATGATCTGGATCCAAACTGTTTGACTCTCTGATCGTTTTCCTGAAAGAATCTTATTTAAAAAGTTACTTTTGAAAAAAATCAGCAGATGACAAAGAAGCCACTTTAGCATTCAAAGATGGCCATTAATCAAATTATTTTGATATTTGAACCCTAATGCGCCGATCACAACATAAGTTGTCTGATTTTGTCACTGTTGAAATGTTTTAGTAGCTTTATGGCAAAGAGTGTTGACCGAGATCAGACTGCTCCTAAAGGATCAGTCTGATCTCGGTCTGGGTCCATCCACACTCAGCCCCCATACTTACTGTACATATGTCAAATAATGTATGCAAAAATATGCAGCAGATGACTTAAGCAAACAGCATTTTGGATAACTTTTGCAGGCGCTTTAAGGGTTAAAGAAAATGGTACATGCTACCTCAGATACCAAAGAATGTAGCATCTCAGCTTAGTCTTCACTGTTTACCATTGTTTCTCTTTGGGATGTTAGGCGCTTATTGATTTGTTTGTTTGGTTTAAGGTTTTACGTCCCAGTCAACAGCTATGGTCATGTCGAGAAGGTCAGTTCACCTAAACACATTTTTTCCTGGGAAAGCTTGACAAAGCGGTTAGTTAACCAGTATTTTGTGCACATACTTTTCCCTTGTTACTGACAACAACCCTTCTTGAATCAGCCGGAGGAAGAGAATAACCGTAGAAATTATTTCATGATCAATCTCCTTGAAAGTATCGGACCAGGCTGGTATCGATGGACAGATTTTTAGTGGCTATCATAGCGAAAAATGGATACTTCTGTGGCTAAATTTTAGCCTCACAAATGCATTTTAGCCACTTAAAACACTCGATTTTCAGCGTCTACAGAATAAATTGCATTGAAATACACTGAAACTGTCCATAATTTGTAGCCACAGAAGTACTTGTGTGGGTGTGTATGGACTGACTGACGGGCTGACACCAACTCTAGTCCCATCCTATAAGCTCATCCTGAGCCTTCGGCTCTGGTGAGCTAACAATCTACTATTTATAGAAAAAGCAAAGCTGATATGTTGTCATAATCTCACCTAATAGTCATAACCTCTATATAAGTTTATCCTCTGAAACCCTACTCTCACTAATGGGCTCTTCCCTCTTGTTTGATACAATAAACTTGGGATGGTTCATTGTACATATCAAGGGATAACAGCTTAGAATTTCCAAATTATTATGCATTTATGTCCCTGAAGACTGTTTTTATCTTAGTAAACAATGAAGACCCTGATGAAATGCTGCAGAATGTAGCATTTCATCTGAGTCTTTACTGTTTGCTACAGTACCCATTTACGAGATTCCACTAAACAGTGGGCTAAACAACTCTAGGGCTGACCCAATAAAATATTTGTTTGTGCTGAGCTTTAATAGGCCTGTTAACAATATTTCAGTTATCTGGGTGGCATAGATATGCAGTTTTGCATGTCCCGAATATGTGTATATAAATTCCACATGGGCCAGGCTAAATTTTTGAAGGTACTTAGACATACCATCTCTCTAAGTATTCCAAAAGAGGCTGGTTGCCGAGATGGAGTAGCCAGATAGCAGATGTTTTTAATCTGTTTTTAACTGCACTTCCTACCCCCTCACATGTACATAGTTCACAATGTGCGAGCATGCTCCAGAGGAGTCCGGCACAGTATTGGAAGAAGTCATGTGACAGTTATGACAGATCTTCACAGTGATGATGAATATATGTTTAGTCTGAAAGTGCGCTGACACTAAGAATTGTTGCTGCTTGTTTTTCCCGGCCAAGTTTACGTCCATTCACTACCAGTACTATTGGAGTATTTACTCGGATACTTCTGTAGTCAAACTCCTGAAAATATACAAGATGTATTTGTGAAACACTATCTATACCCCCAAAAAAGGATGCCTTTCACCAACAATAAAGTTTGTTGCAGGCATGCACATACACACATATACATAAAAACTATGACTGGGCCCTGTAGGGCAGTCGGTAGCGAGTCCGACTGAAAATCCAGCGGTTGCAAGTTCACTCCCAGCTCAGTCCCATACTTTCGTGGAGATTGATCATGAAATGGGCCAGGGTTTGACAAAAGGTACCCTATGGCTATATAAATCAAAATCAAACTTATGATGTGTCTGCAAAGTACTACCACTTAAGAGCATTTTCTGAAAATTTGAAGCAATTATCTTCAAAATTGACGAATATATGGAGGTTTGAATAAGCACTTGTAATCAGGTTTTGAACGCGACGTCAAGAAACACGTTAAGCCTAATATGACGTCAGAATGTTGGTCTCCAGTTGCTAATTGATTATAGTCGACTCGGTATAACTATATAGTTAATATACTGCATTCTCCTGCTTTATCTATGGTTTAATGTAGATGCAAATGAAATTGTACGAATTTATACTTTTAAGTGGTATTGTTGGCATTTAAAGTGACCCACCCTTCATTTTGAAAATCTAACATACTTACATTACTTTTATGCTTGACTTTGACATGTTGAATATAAGGTTCTGGTATGGCAACAGAGTCCCCTATTTTAACACCCAACCCCTGAGCTACAGGTATATCAAACCATTACATAATCTACACATACTTACATTGCTTTTATGCTTGACTTTGACATGTTGTATATAAGGTTCTGGTATGGCAACAGAGTCCCCTATTTTAACCCCTGACCCCTGAGCTATATTATATACATTCACTGGAAGACAGGTTTCTTCTTCATCCAGCATACAGAAGGTGCTGAAAAGAAAAACATGTATCTTTCAGGCCTTTAGAGTGTGTAACAGAAAACTAATTTTCTTATTTCTCAACCAAAACATATCTTGTGGGTACTCAAATGAACCATCTCAATGAGATGGTCCTTTTGGGTACCCAAAACACATGTTTAATTTGATGAGCAAGAAAATATTTACAATTTTACACTCAATTTTTTTGTTTATCTAAACCTGTGATCTCTAAGTGCAAGGTTAAGGGCAAGTGTTTATGCAATGAACAATCGTTTGTGATCGTTATTCTTGCATATTACATGATTATAACCTAAATCATACAGAAAATGCCACTCAAACAGTCAAGTATCTGTTTTCTTACATTGGATCTCTCTATCTAAAATATTATCAGCTTGCAAACACTGGAACATCATAACTTTATTTCTGCGAATATTATTTTTACAAACATAAACAGCTCCAAATGACTGTTCTGGATGCAAAGCAAACAAATTGGGGCTTGTTATTACGGATGTAACAATATACTGATATACCGGTAAACCGCAATTTGCTCTAAATAAATATCGTATCACTGTACACTTTTGGCTTCACTGGTACACAAGCCTTCCCTATGTGACCATGTTATATCCAAATCCATATGTGGGGTGTGGTGGCTCAGTGGTAAAGTGTTAGACTTGAGATCGAAAGGTTGCTGATTTGAGACTCACCAGAGGCACTGCATTGCTTCCTTGAGCAAGACACCTTTACCCTCTGGCCTCTGCTTAGTGCTGGTTCAAGACAGGAATTGTCCCAGCATGACTGAAAACTTGTTGACTGGGATCTAAAGTATCAACACAAACAAATATCCAAATCTCTGTTATATTGAGATGTTTTCCTATAATTCCTTTGTAAAGTTCCATGGTAAAAATAATTGGGAGCCACAACATTACAGTTTTATATCCAACTCTGTGTTATAATGAGGTGTGCTATAAAGGGACTGCACTCTACTTACAAAGGAACAGGATCATCAGAAGGAATGGTACACACAACTTTTCCCATCACAACCTTCTCTGCATTCACTTCCTCGTGTAGCTGACTGAACGGACACCTTTCCAACTTCACTGATTTCCCGGAATGACTGGTGTACGAGCCCCCGGCATAGGGGCCCAGGGCACTCTCCCTTGGTGACTGAGCTAATGACTGAAGCCGCTTGCCTTTTACTTTGCCCTGTAAACCATATGGATATATTACAATATTTACATTTTGTGAAGCAAGCCTTTAATAAATCTTTAGATTATTGCAACCGTTCATAACCTCATGAATAACACAAATGGGACTGACAGCTGCCAAATTCACTTGCCAGTGTGCAACACGCTTAGAACATCAAACTCATTCTCCAAAGGTGACACTGGTGTTGTAATTGACAGCAAGCGACACCCGAATCACACATGCAAAACAAGCCTCTTGTTTGCTCCATTGGTTGTCTGTGTTCAGCCGTTCCATTTTACACTCCGACAAAACCGTTAATACAATTACATATTAAATATAAACTGTTTTGTTTCCTAAATTAAATTATTTTTATATTTTAGATATTCATAATAAAATGTTAATATAAGCAATAAATTCATTTTTGGTCGGTTCATGGAATCAGGCTTCACTTACTTTGCAAGAGACCCGAAGTATTCATGATTCCATGAACATTCCAAAACTTGAATTCATTTCTTAATTCAACTCTCCCTATCTCAAATACAATGGGACCAGAATTTTTGCTTTTCAAGTGCAACTCTTTGCATGCTGGGTAATTTTTGTCTGAAGACTTTGTTCAAATGTAATTTTTTTAAATATTTTTTCTCAGGAACACTATCAGAGTGTCAAATGGTTTGGATCCAGATCAGGACCGATGTTAGGTTGGAACTGTTTACAGATGTCCTACAATAAAATAGGGATTCTAATGCACTTGCTTTTGTAACGCGACATGTGACTGTATTTCTCCAATACAGTAAATGTTCTAAAATTTTGTACACTAGTTGCCTGCCAAAAAGGTCTAGACAAACAGGGCAGACTCAGATCAGGTCTGATTATGGTCTTCCTTGTTTGCTATTCTTATAAGCATTTTGTGAATTCCTGCCCTGAAAACTAACATTTTATTTGAGAACAGAAAGAGAAAAGAGATGGAAATTTTAGAACAATAACAGTAGATGTCCTACCTTAGATTCGACCAGATCGGACACACATGTGAGGTATGTGATCAGGCTCTTTTCCTGTATTTCGGGATCTTTCCAGCTGGGATCCAGCAGAGATGCTCTTGAGAATCCTTCTAACGCAGACTGGTAGTCCTCTTGAAATTTATACGCCTATATTAAAGAAAATTTTGTGATGTTTTCTAAAGCTGTGAGAATTCAGCCAATTTTATTCAACCAAAATTGGCAGATTTTAACTATTTGCACGCTGGGTAATATTTTATGATTTTTTGTCATCTTCTGATTTTTTTTCAAAAAATGATTTCAGGAGTACCATCAGGATGACAAACCGTTTGGATACAGATCAGGTCAGAAAATATCTGGGGCCAAACTGTTTGCAAGGGTTATCAGCAAGCAACAAAAACTGCCACTAGCGGACAAAGAGCTTACAAATCAAAACTTGACTAACTTAACTTGTTACTTGACACTCAACTAAAAGAAACCTTATTGAATATAGAATAATTCCCTTTTACTTAATGGCCCTTATCATGCTTAGCCTGTATATATCCCATTTTGAAAGCTTAAAAGATCCAGATCAGTTGGCCTATTTTTCCAGCCTGATTGTAAATACATGCTAGTAACTGAAATCTTGCAATTTAATTTGATAACTACAAATTTTGTAAAACAATGTGTCACAAACAATGTGCTTGTCCATACAAGTGAAACTCTCCCTAAAACAAGGGCCATAACTCCTATAATATTTTTTCAGAATTCCTTCAGTAGTTACTCTGACAGATAATCCATTCATCATCTCTATGCAGCCTACAAAGTTTAAACAGGCCTCAAGATAAAAGTGAGCAATTAAAAGTTAATTATCTTATTTCTCAAAACAAAACATGTGTTGTTGGTACTCAAAAGAACATATCTTCAGACTGATGTATAAGAAACAAACTACAATTTTATGCTCAAATATTTTGCTTATCAGGACAACTGTTTAACTCTGCAAATCAAAGTCAAAATGCTAATTGATTATCAGTCCTTGAATTCCGATTAATTAAGCCTACTTTGGTATTTGTACATGCTTTTTGTCATCTGCTGATTATTTTCAATATCAACTTTTTCATAAAATTCTTTCAGGAATATCATCAGAGTGTCAAACAGTTTGGATCCTGATCAGGCCCAACATTTTGTCAGGCCTGATCTGGGTCCAAAATGTTTGCAGAAGTTATCGGCAGACGACACTAGTAGGAAAAGAGTTAAAGGCTATAGGCTTGCGCTTAATAATTCATGAGATACCACACCTTCTTAATGAGTTATAATCTATTTATTATATTTCCTGCTAATATTGGTATGCAAGACACTGTACTTTAATGGAACACATGGATTTTGTTTGTTTGATTTGATTCTTAACGTCCCAGTCAACATTTTTTCAGTCATGTTGGGACGGGTCTTCCTGGATTGAACCAGTACTAAGCAGATGATAAAGTGTCTTGCTCAAGGAGAAAACACAGTGACTCGGACAGTGGTGAGTCTTCAACTAGCAACCCCAGATCCCCAGTCTAACGTTATACCGACTGAGCCACTGCGCTCCACCTTAACCTGTATATCCTGTTTTAAAAGCTTAAACAATCCAGATCAGTTGGCCTATTTTACCAGTTTGCTTGTAAATACATGCAATCCTGCAATTTAATTAATGTGCCCCAAACAATATGTTTGTCCCTCTCCTAAAACAAGGGCCATAACTCCTATAACACTTTTCAGAAATTCTTCAGGAGTTACTCTGATCACATATCTAATCAGCCTACCAACTTTAAACAGGCATCAAGATAAAAGTGCACAATTAAAATTGAATTATCTTATTTCTAACACAAACCAGGTGTTGATGGTACTCAAAAGAACTGTCACACATAACAATTGTTCACACTGATGCACAAGATACAAACTACAATTTTAAGCAAAAAATTTTGCTTATCTGGACACATGTATAACTCTTTTTGCCTATTGGGTAATTTTCCATGCTTTTTGTAGTCTTCTGATTTTTTTTCAAAATCAACTTTTTTGAAAAATTCTTTCAGGAATATCATCAGAGTGTCAAACAGTTTGGATCCTGATCAGGCCCGACATTTTGTCGGGCCTGATCTGGATCAAAAATGTTTGCAAATGTTATCAGGAGACGACTCTAGTAGGTAAAGAGCTATAGGCTAGCTCTTAATAATTTATGAGATACCACATGCTCTTATAGTAAATGATATATCCTGCTAATATTGGTATGAATGACACTGTACTTTGATGGGACACATGGATTTGTTTGATTGATTTGATTCTTTACGCCCATCAACATTTTTTTCAGTCATGTCGGTAGGGGTCTTCCTGGGTTGAACCAGTACTAAGGAGAGGATAAAGTGTCTTGCTCAAGAACACAATGCAGTGCCTCCGGTGAGGCTCTAACCCGCAACCCTCGATCTCAAGTCAAGCACTCTACCACTGAGCCACCGCGCTCCTCACACATGAATTTAGAGTAAAAGAATAACTTACAGTAGATCTGTTATAATGAAGATCTGAATTGTTCAGTGCCACAGAATCTTTCTCCTGAAATATAAGGTATATTAGCTAGCACATGTGATAATAAGAGATTACAATTGAGCAATGACATGTGATTTCCATCAATGTGGTATTTTGACAACTGAAGACTCGGACGAGCCTGTGCAGCCTTTTTTTAAGCTTAGAAACTCCAAATTATGTTCAGTCAGTAGTTTAACACTAATAGAATATTCAAGGGACTAGCGAAGGCTCTGATCAGATTGCGCGTATGCACAGGCTGATCTGAGGCTTTGCTGGTTGCACATACCAAATTGCTGGAAATCCCATGCCACGGCTCAATTATCATTCATTATCGGGTTTTGATTAAGGTGCAGGTACAGGAGCCAGTTGGCTGCTCTCCAGGTAACTGGCAGGGGGGTACCTACGTGTACGCAAATATGCATGTGCGTTTAACTCGGCACGTCAAATATAGGGTTTTCAGTCATTTAATTTGATTTTTGGAAAAAAATGCAACTAACAGTTTGCAGCAAAGGGGCCTGTATCATATTTGTCTAAAGTTTTAGGGACCAGGGACCCCAGTCCCTAAAACTTAAAAAAAAAATATGATACAGGTTCCTAAACTGTAAAAATAATATGATACAGGCATTCTTGGTCCCTAAAACTTCAGTAAAAATAAGATACAGGTCCCTGTGGTGTGTAGTTGCGTGTCTTGAGAGCTCATTTTAGCCCTGTGAAATGCTCTAAAACCATTTTCCGCTACAGGGCTTCAAACCCATATAAGTGTAGTAACCCCAGACCCCCTCAAGACTGCGTACTCTATAAAAATGCCTTAGGTACATGCCTGACTGGCTAGCTGCACACAGACCAGATCTTACTTTGGGGAATCATATGGGTTTTCTATTATTGCACAGAGGGTTAAAGAAAACCGAAGCTCCTCAGATTTTAATTTCCAACCCATTTTTGAAGCCGCAGACTGAATAAAATTGCTGAATTTCATAAAAATTTAGTCCACATTTTTCTATGCTGCACTTCTATCTCGCAGATTTTGTGGCCAAAATCCAACAACACACATCTGTTAAAATCCAATAATGTGTTATTTTGACAAAATTTTGCCGGGGTGAATGTGTGGTCATCATTGCCATAAACACATGATTTCAAATCGGCTGCATTAATTGGGCAAGAATTTTTTGGGTGTTCGGACCGAATGGGATTTGAAGAATTCTCTACCCCTGGCCCAAAGAATCAGCCCAATACCCCTTTATATGCCCGAGAGCTTTAGCTTTAGGGCTGATAATGATTGAGGGTTGATACTGAGGGGCTATAACCAAACCCTGAATTAAAAAGGATTTGTAAAAAACACAACAACAAGAGTTTTAATGCACTTTGTATAAAATCAAGTAACTGTTTACATCAGACTTCATCTTAGTTAACGAACTTCTTGTGTAGGCATGATAACCTCTCTCCTTTCAAACTGCATGGCATCGGGATTTCAGCACTGATGGGCAGATAACCAAATGGCCGGAAAGTCATTATTGCATTCATGGAGTGCAGGGATAATATGACTGAAAAGGCCAAATAAAAAAACATGTGTTTAGGGTAACCCAACCCTACCTAAATTTACAGGCAAAACCTAGATTTTTTCAGGTTTCTGAAAATATATATGAGCCGCGCCATGCGATAATGTGTCTTCGGGAGATTAATTACGTCATGAGATATGACGTCGTAAAGTCTGACGTAATTATTTCGCACCGCGCGTAATTAAAGAGAGCGTCTTCAAATATTAGGACAATTTAGACAAGTCACAATTAGAATTTTTAATGCGATTAAAATCAGGAATTTTAGGCCGATTGTATTCAGTTGTAAATTAGTCATGGTCTGATCCAGCACGGGTTCCTGGTGAAAAATAAACTGTCCAAAAAGATGCTGCTTGGTAAGAGCTAATTGACCCTCAATCCTCATTATCTTTGCACTCCAAAGACATTCTATCCAAAAAATAAAGTAAAATAAAAATAAATAAATAAATAACTAAACGCCAGATACATCCTAGCTTTCCTTAGTCGATCAACCAGTGTGTCTGAACCTTTTGTATTCACATCCGAGCCGCGTGGACAGCAATTCGAAACGATAGCAGGTACACAAAGCCGCATTTACGATTGGGCGAAGGCTCCAATGAGACTGCCAGATGCGCAGACTTGTTTTTAAAAGCCTTCGCTGAGTGACCGTGCGTGAAATAAACTAAAATCTCACGAGGTAGCTCTCATGTATACAAAGCTATTGAAGCTACATTGATGAAAAAGCGCAAATGGAAGCAATTTGATATTTTATTGTAGTTTCTTTGTGTCTGTTGATTTCTTATGGCAGTCATTTAAACACACAGAAATTAGAAATGTAATTTTTTCGGTGACGTTAACGTAGCGTCAATGAGAATCGTGATAAAAAATCGTTCACTATAAAACGTTTTTCTATTTTTGAAGTGAAATTATTTTCATGTTTATTGAATATTTTTTTCTATCTGCTCTTCATACCTGTAACTATTGTAAAATTGCATTCATTAATTTTGTCATGGTAGTTTATACAAAAAAAATCTTGAAGAGCACTGTTTGAAACGGCGACATCACTGATAAAATTAAAAGTGGCGAATTATTATGCCCTGTGACCATTATTTTGTGAGTCTTAACAAAATTTCAAAATTTTAAGGTTCATGGAAGATACCCAAGATACACAAAATGTCATGACTAGCGATTTGAGTCCATAACTCACTATGCTAGAATTTCCTAGATGACTGTCATCGTTTTGTGCTTTACTTAATTGCAAGTAAGTTTCCTACCGGAATTATTCACAGAACATTAAGTTGTAATTTCTTGGAGTGGAGGAGAGTACATGTAGTAATCCTCCACTCTAATAAATTTCAGCTTAATGGAACTTAATAATTGGAGAGCCAGTAAGATTTTCCCCAAAGGTTCCAACTAGAAGTTGAAGTCCTCTTTCCCAGTAACACATATGACCCACGGGCATGTGTATTGTCAACAAAGACGGAGATACTGAATGAAACGCAGGGTAATGTTACCCTGTTATCAAAATCAGCGTACGGTTCAACAATTTAAGAGCGACAAACATTAACAAACTTAACCTACCCCCGTTCTCTTCTAGGCACACAACTTAGTATCTGGAGATGCACCGAAGGCAGTCTACATGCGGAATTGTCAAGTCAAGACCTACGCGATTGGGCTTGATTTAGACGATTACACAATTCAAACTACATGTATTTAAATGCCCCACTTTTTTATACAGCCAGAATCCCTTTCTTAAAGCCTACGTGGGTGCATAAAGCTGGGGGTAATGTGCACATTCTATACATGCTAGAGGCAAGGGGCGCACTACGCCGACATAAAACTACAAAATCGAATGGAATAGGAATGAGTTAGCAACCACATTTCTTTATGTTTCGATTTTTATTTTGTGAGAAAGTTTGAATATGATTTTGTTGTTCGGTAGACTGAAATCCTATTTTCTCTGCACATACGAATAAGGAATGATGAGGCATTTCGCTCCGGATAGTAAAGTCGGGTACAGTGAGGCAAATAAGCAATCCTGCTTCTGTATGCTGAGACTGTGAGAACGAGCCATTGTCTGGTCAAACATTTCATCAATAGGATTATTATCCTCAACCATTGCCCCTGTTCAAATAGGGTAGTTGTCAGTTACTGGCGAAATATGCATACACTATGAACAGGTCGCCGTGATACGCCGACTGATGTTTGGAAATTATGTAAACCAATTTATATCAGCCTAGCGTCCTTTTTGTGTGACATGGGCAACCAGTGTAGAACCAGATCAGACGCCGCACTGTTTGCTTAGCGCATTGAGCGAAATTATAAACTACAGTCAACCCTCTTTATAACGACACTGTTTGTTCCAAGCTATCTTTGACGTTAAAGTGAATTTGCTGTTATAAAGAATTCTGATCATTACCAGATTTCAACATACTAATCATTTGGTAAAAGAAAATATTGTACAAATGTATTAAAATGCTATTTTTCCAAATGTATACATCAGTTCAATTTCATATTGCATCAAAATGCACAAAGCTTCCCACTTATCAAGTGAGACAGAAACCTGTTCATGCAAAAATACCTTGTTCTGATCACAAAATTGTCTGACACATGGTAACAATTCTGTTATAATGAATTTATTTTCAAAAGAAATTGTGTATCTGTTCCCAGAAGTTACTGTCGGTGTCGTTAAGTGAATATTCTGTTATAAAGAGGGAATTTTAATGTAAACAGATCCGTTCCCAACAATTTTATGTCGGATATTGAATATTCTGTTATAACGAGTGACGTTATAAAGAGTTTTGACTGTACTACTAAACAACCCTTGAATCAGAAATGGATCCGTCCTTTCGGCAGTATTGTGAAATTCCATTGGGCATATATGGTTTTAGCCTAAACAACAAAAACAACAACAACAACAACAACAACAACAACAACAACAGTGAATAAAAGAGCATACCAATCGCCGAATCTTTATTTACGTCTAGTTATCAAGGTTGCAATACAACTTTGCAAGAACGCATTTTGTGTGATTTTATTTTTCAGATCCAGTTTTGTGTTGGATTTTTAATTACCAAGTCAACAATGTTTGCATCATGTCGGACTAGAATATTCACTGCTGCATTGGGGGTCGGGCTTAAACACGATACTAGAACAAAAGATTACCCTAAAACTAAGGAAATACGCTCGCGAACGCTTGCATTATAGAGGGTCAGGTGTGGTTCTTGATTGTATCGATTCCTGATCTTTGCCCTCTTTCTTATTTTGAAAAAGTCAGTGCTTCTCATCAGTATATATTAACATATGTGGCTAATTGACCCTAGGGCATGTGTATATGCAGAACACATTTTATTTTGTAGAAAAAGACGGTTTTGCCTACATCACACTGGCCATCAAATGACAACGTACCAAGGGTTTAGGAACTGATCTTCTACTAGTGCAATATTTTGAGCATCGGTTGAACAAATGAGAAATCATTACGAAAATCCTCAATATGTAGTGTCACACTCCGTTGGCCCATAACTTTACATTTTTACTCCAACTGTTTATCGTCATTCGCGGCATTTCCAGTGAGCTCAAAGGCAACTACTTCTTTGAGAAGAAAATGCCATCTGTATTTAATTTAGTTTTGATACACCTTTTCCACAGAACAATTACCATGCCGATTCTGCTGTTTGTTTGTTTGTTTGATTCTTTACGTCCCATCAACAATCTGTCAGTAATGTGGGGACGGGTCATCCTGGGTTGAACCAGTACTAAGCTAGGATTAATGTGTCTTGCTCAAGGACACAACGAAGAGACGCTGGTGAAGCTCGATCTCGTGGCCCCTCCGTCTCGAGTCAAGCTTTCTACCACTGAGTCACTGCGCTCCCCCGATTCGGCTGATACAAAATGAAGGTCATGCCCTGCCAAATGCCCGAGAGGGTGTACATATTATACAAAGTATCAAAACTTGATTTAGTTCCCAAAGTTATAACATCTTTTAGTGCTCAACTTAACTGAGCATGGAATTTATACTGTTCATAAATGTAAAGAAATGTTGGCATTTAAACAGTATATTTAAAACTGGAGAGTTTCTCCACGTAAACAAGAAAACATTTACGTTCAAGTTAACATTTTATTTACATGGGCAGTTGAACATATATTGTCGCGGCCAGGTTTTTCCGAATTTCAAAAGTCAATGTGCAAATTTGTGCCCAATTTTATACGGAGATGTGTCCGTGATGACCCATAATTGTGCTGGCAAAATATTGGTGTAGGAAAATATCGCACCAGTCAACGGCTACGCCCATTTAGTGCACATTTTCAAACGAAGGCTGACATGGCATGGCACCTCAAGAATTATGGTAATCATTTATATGTCAAAATTGAAGAATACGCAAGAAATGAAGTACGTTTGACTTAAGATTAAATTCAATTATTTTGTTTTACCAGCATCAGTAGGGATAAGCTACGTCGCGACACAGTTTCATATTAGTAAACAGCGATGGTCGGATGGCTAAAGGCGTAAAAACTTCGCAACGTTGTGAATGATTTATCGTGACGTCACGCAACGTTAGTTCTAAAATCAATGTCAAGCCGTCCAAAGTTCAAATTCCAATATCTTTTCTAACAATTTGAATATTTTGATCAAACAAAAACAGGTTTACTCTTCATATAATGACCTGTCTAAAAATCACAAAATCTCAAAATAGCCAAATTTACCCCGAAGACACATTTTCCCATGTCGCGGCTCATATATTTTTATGCATTTTGAAAGGCAAAATGCCTTTCAAAATGCAGATAATTATATTTTTTTCGGGAAAAAAAAAATAAAAAAAAATATGTGAGCCTACCCTACCTAAAATTTTCAGACCTGTTACCAAAACACACTTTTTTATTTGGCCTAATGTGCTGGTGGTTGTGTTTTAAACATTTAAATACATGTTATGGGTGCATTCGTAAGCCATTATATCACAACAATGTCATTAAAGAGGCTGACACAAGATGTTAAGGATGCACACGTGGGCTGTTATAGATTTATGCAAGTGGGCCACTATGGTTTTGGAATCATGAGCAGCGTCAGCCTGGGTAACTAAGATTAATGTTGCTATTTTAAGTAAAACATGTGATAATTATACTTACCGCCTGCTTGTATGCACTCATAGCCTGGCTAAGAACTTTGGGATTCTGACCGGCAGCAAAGAAGAGTGACAGATAGGCATTCCCTAAAATTACTGAAATGAAAGTACAAAACGTACAAAGTAGTCAAACAGATTTTGGAGTAAAATATGAATATAAGAACACTTCAAAGTGAAGGCTCTATTCTTACATGTTTAGTTTTGATGCCATAAATGAAGCTGACATTCATTTTTCAAAAGAAATCATTTTAGTCGTGTGGTCTAGGCGGCAAGTAATGACGTGGAATGATGTAAACATCAACCCTTGGCATCATTCGCTTACCAGTGCTATGAGTGCTTGCGTGTCATTCAACATAACGTAATGAACATATTTGGTGGTCAGGTTGTTCCAAGACATCTGTTATGAAAGGGCTAACCCATAGTGACATGAAAACAAACATATTCTGTTGTGAAAAAAACATGCATATCAGGTTACAGAGGCCCCTAACTGTTTACCTTCTAGTGTCCTCTGCTGATAACCTTTGCAAACAGATTGGACCCAGATCAGGTGTCTGGATCCAATCTGTTTGACACTCAGATAGTACATGTATTCCGGAATTTTTTTGAAAAAAAATTAATTTAAAAAAAAAAATCAGCAGACAACAAAAAGCATGAAAAATAACCCAGCATGCAAAGAGTTAAACAGTTATGCATCCATCTACTAACTGTAAGGTAAACCTCGGATTATTTGTTGGAAATTGAACACATGCGATTTTGCTTGTGGGACTATGTCACATGCTAAGGCTAAATAAATAAATACATGTATTTAGGGTAACCCGACCCTACCTGAACTTAATTGTGAAACCTATATTTTTTTCAGGTTTTCTGAGGAAAAAATTTAATTGTATGCATTTTGAAAGGCAAAACACCTTTCAAAATGCATAAAATTATGTTTTTTTTCCAGAAAAAAAATATGTGTGCCTACCCTACCTAAAATTATCAGACCCGTTACCCAAACACACTTATTTTTTTTCTTTGGCCTAAGTCATAGTTGCATGGGTCAGTTAAACACTATCAGGTGACTTTTGAGTGACATTCTGTGCGTGGTTTGGAAACATCTACTGTTTGTTTGATTTGATTCTTTACGTCCCATCAACAATCTTTCAGTTAAACAGAGACGGGTCTTCCTGGGTTGAACCAGTACTAAGCTAGGATAAATGTGTCTTGCTCAAGGACCACAACGCAGTGACACCGGTGAGGCTGGAACACGCGACCCCTCGGTCTCGAGTCAAGCACTCTACCACTGAGCCACTGCACTCCCTAAAGGGATGATTGACAAAGTAAGAAACTCCATATTTACACCATGACATTCCATCTTTAATATCCATTTGTACAGCTTCTTTGGCCTTCTCTACACTTTCCTCAATATTCTTCCCCCTCTGTTCTGCACTCACATTGAGCTGTCGCAGTACCATAGACAGATTCCTTAAAGAAACTTTATTCTTTGACTGTAAAACAAAAGAAAAAAATTCTTTGTAAAACAACAATAGAACATTTACTCTTTGACTGTAATGCAACAATAGAAATACTTTGACTGTAATACAAATAATAGATTTTTCTCAATGTATTTTCTTTTACTGAAACACAATAATCAATAGACAATACTAGGTGAGGTCTTTTGATTTCAAGTTTACCAGGCAAGGCTTTGAGAACGCATGTTGAATCGTGAGACTCTGAGTGATTCAACAGGCATTCTCAAAGCCAAGCCTGGTAAACTTGATATCAAAAGACGCAAATCTGGTATTTTATTTATCAGTTAACCCATTGATTCACTCTTAAAACAGATGATTATGATGCAATTATCAATTTTTGCGTGGATTCAATGTCAACTTCATTTATACAGTGAATGTCATGTTGACCCGATAAAGATAACTGCAGTGAGATAGTAAATTGCAACAATGCAATTTATTAATATGAGAGGTAGCTGATAAAGAGATTTATCAAGGCAGTTATGGGAAAAATTCTTTGAAAAGGATTTTATGGACTGGATTTTGCTAGAAAATATACTGGACAGCAATAATCTCTATATAGAGCCTAGCATTTGGAGCAAATAAAAAGTCATAATAGCTTCACAGATATGAAATAATCTATGCAAGAACTCAAATTCCTATGCCTTTTAAAATCAACTGGCCACTCCCTTACTCAGATATGGACTAGAAAGAGACAACATACCATAATAATTCTTCCAAGAAAATGTGTTGTCTGATGTGATCATGTGAGCCGTCACTGTCTGTTTTATCCTAGAGGACTGTTTGTTGGGTTTTTTCATTATATAATGTACATTTATACTTACATCGGGTCTTCATATTAGAGTGTGTAATTAAGAACTATCTTTCTTATCTTTCAACCAAAACATGCATTATGCAGACCTCCAGATAATAATTGTAAGGCCAAATAAAAAAAATACCTGTGTTTAGCGTAAACCGACCCTACCTAAATTTACTGGTGAAACCTAGAATTTTCAGGTCTTCTGGTAAGAAATATAATTTAATGCATTTTGAAAGGCATTTTGCCTCTCATAATGCATAAAATTATATTTTTTTCAAGAAAAAAAAAAAAAAAAAAACAAACTGTGTGCTACCTTACCAAAAATTTTCTGACCCCTTACTCAAGACACACTTATTTTTTTAATTTGGCCTAATTGAAAATGATTTTTCTTATTTCTCAACCAAAACATGCTGTGCGTATTTAAAAGAACAGTGTCCGTGGGACAGGTTTTTAAGCACCCACAACACGCTTTAACTGATAAATAAGGAAAAATCACAATTTTATGCTAATTCTTTTTTTTACTTAACCCTTTACCCCATAGGCCATATTAAGAACAGGACATCATTTTCTATTTTTTAGACAACATTGAAAAATTCAAGAAAAATTCAAGCCCGAATATATAGGTCTGAAGGTGAAAAAGTTAAGTTTTGAATACTTTTGAAAATATTATGGAAAATGGAGCATTTGCTCCATAAGAGCAAATGCTCCTCCATTTTACATGATATTTTCAAATACAAGATATTTCAAAGGAGTCAAAAGGCGTTATTATGGAGGAAATGGTTAACTGAACCTATGGTTGTGGGTTGTCAAAAGAAATGTCTCAATGAGATGGTTCTTTTGACAACCCAAAACATATGTTTAAACTGACGGTTAAGAAGATAATAACAATTTTTAGCGCAAAAACGCTTATCTTCCAATATTTTGATAATTGTAGATATATGCTAATCATGCTTACATGTGTCAAAGCACCAGCGAAACAGTTCTTAGCACCACTGATATTGCCCTTCTTCCAGAAAGCCTCCCCCAGCTGGTTCCACGCCTCGACTAGTTTGGGATCCAGCTTCACTGCCTTTGCTAAATGTTCCTCGGCCTTGGCATCATAGTCACTAGTCACGTTCAAGACTTTACCCAGCAACATGAAGTATTCTGACTTGTTGGTGAAGCAGTCTGAAATCATAGGGCCAGTTAAGCAAAATGAGCCAGTGCATGAGATTTCCAACAATGTGGTATGTGCTACCAGCAAAGCCTAAGATCAGCCTGCGCATACGCGCAGTTTGATAAGAACCTTTGCTAGTCGCTTGAGTATTCTTTGAGTGTTAAGCTACTGACGGAACATCTTTTAGAGGTTCTTAGCTTAAAAGGAGGCTGCACAGACTCGTCTGAGTCTACACTTGTCAAAATTTCAAATTGTTGGAAATCTCATGCAGCAGCTCATTAATATTAGAGCGTAAAATTGTGATTATTTTCTTATCCATCAGTTTAAACAAGTGTTTTGGGTGCACAAAAGAACCGTCTCATCGAGACGGTTCTTTTGAGTACCCATAACATATGTTTTGGTTGAGAAATAAGAAAAATAATTTTCACAGTTACGCACTCTTATCTGGGAGCCTGTTAAATGACACTAAATATTTACATACATGTGCCCAAAGGGGCTAGTCTAGTCTTTACAGTAATAATAAGTTTATTTTATAGTCTATTTCAGTGTACCAGTAATTAGCCGAGATAGCACATTGTTCAGCTTGACTGACCCTTTTTGTATGTGCCTACCCTATACAACCTGATAAAAGCACTGTGGGCATACATTTCAAAAATCCTGTTCCAACTTTTGAAAACATGTAACCAGCTGATCAAGATCCACAAGGTTGATTATTAATCAAGACTTTAGTTAAGAGTGCGTAACAGAAAAATGATTTTCTTATTTCTCAACCAAAACATATGTTGTGGGTACTCAAAAGAACTGTCTGAATGAGACGATTCTTCTGAGTACCAAAAACATATGCTAAAAATTATGGGTAAGAAAACATTTACAATTTTACACTGAAAATTTTTGTTTATCTAAACCTGTGTTAATGATGAAAATGCATCACTGGACTAGCTGGAAATCATCAGTTGATATGTATGTAGAGGTCACAATTGAAAAAAGAACCCAGTGTGTGTCATGTTCACCCATTAGATTGAATATGGTATAAAGTATATAGTCTCTACAAAGTATCTATAAACAAAACAAAATTTCTGATATTTCTCTTATTTCTGTTCTTAACACAGGCTGTGAGTGCAGGGCTATACTGACTATTGAGATTATCCAAAGGGCTGATTACATGTGTCTGCAGGTTCTACTCAAATCAGAAAAAATGGCTGGAAAAAAATTGAAGTTTAGCTGTTTTTAAACAATTAGACTTAGTTTGAATTTTCAATTCCTAATGTTTTATTTAAAGGGGACCGCAACCCTGACGATTACTATATATGTTTTATATGAAAGATCTTAACCATGAATTTTGATACCAGTTTCATCTAAATCGGTTGAAAAATGTAGAAGTTGTGGGCGTTTGAATATTTGCAAATGGACTGTAATGAAAGCGGCAATATTGTAGGCTTAGTGACGTCACACAGCCTAATTAGATATGGGCAATCAAAATAAAAGCCAAACCAATGGATTACTTGATTACTTAATAAAAAAATTTCCTTATGTATAAAGCTGCATATCTGCTGAAATACAGATGCAGTGATAGTACTGATAACTAAAAATTGAGCAGTTGAAAAAATACTGAAAACTAACTAAATATTCAAAAATGGCGGCTAAATGTTGGCCATATTGAAATCTTTAAATGCCCATAACTTCCTCATTTTTTAACTGATTTTGATAATACTTGTATCAAAATTCATGGTTCATAGAGCTCTTTCTGATAAAACATACAAGTAGTGAAAACCCAGATGAAATGCTGCATAAGGTGGCATTTCATTGGGGTCTGCACTGTTTGCTAAAATAAAAAAAAAATATTTAGGGACATAACTACATGTACATCATAATTTTGAAATTTCAACCTGTGACCACTTGAAAAAAACATAAAATGGACAATCCCATTCTTATTGTGACTCCATCAGAAATGAAAGGATTCATGACATCTCCTTCAGTTGAAAATAAGAAGTGTGTCAGATTTGCACTATATTTTTACTCCATGTCTACTTGTATTTAGAAATAAAGGTCTGAAGGTGAAAAATTCCAAAATACTGAACTTTCATAAACTCAAAAACCTGAAACATGTAGGCTATAAAAATAAATAACTTTAAGCTTAATTGTTTTAATTGTCATTTGATAATCTGTAAATAAATCAGAAAAGCTACAATAATCTGCCTAATTCAGCATTTCAAGGCTGACTTTCTAATAAAGTTTCTATGGAAAGTCAGCCTTAAAATCCTGAATTCAGGAATAATCTGACAAGCCTCAGAGTTTACGAAAGTTTCCCAGACTTTACAGGACAGCTGGTCTGGTGGACTAGAAAAATCTGACTGACCAACCACGATTGCATCAGACCGACGCCATATGAGAACAAACAACAAAAAAAAGAAAAATTTTAAGTTTTTAAGTTTGAATGTAATATGATGTATTATAAAGACCAATGACCACAAAATATCCATGACAGTTCAGTAAAGAAAATATTGATTGCTGCTACATGTAAATGCAGTTTCAATGTGGCTTTTGATTAGTCAATTAAAACAGAGTATTTTGTGACATATATTCCACCAAAACAGTAACTTTTGGGCACAGGTTTCACAGGACAGTCGGTCCTGTGACAAGGTAACTCTTGTCAGACTGCAGGTATATCCGCCAGTCAGGACAGACTGTCCTGTGATGTTTCATAATGACTGAAGCCTCCAGATAAAATTTTAAAAAATTAATTTAGCTCTTGTTGTGGCCTTGTGGGTACTCAAAAGAACAGTAGTTTTGTCAATGAGACAGGCTCTTTGAGCACTCAAAACAAATGCTAAAACTGATCAATAGATTATAGATAAGAAAAATCTCAACTTTATGCTCAATAAACAGGGGACAAAAATATTCCAATATTGCACTTGTCCTCCAGGACGAGTGACTTACAATTTTCACTTGTCCTGCAAACACATGCACTTGTCCTTTAAAAGCGTATCCAATAAAGAACATATGGGTGTTATATGTTATATGATTTCCTTGAGTAATTCTACAGGACGAGTGCTTTGGAAAGAATTACTCGTCCTTTCTACATTTCACTCGTAATTATAGAGCGGATGAGTGGAATTTTTGCCTCCTGATTTATCTAATCTATGGATTTACTAACCTTTGCTTGATTCCACCTTCTCAAGAGTTTTACCCATTTCAATTTTGACATCATCGGTCTTCTGAGCAGCCTTCTCCAAACTATTCTGTTCAATATAGTGATCCCTAAAGCTGTACAATTTTTCTACCTCATCCTGTAATAGAACATTGCCACGTTTAACCCTTTACACCATATGCTATATTTAGAACATTGCATCATTTTCTATAAATAATTCAAATTTTCAAATATTTTCCAAAAAATATTTTTTACATTTCAATAGTTTGGAAAATATTATGGAAAATGGAACATTTGCTCCTCAGGAGCAAATGTTCCATTTTTCATAATATTTTAGAAAAACTTACATTTCAAAGGCGTCCAAAGGCACTTGTGTGGAGTAAAGGGTTTACCCATGTAACATGTTATTACAGAAATAATGAACAACATGCAACCCCAATGGGAACTGCCTCGACCAATTCCCCAAAATTCCTTGGAGTAATACCACGGATGTACATCGATGATCTACTTTGATACAGGGTGCCCACTCTGAGTCTGAAGTGAAATTCCCTGACTTTTCACTGACTTTTCCCTGACCAAAATTCATTTTTCCCTGACGATTTTACCACGCTTTCGCGCAGGCCTCCTCCCCTTCCAGCCGTCTGATATGCCCGCATTTTATAAATACTGACATAAATCAAACTAAATCCTTAAAATGTATGAGTTTTACATCAGAAATATGTGTTTAAATCATAAAGATACACAAAAATAAGCAAGCGTGTAAGAAAAGAACATTACATAACTTGGTGTTGTGTAAGATTTTTTTGATATTTTGTTAATATGTTATACAGCTAACTTGAGCTGTTTGGGAATTTTGCCAGGTGTAAATGGGAGCAAACGGCCCCAGGAAATGGCCAATTTGGACCCCAGGGACATGGTTGGCAAGATATATGTAGGGGATCACTAAACATTGCTACATGTGCTTAATATATAAGCTGTGGGCCTCATGGTTTTAGAGAGTTTTTTTTATTTAAAATCTCCATAAGATAATGGCCCCCAGGGTGTGGCCAGTTTGGACCCCAGGGGCTTGATTGGCAGGAGACCACTAGATATTGCTACAAATTAAATCAACAAGCTGTGGGGCTTACGGCTCCAGCCATTTCAGAGAAGATTTTTAAAGTTTTTCCCATTATAAGTCTATGGGAGCTTTATGTTTCCCATGGCAGCCTTTCCCCTAGCTACCGTATGTGGTTTACATTAAATTTGATCAGAACTGATATATACTCCTTTGAAAATGGAAGCAGACAACGACAACAGACCATCAATTCACTCATTATCATATCTAACTTGAGCCTTTAACTCAAGTAAGTTGAAACAATGTGACCAAAAATTAGTTTTAGATGATAATAACAGTTCCTAGCAAAAAGATATATATATATATTAGAACAACTGGATTGCATATTATATTCACCCTAACACTATTAAAGTCATCATCTCATATTTGTTTGTTTAATTTTTAAGGGGTTAACCAAGCATGATTCTAAAATTCCCTGACTTTTCCCTGACTTTTGAAGATTTTCTAATCTCCCTGACCATTTTACAGAATTCCCTGACTTTTCCCTGACCTTGAAGAAAAAACCAAATTTCCCTGACTTTTCCCTGACAGGTGGGCACCCTGTGATAAGGCGGATGATAATGTGACAGCCACGCTGATGCCACAGAAACCATGTTTACACAATAACGACTTCCTAATTTCTGTAGAACTTAGAAGTCTGTAAGCATTAACAGTATTCATTGAAAATTTATCTGTTAAATTGAAGTTTTAACAAAATCAACAGACAAATTTATAAAAAGGGTGTTTTCTGCAAAAAATTCCTCCATCAAGATCGTATCAACAAAGTCTATAGTTTGGCTGCAGAATGAATTTTACATTTTTTTGCAACACATAAAGCATTATTTCAGTGCCTTTAAGCAGGCCTCCAGATAAGAGTGCGTATTGGAAAATTATTTTCTTTATTTCTCATCCAAAACATATGTTGTGAGTTCTCAAAAGAACCGTCTCAATGGGACGGTTCTTTTGAGCACCCAAAACACATGTTTAAATTAATGGGTAAGAAAATAATT
The DNA here is from genome assembly GCA_964019695.1 of Loripinus fragilis. Lineage (NCBI taxonomy): Eukaryota > Metazoa > Mollusca > Bivalvia > Lucinida > Lucinidae > Loripinus > Loripinus fragilis. The sequence continues at coordinate 23,661,558 of OZ026523.1, forward strand.
AAAATTTTAGGCAAATAAAATTTCCTTATCTGGACCTATATTTAAGCAGACAAATCAGTCTATTTTTGATTGATTGAACTATAAAAGATCAAAATAGAAGTGTTCACAACCCTAATATAGGGTCTTTAGCTAATTAATTTAATTTTTATGCCACTAAAAGTGTCTAATGGTGTGTCTTGATCCCTCTTTTCAGCTCTGTGAAATGCCGTAAAACCATTTATCGCTAGGGCTTTGCCCCCTATAGGAAAGTAACTCCAGACCCCTGGCTCCAAACCCCTTCTAAAGAGTGTGTATTCTATTAAATGCCTCAGGTACGCCCAGATACAGATACATACACTAAATACATGGGGTTTCTAATAAATGGGGTTTTGATGACTTGGTCGCTTAACCCTTAGGCACAATCTTCAGAAAGTTGAAGGAGGCTATTATCTGGAAGAAGTAGCATTTTAGGGTGTGGCCACCAGGTATAACACTGGCTGAAAGCAGGTGAAACAAACAAGTTGAAACTAGCACATTCTGACACAAATTTTTGCCAGTTAAATATCTTTATAACATAAATGGTTGCTTCTTGAGTATCTATTCCCGAATTCTGAATAAAACTTTATGTAAAAAAATATCAAATACAAAATGAATTAGCAAAATTTCGAACTTTTGTTATTTCTGCTTGCTTTTTCTTCGTATCGGCCGCCATGTTGTTTACGTATTGTACTTACCTATTTTGGAGTTACCTCCCTCAAACTAACTCAAATTTCGGATCACAAGATATTCGTATCTACTTGTTTCGCCACCGCGTTCGCAATTAAAGACACACACCCATTAACATTCTACGTTCACGAGTAAGAGATGAAATGCCAAAAACTGACAATAATACATATACTTGAGATTGTACAAAATTTGACCTTTTCAAAAAGTTGCCTTGTTGTTGTTGTTGTTGTATATCTTCCGCCGAATCCGACGCACCTCTTGTAGAGTAGAATATTCTATGATAAACCTCACTACCACTTTGTAATAAACATCTCCATCAAGAAATGGGAAATTTACTATTTCAAAATTAAAATCATCCTGTTTATCATAAATTTTAGAAGAAACTATGCCATTTGTTATGGACAAGTTCAAGTCCAAAAACGGAGCTTCAGTATCAAAAGAATTCGCCCTATTTAACTGAAGTTCAGTAGGATATATCTGACCTACCATTTGTTCAAAACTAGGATTATCAATATTAAGTAAGTCATCTAAATATCTGGAGGTGAAGTTAAAAGCTTCAATAATATCAGTTTGATTATTGTCTGACAGAGACAACATGAAGTCTCTCTCATAACAAAACAAAAACAAACCTGCAACAAGAGGAGCACAACTAGTACCCATTGGAATACCTACAATTTGTCTGTATGATTTCGAGCCAAACCTTATAAATATATTGTGAATGTCTAAAAGATAATGGAGAGCATCACACATTTTCTGAATTGGTTATTATGGGGTAAGAAGGTCCACCCATAAATGGATCAACTTATAGCTCTGGGCGCACCCAATAAGTAGTCTTAGATGACCAAAAGTGAGTATGTCTAGGAAATACCACAGTCACACAATGCAGAGCAACCCATGACACCGTGAGGAAGAGACAAAGAAAACGTACAGTCACAATACACCAGGAAGACAATTAAAGTAAGGCAACAAGAATGCTCTTCCTCAGCAAGATAATTGCAAAACTTATAAAGGTCACAAAGTACTGCATAACAAAGCAAGGACCAAAATTAAATATACCAACAAATAATGGGAGCAACAATAAACAATGAATCAACGCCCTAGAACGGACAGCGGCCGGAGACACCCATATATACATCATAATCGGATTTTTATTAACTTGCAGGTGCAGGAGCATAATCCACATCAGTGGGCCCCCTTCAAGGAAACTGGCTCTCTGCACGCATCGCATATTTATGGGTCAACGGTCTCTTCCTTGTCAACTTAGATCTTCCTGGCCCCGCCTTCCACAAAAACTGCATATCACATGCTGTTCTGACTGCACCACTAGAACGATCCACTTGTCCAAACCAGTGAAACCTTCTCTCCCTCAAAATGAGGTCGTCCTCAAGCTCGAGCTTTGCAAGGAGCTAGCTTGATCTGACTGTGGCCACATCCTCTGGCTTGATACTGCAGATCCGTCTGATCATGACACTGTCATTGCGCTGCAAGCATTGCAGGCTCATCTTGGTCAATGCCCAAGTCCACTGACATGGAGCGTGGTGCTCCGCACTCAATAGCTGTACATATGGCCACAGGTCTTGTAAGAAGTGGCGGGATGTGAGCACTGTTAGTAGCTCCCTGAACTTATTCCAGGCGGTTTTCACACAAGTGGTGACCGCTATAGTCCACAGACTCCGCCAGCCGAAAGCATGTCACCCAGGTAGCAGAAGGAAGCCACATCCTCTAGCTTATCAAGTCCGACCTGAACTTCATTCTGCGTTCTGCCGTCAATAGGGCGGGTTATGTCCCTGCATCATGTACACCTATAACCAGGATTTGGCGTCAGTAGTTTCAGCTACCTGCATTTCTTATGGAACAGAGAGCAGCCATTGCAGTAGATGCTGTTGTTACCTACTCCTGTACGACAGACAGCGCATGGGCATTTGCCTGACCTCTGCAGGAGGTCCAGGTCTGTACCACAGATCATGAATTTTGTCTTTCCTGCATTTACCCTCAACCCTTTCTTCTCCATGTCTTCCTTCCCATATCAAAAGCATCCTGAAACTTTCCTCCATCGATCACAAGTCATCTATGCGAGACAAGATCATCTGCATATAGGTCCTCCCAAGCGGAACTTGTGTGACAAGGCCTCCAGCACAATGATGAAGAGCAGGGACTGAGTATGGATCCCTGGTGGACACCTACCTTCGCCTCAAACTCTTGGCTGGAACCATCACCAACACAAACCTGGCTTCGCGCATTGGCGTACATTCCCTGGATTAACCGCACAATCCATTTCCCAACACATTTCTTTCTCAGGGCCCACCAGATAACATTCCGAGGGACGCAGTCAAATGCTTTCTCTAGGTCCACGCGCATGCCAATTAAAGCCTCTTGTTCACTGCTAGGTATTTCTCCTGCAGCTGCTGGACCACAAAGATTGCATCTGTAGTGCCTCTTCCTGTGACGAAACTGAACTGGGAGTCACCAATAGACACTACCTGCCTTATGAGACCGTTCTCATGGAGACTTCCTAACTTATGCAATGCATCAGCACAGATAACAATATAATCAAATTAACAAACTATGATGAAACAAAGAAAAGGGATCATGAATCACAGATAGCCAGAGCTATAGAAAACCTCAAGTTGAGCCACAGATCCAGTCTCAACGTTATCCAGTCTGCATAAGGGGTCGATCTTAGGCCATATCCTATTCCTCATTTATATCAATATTTAACCCTACAAAACCAGGTCTTCTGTTCAGGCGACTGTGTCCTGTATAAGGACATATTATTCACTTCAAGGCTGTCCTGCCCTACAAGAAGACCTCGACTAGTTATGGCAGTGGGGAGCCTATTGACAAATGAAATTCAATGTGGCCAAATGCCACTTTATGAGAGTGACTCAACAGCAGAATCACATAAGCTCATTTCACAACAAAAAAGTAAGCGAGTATGTTCAGGGAAATTCCAGTCACATACTGCAGACCAACCCAGGGCACCATGAGGAAGAACATAAGTAAAGTACTGGTAAAGCAAGAGAATTGCTAAACTAGAAAGGGCACCGAAAACCAGAACCCAACACAAACCCTCCCCAAACAATGGGAGCAACAACAAACAATGAATAAACATCATCATAATCAACATCTTAGAATGGACAGGAGCCTAGGCTACCAGGGGCTTTAGTATATAAACATTGGAAAATGTTCAGTCAGCAAAATGTCTTGGTTTAACCATTTCTGATAAGTTGAACATGGATTGGGTTAACATATCTCTGAAATGTTTTCCAATGCTATTTAAGACACTAGATTGGCTTTTGCACCTAATAAAAGTACAAAGGAGACTCCATACACAACTTTGTTTTGGAACCCTTATATCTGCAGAAGTCTAAATACAAGTGGTGTCCATGGCATCTTGATAAGCTTGAGTATACCCATCTCTTGATGCCAATAGGGATGGGTCCTCTTTGCTTCTCTTCCACAAGATTCATTGTGGTGCCTCTAGTATAAATCTGGGTACCTTGGCATACAGGGAAGACCAGGATGAAATACAGTATTTGTTTTATTAAATTATAACCTTTGATGCATTGATAAGTTAGGAGTCTTTCATGCAAACCAAACATCTATGTGTCTTGATCCACATCTGAACTAAGGGTGAGGCTGGTACACCATTTAACCGGTTTAAGCCCTCTGGTAAAATATTTTTATTGACCCTTCCAAGGCGGTGCTTCTTTTGTGGATCATTTATGTTATTTCTGTCTTGTTTTGTTATGCTTTCATGCATGTCTGTTTGTTGATGCCTTGTGGTCACCTTCTGGGAAAGGGCTGACCTCTTGGCTCTTGTTTGTGATGTCTAATTGTGACGTTGTCGCTTTCCCATTGGTGTCCTGGGTCGGGTGTGGTGCTTGATTGTGTCGATTCCTGATCTCTGCCCTCTTTCTTACTTTGACCCCTCAATATTTACAATGAACCATTCTGACTTGTGTGTAACTTCATGGAAAATTCCATTGGCTTGACAAGGATTAATATATATACATGCTTATCCCTTTCCAGTCTGAAAGAGATAACCAGTCATAAAAACATCATATTCCAATCTATCAGTCTCTCAAAACTGTGCTAAAATGTGTTGCTTTATAGCCTCATGGTAAATTAAGTAATCAGAAAGTAAATGAGCCAGTGCATGAGATTTCCAACAATGTTGTATGTGCAACCAGCAAAGCCTCAGATCAACCCTGATCAGAGGCCTTGATAGTCGCTTGAGTATTCTATGAGTTTTAAGCTACTGACTGAACATCATTTGGAGTTTCTAAGCTTAAAAGCAGGCCACACAAGCTGGTCCGAGTCTACACATGTCAAAATGCAACATTGTTGGAAATCACATGCCATGGCTCAAATCATATTGGGTCTAGAAAAGACAAAGAAAACCTTCTTGTAAGACTGGTCATTTATTGTGTATATAGAAACTGCATTATTACCACACCATAAAGCGACTAGAAAAGATTCAATTTAAACTCTGAAATACACTTGATAATTGCAACGTGCACATAACAGTTTAGCATATAAATCCAAAACAACTTAAAATGACCTTAAGATGGCTTTAAGTATTAGTGGTCCCTGTTTTTCTCTTGACCTGAAAAGATAGAAAAATGATTGAAAACATTTCTACTGAAGAACCAGTCTAAATTGTTTCAATTTTATATTTCAGCTTTGCAGATCAAGACAAGAACCAAATTGTTTCAATCTAATATTTCAGCTTAACAGATCAAGAGAACCAGTCTAACTTGTTTCAATCTAATATTTCAGCTTTAAAGATCAAGAGAACCAGTCTAACTTGTTTCAATCTTATATTTCAGCTTTACAGATCAAGGGAACCAGTCTAACTTGTTTCAATCTTATATTTCAGCTTTACAAATCAAGAGAACCAGTCTAACTTGTTTCAATCTTATATTTCAGCTTTACAGATCAAGTTAATAACCAGTCTAAATTGTTTCAATATTTCAGATTAATAGAAGATAAAGGCCTACTACTTTGTTTTGGTTTGGTTTGTATCTTTACGTCCCAGTCAACAGCAATGGTCATGTCGGGATGGCCAGTTCACCTAACCACACTTTTTTCCTGAGCAAGCTTGACGAAGCGGTTAACCAGTACTTTGTGCACATACTTTCGCTTGTAACTGACAACAACCCTTCTTGAATCAGCTGAAGGAAGGAGAATGGCCATAGAAATTATTTCATGATCAATCTCCACGAAAGTATGGGACCGGGCCAAGATTGATCTCATGACCCCTGGATCTGCAGTCAGACACATATCTGCAGTGGGACATTTTACTGACTGCACTATGTAGCCTGGCTAAAAAGGCCACTTACTCAAATGCTATCTTAATTGTCTTGCCAGTTGATTTGGTTCAGTATCTTAGCAGCATCAACTATTTAAAATGGGGGCACTCAATATCAAAATGGGATGCCAATAAGATCCCGGAAACCCCTCTTTCCAGAAATAAACGAGACCTTTCCAGATAAAAGTTAAATGAAAATACCCCCATTGTAAAAAACCAATATGTGCTCAACTTATGGTCTTATAAAAATCCTATTCTGCTTTTCTAAGTCCATTTCTATGACCCTTTTTGTCATTTACACTGATATCTTTTAGTTTATTTATATTCTCCCCACCGCATTCTTTCCAGACAGACTCTGAACATAAGATCACTTTGATTGGCATGTCCCTACCTACACTTGTATAGTGAGTGCCCCCATACCCTCTTAATTAAAAATTAATTTTCTTATCAACCAAAACATATGTTGTGTGTAATCAAAGGAACCATCTCAATAAAATGGTTCTTTTTAGCACCTAAAACAAAACTCTACCAGTAAACTGATGAATAAGATTTCAGTCAATTTTTTGTTTATCTGGTTCTATGTTCAATAACTGAGTATCCAAAGGTTTCACTATGAATGTCTACGAACTCGACCCCCTCCCATCCACCCAATATGCAGTCCTAGAAACTGATTGTCTAAAGTCAAGTTATGTCCTCATCTAAAAAGGCAGAAAAAAATGAAACAAGCTATATAGGGGAAAAAAAGTTTAAAAAAAAGTTTTATCTCAAAATCTTCTGGATATCCAAAAATTGCACTAAAAGCTGAACCCTTACAACTGCAGCAGACGACAAGTTATGAAAGCTTTATTATTCTGGCTGATTATGTTTGATACTTCATGTGAATTGTCTGTGCCACACAGTTGTCATAAATTAGCAAGCCTTGTTTGCCAAAGAAATACAAGGAAAAAAAAACACTAATCCTACATGAATATTCATGCTAAGCTCCACCCATTATCAATAATTATATAAACAAACTTTCATGTTTGTTCATAGAAAAAAGAAATTCCTTGTCAGGTTTACTAGTGCAGGATCATATCAAATCATATTTCTATAAGCAAACAGGGTAGACCCTGATCAGGCAGCTCTTACAAGAGCTGCCTGATCTGGGTCTGCTCTATTTGCAAACGTGCTACAAGGTGTCTCTGAGGTGATTATTCAGAGTGGGTGGAGCTTAGCATGATATATTCATGAAGGAAAGGGTTAACTCTTTATCTGCCGGTGACCACTTTTGTCATCTGCTGATCACCACTGCAAACATTTTGGACCCATGTCAGGCTGGAAATTGAAAAAAAAAACCCATATCATCAGACAAAAAGAAATCCTGAAAAATTACCCAGCATGCTAAGAGTTGATATGTCGTCTGCTGATAATATATATGTGGGGCTATAAAACAAAGCTTCACTCTAAAAAAATATTAAAGCATTATAAGGAGAAAAAGTTATTCAAAAATGTGTAAAAAGTAAAAAAGACAAAAAGAAAAAAAGTATGGCAATCTGTCTGAGGAGCCTAAAGATGTCCTAAATGGTGGATAAAAATGCTGCATTTGTAAGAATATTTGAAAATTATTAATGGTCTTAGCTTTTCATAAACCAGCAATACATGACTAGAAGCACTTTAATTTCATAAAATTCTAAACATACACACACCAAATACACTGTCTCAAAAAAGAAATCATACATACATGAATAGATTACCCTGTAAATGTTCAATATAATTTAATTATGTTTGCTAATTATAAATGAGCCGCGACATGTGATTTTCAACAACTTGGCATTTTGACAAGTATACTCAGACGAGCATGTGCAGCCTCTGTATAAACTAAGAAACTCCAAATGGTGTTCAGACAGTAGCTTAACACTCATAGAATATTCAAAAGACTAGCAAAGGCTCTGATCAGAATACGGGTATGCGCAGGCTGGTCTGAGCCTTTGCTGGTCGACATACCACATTGTTGGAAATCTCATGTTGCGGCTCAAATATAGATTTATCATATGATGTCGCATCTGGGAGTGATATACATGTACCGCCATGCATTTAAATTGATACAGATTTTGGTAACAACATGTATTGATAGCCATAATAACGTGGCATATGCGGGGCGAAATCTTAGCATTTTCATGCAAAAAATGTGATTTAAAAGTAGTTTTAGGGTCATATGATAAATAGAATATAACATTCATTCTCCTGTCTTATTTAATTTATAAAACTCATTGCGAAAAAGAGATAAAATGCTCAGCAAGCCTCGTATTTGATCTCTTTCCCCAACTCGTTTAATAAATTCAATAAAACATGAGCGCTCGTGTAAGATCCTCTATATATCACCTGCATCAAAAACAGTATGGATCCTGATCAGCTGGCTTCATCAGAAGCCAGCTGATCTGGATCTACAATGTTTTCAAAAGACAGTATAGAATTTTGAACAAAAAAATTATATGTAATACTTCTTTTTTGAATCAGTATATGTTTTTGCTGTTTCATAACCAGCACATGACTAGAAGCACACTAAACTACCGTATTGTACCTAATAAGTACACATGCACTTATAAGCCCACACTGAGAACTTAATGAGTGGTTAACACTACACAAATTTCCAGCTTCGATTCAATCCAGTCGTGAAATTTTATTATGAATGAGTGAGTTTGTGTTTAGCGTCCCACTAACAGCCAAGGTCATATGGAGAAGGGGCCACAGCTAAGAGTCTAATCCAACAGACTGGAGGTGCTAGGAATCGAACTCAGGACACCTGGGTGCAAGGCAAATGCTTTATCCACTACACCACTGCGGCTCCTGAAATTTCATTATTATTAATACAGACTCAATATGTGGATGATAAAACAGTGTGGATCCTGATCAGCTGGCTTCAACATGCCATCTGGTCAGGATCAAAACTGTTTTTCAAAGTAAAAGAGGGTATATAATTTTTAAAAAGTTATGGACAGAGGGTGCTTATTAAGTGGAATACGGTTTTTAACCAATAATATACAGAATGATTTCATAAATCATTAAAAACATCTCTAATGAAAGCAAAGACAACATCTTATGTATTATAAACAACCACTCAAAGGGTTCAAAAATTTTATTGCACATTTTTTTCAATTGACAGGATTCTATAAAAGACTACCTAGAATTATGGAATCTTAGCTGTTAGAGCGGCGAGTTGATTAAAAGTACTTTTCAATAAGCAAATAATAAATGTGCTGATCAGACTGCACAAATACTCAGGCTGGTCTGCACCTTTGTTGTTTGCATACAAAAAAAAGTTTTCACAAGAGGTGGCTCAGTATTTTTTTGCGTGTGTGTTGATGCTTTATGACCCAGCTAACAATTTTTTAGTCATGTTGGGAGGATTTTCTGTCTTTCTGGGTTGAACCAGTACTAAGCAGAGGATAAAGTGTCTTGGATAAGGACACAACGCAGTGCCTCCGTACATTCTCCAACCAGCCACCTTTCAATTTCTTGTCTAACATGCTACCACTGCGCTCCTCTATGTGGCTAAGGATTACGATATGTAACAATGAGGAAAACTAATATCTTTTTATACAATTGGACCAGCTCACAAGATTTTGGTACTTATTGCGTCTGCGTAAAATGCACAGCTACCAAGTGGGGATTAAGGCCTAAAATAAGACCTGAGCTTTCATCTAAATATATTTAAATTTTTGAAGCAATCCTTTAATGAATCTTTAGATTTTTGCAACCGTTCATTGCCTCATGATTTACACAAAATCTGATTGACAGCTGCCAAACTCACTTGCCTGTGCAATACACTTTGAATACCAAACTCTTTCCCCAGAAGGAACACTGGTGTTGTGATTGAAAGCGAGCCACACCCGAGTCGCACGTGCAAAAAAAGCCTCTTGTTTGCTCCAATGGCTGTCCGTGCTCAAGCTGACTGTTCCGCTTTTCCATTTTACAGTCAGACTAAACCGTTAATATGATTATATATTTTAAATACAAAACTGTTTTAATTCCAAAATCAAAAATATTTTTTATATTTTAGATGTTCATAATAAAATGTAAGCAATAAATTCAATTTTGGAATGTACATGGAATCATGAATACTTCGGGTCTCTTGTAAAGTTAATGTGAAGCCCCTGTGAAGCAAGAAACGCGAAGTATTCATGATTCCATGAACATTTCAAAAATTAAATTAATTTCTTAAATCTACTTTTTGTGTGCAAAGCACTGAAGGCTCTGGCAAGACTTAAAGTTTGTGCAGGCCTGTCTGAGCCTTCCCTACTCACATATATGCCATAAGTAACAAAATCTCACAAACTGAATGTAATGTCTTTATAAGGGCCTTGCTGCGAGAAAACCTGTCATCAGGGTTTGAAACCAGGTCATACCAAAACCAGCCTGCTTAGCTACAGAGACTAGCTAGAATAGTGAATTTTTGCTTGTAGCACATTTTGATTTAATACTTTCCAATAAGCGAATAACCAAGGGGCTGATCAGACAGCGCAGATGCACAGGCTGGTCTGCGCCTTTGTTGTTCGCAAACCCCAAAGACAGGTTTTCTCGCGTCAAGGCCCATATATACTTGTTTTTATGGAATAATTATGATATTAACAATGCATGAATTTATATCTGTTTTACTGGGATATGTTCCCCTGGTCTGCGCCTTTGTTGTTTGCAAACCCAAAAGACAGGTTTTCTCGCGATGAGGCCCATATATAATTGTTTTTATGAAATAATTATGATATCAACAATGCATGAATTTATATCTGTTTTACAGGGATGTGTTCCCCACTGAAAATCTGGCAGAGCCAAATAAGTATAATGGCAATGCAAGTTTAATGTATACAGTAAAACATGAGTAAAACGGACATTCTCAAAAAGACCGATAAGTGGTTTTCAAGACCAATTATCACTTAATGAGGTCAAAAGTATTGCAGAATGCTCCATAGGGAGCATTCTGCAATACTTTTGACCTTCATTAAGCTACTATTTGTCATTAAGATCTTTGTTTTGTCTATTTTTGAGTGGCCATTTTACACAGGTTTTACTGTATGTTAATACAGTCTACTCTCGATACCTCGAATTTCAAGGGACTGGGCAAAATATGTCGAGTTATCAGTAGTTCGAGGTAACCAAATCATGACGTATACCTATCATTTTGGGGTGAAATAATTCACGTTCAACTCGTCCATTAATAGATCGTTATACGGAGCTATTTCAGTAATAAACTACAGGATGAATTGACCCAATTATCAATTGACATTTGAAATTGAAACATTAAAATTTCTCAGGTACCGCTACAGTCCTGACATTATGACTATTTTTTCACTTTCTAAGACATAAGAAAATAAACATAGCTTTTCAGTCGGCAACTGGTCCCGCGGTCGCAGGTTTTACCCTTCCGTAAGTCGTCATATTTTAAGCTCCAACAGTGTACATGCACGTTTTAATTTTCGTCGGCTTGATGTGCATATGCCTTCCTAATCTATTTTTGTCATGACATGACCAATGTCCGAAAATAGCCTTAAACGCACAAGTCTGTTTTCAAAATAAAAAAATTGGCCCGAGAAACAATTAAATTATACTTTGGCCTTGTTAAAAACGAGCAGTCATCGGACAGAGATTGCTCAAATATGACACATTAGCTCATGTGGCCGCTTTGAAGTTGTACCACAATAGATCAATAGAATTCGGCGACCGCGGTCAATTATGTAATTATACATATACAACACACTCATTTACAACTGCATGTGTCACACAAGTGGCCCAAGTGATTAAACAATTGGTGGTTTTAATGGGGATAATTAACGTTGATTGGAGACGCATTCAGATAAAAAGGTAATTTCTTATGAAATGGAATCGAGTTAGGCGTTGTAAAATACACTAAATTTGATCAGCGGGACCAGTTTTTCGTAACGAGTTATCAGTTTTATTGACTTAGCCGTTGTCGAGATAAACGTTGTGGAATTGCAATAATATATAGGAGAAAATACCGGGACTGGGCCGTCAGGTCGAGATAAGTGATAGTATTGAGTTATGCATAGTTGAGTTAACGAGAGTCGACTGTATTGTACATAGAGGTACATAGAGGATCTTACACGAGAGATCATTTCATATGAAATTTATTAAATGAGCCTTCGGCAAGTTTAATGAATTTACAAGTTTAATGAATTTACATGTAATATGAAAATTAATGATCATGAGTGTAAGATTCTGTTTATAATATGACCTTTTAAATGCGATTTTATCGCCTTCAAAGTGAGTTTATTTCAATGAAAATTTGCATTGTTGTCACGGATTGGTCATGACGTTACTTGTTCCCGCTGAAAGTGTTATGCACGATATGATCGACATTAACCACTGAATAACAGTAACGTCACATGATAAACTACACTTTTTATAAGTAAATGAGAAAAATTCACTGTCAAAATGAATCCAGCCACTCAAGCACACCATAAATAGTGACACAGCTATGCAAATGAACATATTCAATACATAGCAACATTTAAAGCAATTAATTACAGAATCATGAACATTCAACATTTGTCAACATGAACATGTGAACAATTACCATATTCCACTTAATAAGAGCACATGCTCCAATAAGCCAACGCTGTGTACTTTATGGGCTATTTACACTATATGAACTTATGATTTACACTCTATCAAGTGATTTTTTGTGGGTTGATGCATTACATCCCAGTTAACAATTTTTTAGTCATGTTGGGATGTTTTCCTTTCTTCCTGGGTTAAACCAGTTCTAAGCTGAGGATAAAATGTATTGCTCAAGGACACAACACAGTGCCTCTGGTGAGTCTCAAACCAGTAACCACTCAATCTCAAGTCTACCACTCTACCACTAAACCACTGCACTCCTCTCAATCCAGGGATGAAATTTCATTACATGTATTTACATGGATTTGATTTTGTTTGTTTGATTTGATTCTTTACGTCCCATCAACAATCTTTCAGTTAAACAGGGATGGGTCTTCCTGAGTTGAACCAGTACTAAGCTAGGATAAATGTGTCTTGCTCAAGGACACAATGCAGTGACGCCGGTGAGGCTCAAACCCACGGACCTTTGTTCTCCAGTCAAGCGCTCTACCACTGAGCCACTGCGCTCTCACATGGATTTGCAATTGTGTGGTTGAAACAGTGTGGATCCTGATCAGCTGGCTTCTGATGAAGCCAGCTGATCTGGATCTACACTGTTTTCAAAAGAGGTATAGCATTTTGGAAAAGTATCCATGCAGTGCACTTATTAGGTCGAATATGGTATGCGCCTCGACGTGAAAAATCTGTCTGCGTTGTTTGCAAACAACAAAGGCACAGACTGATCAGCACATTTGTTATTCGTTTTGGAAAGTATTATATCTAAACTTGCTACAAGCAAATTTTCAATTTCTAACTAATCTCTGTAGCTGTGGAGACTGATTTGAGTCTCATTTTGACGGAAACCCCGAAGACAAGTTTTGTCCCGTTGAGGCCTATATAATTAATGGTGTAATTTATCATATATGGCAAATTAAATGTATGAGCACTCTCTAAATATTAAACACACATGAAGGAATAAATGGACATTGGTACATTTTAATGTTAACAGGTACAATGTATATGAATGTACATTTAGTGTCATGGCGATGATTTGGAATGAATGGTTAAAATGATTCTCTCAGCCTCTTTTTGATTTTACTATATTTGAGAGAGAGCTTAAATTTGAATAAAAATACGAATCGGCGCATGAGATTTTGGTACTTATTGCATTTGCCAGCAGCCAAGGCTAATGTGCAGTCTCACCTGCGTCTATCCTGCTTGCTAACACAAAGCATGGTTATACAGTCAAAACTTGTAAGTTCGAAGTCCTTTTCTGTGAATCCCTTATGTTCCAAATTTAATTCGAATTCAGTATTTCAAACAATCAAGAGTTCGAATTTTCGACTTTTTACTGAACATATAAAAGCTCACACCAAATATGAGGCCTCTAGCCCCACTAGATAGGTGTGCATGCATTTTTGAACTGTGACTTTACACAGGATGAGTACCATCAGCAAGCAGCTGAGACTCTGACAAGTCTCTGCATCTGTGTCTATCAAGCGCCTTCACTGATCACTCACAATAAGAATTGAAGAAGATATTGACACAGACCAAAGATTAGTCCCACTAGATAGCTGTATATGAACATTTTCAGGGTGACTTTAGGCTTATGCCATATGTACCTTTATCTCATTGACCCAGAGTGAGCTAGGGTACAGGAGAGAGTGAGTTAGGGTACAGGAGGGAGTTATGGTACAGGAGAGCCTACGTGATGGTACAGGGGTAAACAGAGATCTTACAGATACAGCCATTGTCAAGTAAAGCTACATGCACTGTCATCTGCTGATGTCATCAGCAAATCAGATTTTTGGATATTTTAGCTAAAACACCCTAACTGCGGGGATGAATTTAGGAATGTATTTTCTCGGGAAAGAGGCTATTTTGCTATTTTTATTTTGGAAAGTTTAAATAACAAAATAGTGTAACATTAAGATGCCTGAAAAAAACTCTCTTTTTTTCAATCATTTTATATCAAAGTCTCAAAAACCACTATTATCATTTCATTTTTTGTGGCTCATATCATTCGTTAATTCGAAGTCCACGGAAGCAAAGCTTTTACCTCAAGTTACCCATGGAGATTGTCATCCAGTAATAAATAACCCCAAAACTGAGTATTTTCAGTATTTCCAACCAAAACATATGGGCCTCGACGCCACAAAACCTGTCTTCGGATTTCCGAGAAAGTGAGATTCAAACCAGCCTGTTCAGCTACAGAGGCTATCTAGAAAATTGAAATTTCGCTCGTAGCAAGTCTAGGTATGATACTTTCTAATCAGCAAATAACAAAGGCGCTGATCAGACTGCGCAAATGTGCAGGCTGGTCTGGGCCTTTGTTGTTCACAAACCACCAAAGACAGGTTTTCTCGCGACAAGGCCCATATGTTATGGGTGCTTTAAAGAAATGTCTCAGAGAGGTTTCTTTTTAGTTCTAAGAACATACGTATTCATAGGAAATAATATAGGAAATAATATACAGTTCATAAATAAGCCCTATGTTATCTGAAAGCAATGAATCCTAAATTTAGCTCTTCTGTTGCTAATTGCATGAAAAATATTGTCTGCTGTATCACCTGCTAGTCCATTTAATCCTTAACGCGCCAAACGCAACAAAAGTCGTCTGCTTTTCTCGTCTGCTGAAATGTTTAAGAAGCCTATATGGCAAACAGTGTGGACCCAGATCAGACTGCTCCTATAGGAGCAGTCTGTTCTGGGTCCACGCTGTTTGCTTCTATACTTTATTCGTCAGTAAAGCTTGGCAATTATTTGCAGAAGACGACATTTTCAGATGCATTTTTTTCTTGGCGCTTTAAGGGTTAAATGTCTCTGAAACATACAGTGTGGTTCAAAATCAGACTCTGATCTGGGTCTACACTCTTTGTATGCCAAATTCAGTCCTTGATGTAAGCGTTTACATGAGGCAGACGACATTTTCAGGTGCATTTTTTCATAGCAGGCAAAGGTTTAATTTGAGTTAGCGGGTACTTCATGCTATCGGAGTCTGAATAATCTAGGCATGGATCATAAAATACCTGGATATGAAACTACAATAGATTTGCTATGCACTGTTTCCCAATGATTGCCGCATCGAAATACAAGTAAATCCGATAATTTGACTGACCACTTTACAAATATTGAGATCCATACATGTACGCATACTTTTCCCTTATGTTCTAGCAACTTGGGGGTAATGGTAGTAAAGTGAATTTAATGCCAATAAACTGAGAATTTCTCCAGCTACAATTTGATACCAAACAATCTAGTGTTCTCAGGAAAAAATACCCAAGAAAAAAAAACAAGCATCAGGCCTTCCTACACTACACGGACATGGAAAACAAAGTAAGGAATTAGGCGAAAATCCTAGTGTCCTTTTTGTAAAACATAGGCAAATAGTGCAGACCCAGATCCGCAACCACAGAACACAGCTTTTGATCAGGGTATCCACTGTTCGCTTATTCTTACAGAACGTTCTATAAAAACGCTACCCAACACCCCTTAAAACGCAAATGGAGTGGTCCAATTGACTAGAGTGAGAAATTCCATTCAGCGTAAATGGGTTAAATAATGTAATTAAATAGAAATTTGGTATCTTTATTTAATTCTTGTGACATAAATCTGTTAATTGGCAATTTTTTTTATTGTCAGTTGTTGAGAATATCGCTTCAAAAATTAGACGGTTTGGTTGAAGAGATATTTAAACGCAGTCGCAGAAATAATTACTGCTCATAGACACCCTACCAAGTCCCTTGTTAATTGTTAACCAAACGCTTAAGGGATTAAAATGAAGTGTATCTATGGTTGACAAAGCATCTTTTATTATTCAAGATATGTTTTTCACGCTTTTAAACTCTGCAATGTGTTTAAATTCCTGGTGTACATTAGAAGCAATGTTTAGGTTTCTGACATTTCCGCCATTTTGTTATGCGAAAATACGAAAAAAAGACGATTTTGCTAGCATTTTAACTGCATGGTTTTATTTTGTTTTTGCTAAAAAAATTGATACTCTGGTAAGGAAATATGTGTACTTTATGTATCAAGTGTCAAATATATCCAAATTACTCACATTAATTAGCTTAAGAACCGACAACTTCGGTGGTAAAATTGGAAGAGTTATCATTTTCAAGATGGCGGATTGTACACAACGAAATTTGTCCAATTTAACACGAAAATTAACCGTTATCCAGTGATTTTATTCCAACATAACACATATGAGATATACTTACCAACTTATTCTCTTATATTCCGTAAGAATTTTCTCCATTTAAAATGAATATTCACGATTTTGATATTGAAAACTTTCTTATGGATCATCGCTATGAACAGCCTTTTTGAATATGGCGGCAGAAAGGTATTTATCTCGGCGTATACCCGATACACGCGTAGGCAATGATATTGATAAAATAGATGAGAAGCCAATCCAGGTAATTTTATGATCCATGATCTAGGTTTTACTATTGTTTCAATAGATACATGTATCAAACTGTCTTCCTGTACCCTGGCTCACTTCCTGTACCCTGGCTCACTTCCTGTACCCTGGCTCACTTCCTGTACCCCGCCTCAATCAGAATCAACTAATCATCGTGATTAAAATTATATGCAGCTAGTTTAAGCCTGAGAAGCGGTGATTGTGTGATTCCTGGGCCATCACTGGATGGCGTCCGTTGCATTCTCATCATTTGAGGAGAATTAGTTGAGAAAGTGCTCTCGCGAGACATCTTTCGCTGTGGCCCTGGAGATGGTGTATTGGCCCCCTTCGTGCTACGCTTCACCCCAAACTGCAGGGATGAATTTCGGAATGTATTTTCTCGGGAGAGAGTGCCCATGGACAAATCATCATGATCAGTTGATGGTGACTCGGCACTCGGAAAATTTAAGCTGTTTGCCGTTGATGACTTAAATGTGTCATTCTGATAGAGAGGGGATGGATAGTTAGACATGTGCTTATCCACATCCTCGTAATCATGATTGGCGTAAATATTAAATGGGTGCTTTTTGTCAATACTGTATGTCCTTGGTGGAAGTGACGCATTTTCGTCTAATAATTTAGATTTCAGTATCGGTGGTGGAGCGACGTAGATATTTGGCGTCATGTTATAGCGAGTTTTCTTTTGGTTTGCGACTTTCTCGTTACGTTTCTGTTGCCGTTTGAACTGAAGATACAACGTGATTGCCATGCACAAGAAGACCACACCAAATGAGCAGGCCGTAACAATGATAAACAAAGTCATCTCATCCATAGAGGGGATGGCATTACCTGAAACAAGAACAACAGTAGAGCGATAACCTTAACTCTTTGCATGCTGGGTAATTTTTGTAACATGTACCCACAAAAACTTATATCATCCTGGATTTTGTATCGATGATTCATCCTTTAAAAGCACTATTTAGCAGCCGAGATTTACATTGAAGCCTGTGCTTCATACTGTTTGATTGCATATGACAAAGGAGGCTATCAAGAGTCATGTATTAACTGGCACAAACCAATGTACTAACAAGGCAATTAACATGCTTTTTGAATCTCGTAAATTCGAAGTCATAGGAACTAAAGGCTTTATATTGAAGTCAAATTAGACGGAGATAGACATAAAAAATATATAACCCCCAAAAAGATTATTATCATTTTTTCTCTATCAAACGTAAGTTTTGGGCATGTAAAAGAAACATCTCAATGAGACCTTCTTTTAAGCACCCAAAACATATGTTATTATAGACAATTATTAAAATAGACCATGAATAGGTGCTAATCTCTCAATCTAGTGTGTCCCATATTTATTCGAATCATCAAGTATTTCGAAAAATCGATGTTCGAATTTTCGAGGTTTTACAGTATTGACATCCTCAACATTAACATGCACAGAATTGAATATAATTAAGTGATGTAAGAATGATAAAATCTACACATATTTTATGCAACTGCGCGCCATTATAGTTATAACAAAAATGAACTTTTTAAGTGTAATGATTTTATGCAATAATTGTGATTGGCATGCTTTTCTGATACATAAACATCTGCTAAGCCCCTCGGAGGTTGTTAAAACTGTCACCTTTTGGGCTCGTGTTCAACACCACCCTCCAATCCTAGCAGATGTTAATGCATGGAAAATAGCTGATTCTTACAAAGAATCACTTTTGATCTACTGCAGATAATATTTGAAAGAATTCCAACTTCAGAAGATGAGACATTTCAATTATCACAAGACTCTTTAAAACAAGATCTCATTGCTTACATTGTGTCTTGTGGGTGGCTCCATCTGGTGACGTCTGTCCAGGACGACACATAAAACAATAGCGTTGACCTTCCAGGTCTTGGTAACTTCCTCTGGAGCAATACTGACACACATCCAGGCTAGCATTGTGATAGGTCCCCACGGGGCACGCAACTGAAAGCAAGATAATGGTAAATATAGAATCAGCAGAACTGACACACATCCAGGCTAGCATTATGATAGGTCCCCACTCGGCACTCAACTGAAGACAATATCATTTCACAGGTTTAGATAAACAAATAATTGAGCATGAAATTGTAAATACATGTATTATCTTACCCTTCAATTCTAATATGTGTTTTAGGTGCTCAAAAGAACTTTCTCATTGAGATAGTTCTTTTGAGTACCCACAACATATCTTTTGGTTGAGAAATAAGGAAATTAATTCTCTGGTACAAACTCTTAATTAAAGGCCTGTAATTTAAACTAGACTCAGCAGAACTGACACACATCCAGGCTAGCATTATTATAGGTCCCTACTGGGCACGCAACTGAAAACAAGATCATTTTAAATATAGAATTCATTTTTAACCCTTTACCTCATAGAGATGCCTTTTAACGTGTTAAATATAGAATTCATTTTTTAATGATCTCATGACAAAACTTACACAGTGGCATGTCCAAGCAAGGTTTGTCCTAAGTAATACATGTTAAGAGTCCAGCTCATTGGGATGGTACTTATCATGTAGAAGTTATTTCTTCAAACCAGGGTTTGTACGGAAATGGGAAAACAGAATTCCAGGACTTTTCATTTTTAAGGACTCCATTTCTTCCCAATTTTGTATAAAACAACATGAAAAAATGTGTTTTTTTTTTCAGCTGGAAACGTCGAAATGAAAAGGCACACTCGATATATTTGATTCTGACACCGGTGATAAAAACAAATTGAATAGAAAAGAATACGAGTCGCACCACGCTCTTCTAAGTGTATCTAGCGATTTTCACTCAATTTTTTGTGATTTTCACACAGTTCTATTTTTACACATCCCATAAATCTGACAGGACTAGTTGTATTTTATATTTTTCAAAGACTAATTCATAATTTCAAGGATGATTTTACAAAATTCCAGGACAATTCGAGGACAAAAGGCATTTTTTTCAAATTCCAGGAGTTTTCCAGGACCAAGGTCAAATTAAAGGACTTTTCCAGGTTAGTGCGAACCCTGCAAACATACAAACCCAGCTATCTAGTGGGGTTAGACATCTTCTATTTCTTTTCTTCTGCTTCATACTTTGAGTGTGCAAACAGTATGTAGACGCTCTGGAAAGCCTGAACATGCAGTCTCCCACAAGCCTTGGCTGGTTGCCATGTTTTGTTTGATTGTTTTGATTCTTTACGTCCCAGTCAACTATTTTTCAGTCATGCCGAGACAATTCTTCTTGGGTTGAACCAGTACTAAGCAGAGGAAAAAGTCTCTTGCTCAAAGACACACAAGGCAGTGCCTCTAGTGAGGATGGAACCCGCAACCCCTCAATCTCGATTCAAGCACTCTGCCACTGAGCCATCACGCTCCTCTGGTTGCTCATGTGATACATGTATGTGCTATTTTATTATGTGCTGGCTAATGTTTTTTTTATTGACCCTTTACCCTTTACTCCAAAGGCTATATCTAGAACATTGCATCATTTTCTATAGATAATTCAAATTTTCTAATATTATCCAAAAAACATTTTTTACATTTCAATAGTTTTGAAAAAATTATGGAAAATGGAACATTTGCTCCTCAAGAGCAAATGTTCCATTTTTCATAATAAATTAAAAAATCTTACATTGCAAAGGCGTCCAAAGGGACTTGTGTGGAGTAAAAGGTTAAAACAGCAATTGCAGCAGACAACATTTTCAAATTTGGTTGCTTCTTAAAGAAAATGATTAAGGTTTAACCCTGAACAGCAACCCAATAAAGGGGTACTTTGACAAACAGTGAAGACCGAGATGAAATGCCGCATAATGCGGCATTTCATCAAGGTAAGTAAGTAAGTAAGTAAGTAAGTAAGTAAGTAAGTAAAGACTTATTTTATGAGGGTGACAACATTTAGTATACAAAGACTAATCTTCCAGGAGGCCCTCAGTGAATAACATAATTTATACAATTTTTACAGATAACACAAAATATATACACTAAAATGTAAAGAAAAAGACTACCATATTTACTCATCAAAGATCTGTGGAACTGCAATTCATGGACCCAACAAAGAGCATTCTTAAAGCATAATGTGGGTGAATAATATAAAAGTGTTGTGAAGACATCCTCACAACATTAGATCATACCCCTTCAACAGGATAACTTTGCTGGAGCAACCTACTGGAGGGGAGTTTTAGGAATGAATATGGTAATCAATTTCTAGATTTTACTATTTAAATTATTTACAGTTATTATATAACTAAGAAAAAAGACTGAATTTCATTGGCTTAGAGCGCTCACGTGGCCAGTCAATATATTGTCATATTCACTGGCTTGTGCGCGCTTGCCAGTGTATATTAGTTACTAAAATTAGACTCCTTGCTGTTTTTTCCGTTCTGGTTCTGCTTTTCTAAAGCGTGGCTAATAATCATATCGTAGATGCTGAGAACGCAACAAATCACGCACTGGAGCTGATCTATTTCGATTTTAATGCACAATAAACGGCGAAAACAAATTTGAAGTCTTCAGCTTCTTCCAACTTTACGCCTTTGCACTGAAGAACTCCCGCCAATACTTAGACCACGTCGCATACGTTTACATGTATTTGTAACGTCTTTCAAGCGTAAAACGACGTTACACCGTCTAACGCCATGAATGACGTCATTTACCAGTAACAAATGACATCAGCTATCACACATTTTCCCTGCGCTTTCAAAGATGTGAATTATTGTTTGGCATATCACACTTATTTTATGCGAAGTGTGTTAGAATTCTTGTTTGTAAATGTTGAATGATGACACTCATGCACAACATATATGCAATAGTAAAAGGGTGGTCTTATTTAGGGTTGCACTGTTTCTGCTAAATGCTTGTCTGTCCCAAAACTTGCATATAAGTTCAGTATTTTTTCCAGGTGCAATAATACCTGTACATCTTTCTCTAAATGTTATATAATAAAACAGTTATTGACTAATGAGGCATTGGATATGATGTGATATCGACCAGAGAATACCAATATTGACTTCTGCTTCGCCTCGGTCAATATTGGTATTATCTGGTCGATATCACATCATATCCAATGCCTCATTAGTCAATAATTGTATAATATTTACTGTTCAGAATACAACTCATGCTCAAGGTAATTAACAATGAGAAGCAAGAAAAACAAGATGGACTGAGAGATCATTTTCGTGATATTTGAATATTTGGCAAGTTACTGTACCAGCCATTTTAGACATCTATTATGGAAAGTTTCCGCTGTCTGTGCATTTTTAACATTACTAGGTAAACTATTCCATATAAGGCATCCTGAATATCTCATACTTTGCTTAAAGCATTCCTTCTTTGGAAGTGGTGGAACAAAACATCCTGCTGCTGTTGACCTTAAGTGAACTGACATATCCATTTCATTTCTGAGGACAAAGTTTTCAGAAATATATTGGGGTGTTAATCCATGGTATACCTTGTACATGAATTTTGCTTTTCGAAGGAATAAGCGATCATAAACAGATAGAATTTTTAAGGAACGAAAAGCTTCAAGGGAATCATCAACATTATAATCTAGAATAACTCTGCATGCACGTTTTTGCATCCTAAAAATTTTCATTTTATTTGACTCAGATGAGTTGGCCCAGACAATATTGCAAAAGTCAATGTGAGGCTGTATATAAGATTTATAAAATTGTACACGGTGTTCTTGTGACAAAAAGTATTTCATTTTTGAAAGCAACCAAATATATAAGGTCTGCACTATTTGCTAACCCAGAAGACAAAATTGATCATCAGGGAAAGAAATTAATTTTTTTTTTTTGAAATTATAACCAGTGACCCCTTAATATACACTATGGATCACCTAGACTTAATTTTATGTAGCTTTATGGAAAATTCCATTGGTCCTAAAAGGGTTAACATTTCATGTGAATCTATTATCAAGCCTTAATACCGATACCCACAAAATGAAGAAAGATTGCAAAATTTGACGTCTGCTGCAGTTGCTATTGGCATTTTAAGGATGTTAAGGGTTTACTGACATGAGCCATGGCATGATATTTCCAACAATGTGGTATCTGCGACCAGCAAAGCCTCAGACCAGCCTGCGCATATGCGCAGTCTGATCAGAGCCTTTGCTTGTCGCTTGAATATTCTATGAACTTTAAGCTACTAACTGAACATCATTTGGAGTTTCTAAGCTTAAAAGGAGTCTTCACAGGCTCGTCTGAGTCTACACTTGTCAAAATACCACATTGCTGGAAATCACATGTCACGGCTCATATGCAAAACTTACTGCAGGAAGTCTTCTCAAAAATTTGGCCTAGAGAGCATGACCATGTATGCTGTCTAGCTGTGACTGCATCTGCTACAGCCTCGTAGTGGTGTTCGTCGATCTGAACGCTGAGAGCAGACGCAAAATACATCAACTCTTGGTGGATCTTCTCAAGCAACGTCAACATGTCAACATCCTGGGAACCAGTACTGAAAGAAATATATATATCTTGACTCTTTAACCCTTAAAGCGCCAATCGCAACAAAAGTTGTCTGCTTTTCTCGTCTGCTGAAATATTTAAGAAGCCTCTTTGGCAAACAGTGTGGACCCAGATCAGACTACTCCTATAGGAGCAGTCTGTTCTGGGTCCACGCTGTTTGCTTCTATACTTAATTCTTCAGTAATGCTAGGAAATTATTTGCAACAGACGACTTCAGCAGACGACATTTTCAGGTACATTTTTTTCTTGGCGCTTTAAGGGTTAACTCTCCATGCAGGGAAATTTTTCATGATATTTTGTTGACTGCTGATTTTTTTTCAAACTTAACTTTAAAAAAAAATCTTTCAGGATTACCATCAGTGTCAAACAGTTTAGATCCTGATCAAATCGACAGAATGTCGATCCTGATGTTTGCAAAAATTATCAGCAGATGACACTAGCAGGTAAAAGAGATAAGGGAAAATCACAAGCAGACAGATTATAAGATAGTCTTCCATATTGGGCCTGATCTGGATCCAAACTGTTTGACACTCTGATGGTATTCCTGAAAGAATTTAAAAAAGAAAGATTTTGAAAAAAAGACAAAAGCTAGCACCCAGTAGGCAAAGAGATAAGCGTTTTTATATTGCTACAATTAGGATGGCATAGTCCCTTTTGTAGCTTAAGAGTCTAAATTAGGATGTATTCCTGCTTCTAAAGACTTTTTTTATCCTATCAAACAGAGTAGACCCTGATAAAATGCCGGTCTACTGCACTTTTATCTGAGTCAACAGATTACCTAACTAAGAGTTTCCAGTACAAAAACAATTAATCTTACTGCTGGCGGGTCGACTTAGAGCAGTGGGTTGTGAGTTGGACTCGTAATCAAACTTCTATGGACTGCAAAAGTTGGTCACTAGTTCGATCCCAAGTCTGTCCATGTATTTTCATACAGATTATTCTCTCCCTACCAGTACTGTCAGTGTTGAAATTTAATCAAGAATCATGCCCATTATCTTTGCCTCTTTAACATTTTACTCCATACATAAAAGTATTAAAAACTTAACTTAAATTTTTCATGAATTTTTTTCAATGTTGTATAAAAATTAAAAATTATGTCATGATCTAAAAATAGCATATGGAGTAAAGGGTTAAAACATCTCAAACTGCCAATCGGTATTAAAATACCAGTCATCATATGGTAAATTGTTTATCTATACGTGACATCTATATCACCAAATTTGAGTTCATGAACTTCCTAACTGCTAACCTGGAACTTGAACTGTTGTATTAGTTCCAATATGGTATGATATAAAAGTACTGTAAATTCAAAAAAATTTGCGAGAATTTTTGCTATTCGAATAGCGTTAAAAGACATATTTGCAACATTAAATTTTTTCGGCCGGAACATGATAAACCTACATTGGTAAATGGCAAAGTGATTTCGAGAGGTTTTTATTTGGGAAGTTTCGTGAAATTAATACCCTCAGGGAAATTTCTGAATTTACAGTGACACTCGAGGAATATTTAGTTACCTGTTTGTGACAGTGATGTTGAACATAGCGAAAAAGTTTTGTTTCTGTCCCTCTTCCTCGTCTTGGATACACAGTCTATCTCTAAAACCGCAGTAGGCCGACACATTCCCGACACGGCAGTATTTTCTCTCGCACAGTTTCTCCTCGCTGAGATGGTCCGAGACTGTCGTTGAGATGTAGGATAGCACCTCCGGTTTGTGCTTGTGGACCGGGCCACGGAAGAGCAGATGGAACTCCTTGTGGATTATGGAAGGATAGCGGCGAACTGTAACAATAGATAAACATGAAGAGGCCATTTAACTCTTTCTCTGTTAGTGCTGACTTTTGTCACCTTCGTAAACAATTTTGACCCAGATCAGGCCTGTAAAAATGTTGGGCCTGATTAGGACACTCTTTGACACTATGAAAGCAGTCATGAAAGATTGTTTGAAAAAATGATTTAAAAAAAATCATTTTGGCCTTTTATTTGATGTGTACGAGGGTCATCCAATAAGTTCTGACTATGACCCCATAAAATATAACCTATTTCTCTAGGACCTGTTTCAATAATCTTCAAATGTTATTTAGAATATAGGGAATTGATTCACCTGTTCAAATATTTTCCATGATGCCATCGCAATGGTTGCTAGGCAACTAAAGAACACAAGGTAAAGGGCCATGGACAGGACACTATGTATGGTATACATGCCCAAATTTCTAAGAAATTACAAACTCCTCTTAAAAACTTTTTCTGTATATAAATGGAGACATTATGTATATTGATTCTGAATATTATAGATAATGGTTTAGCTTGTGACCATGGTGTTAGCAGGGTTTTGATTATGATGTAGCACGGATTTTGCAAGAAATATTTTACTTAAAAATGGGTTGTACTAATAGTGTATTTATATTTGGTATATAGCATTTATTGAAAGTTAGTATTTTCTATGGGTTAAGAAGACTATAGAACAGATTTATCGAAGCTTGTATCTATTAATATGCAAAATGATCGTAATGGCTTTTATTAAGTGTTCAAAAATGTACCATTTTATAATTAACGCTTAAAGTGAGGCAAAAATATAGTTTGCTGTTGTTGCCTAGCAACCAAGAAGATTCAAAGCAACTAGGTTAATGTCATTGTGGCATTTGAATTTATGGGCCAGTTGTGTATTCAGACAACATCACCAACCACTAATATAACTTTCCAAAGAAACATACAGTATCCTTATCAAACTCTACCCCCAGCAGAAATTAGTTTAAAACGTGATATTTCGTGGCCATGGACTGTCACAGTGTTGTCTACAAATTTGTATAGCATAAGAACAGGATGTCATAAAAACTCCAAATTTTAAACATGAATAGGCAACACCCACAGCCACATGCAATAGATAATATAATTCTGATTACAATAACAGTTTCTGAGATATGAGACCATTGTCACAACTTATTGGATGACCCTCGTAGCATGACCTACTTCTGGAAAAAAGAACTTCTGATTTCCGGTCAAACCAGCAGTATAATATCTTTACCAAAATGGATCTTTAGTATGTGGATGAAAAAATGAAGTTCTTGATCAGCTTGCTTCAAGCTAGTTCAAATGGATCTTCATTGTTTAAAGACAGAGGGCATACAATTTAATTTGAAGAAAGTTTGCCTACAGTGTGCTTAGTCACTACAGCTAGCACTGTTCAATGTGGGTCTTTGCAGTCTGTGAACTCTTTGTTAATTCTTTGCCTCCTAGTGTGGTCTGCTGATAACTATTGCAAACAGATTGGGCCCAGAACAGGCCCGACAAAATGTCGGTCCTGATTGGGATCCAAATATGTTTGACACTCTGATGGTATTCCTGAAAATTTTTTTCGAAAAAATTGAATTTGAAAAAAATCAGCAGACAACAAAAAAGCATGAAAAATTTCCCAGGGGGCAAAGAGTTAAAAACTTTACGGGTACAAATTGCCACATAAAAGTTAAACTTACGTAAACATGGAGACTGTGTCACCATGGCTTTTGTCATGGATTCAATTTCATCTGGATGTCTACAATTGAAGGCCCTTCTGAAGATTCTGATAGGGTTCACAATGTAGCCCGCCTCACAAACAACACTACACTCCCCCTCATTCTCCTCATCATTACTGCAAACTATTCCTCCATGCTGGATTTCGGGTAATTCACACACTTCATCTGCAAAAAAGCAACAAAAAAAATTCATACCCCCCGTAAAAATACTTTGTACATTTCCTGCGACTCTACAACAAACTAGACCTATCACATGCATTTTTAGCATTTTCCTTTCTTAACATGATGTCAGCACATTCTTGAAACTATTTGTACTGACAATACTACACTCCCCCTCACTCTCTTCATCATTACTGTAAACTATTCCTCCATGTTGAATTTCAGGTAGCTCACACACTTTATCTGCTAAAAGCAACAAGTAATTTTTTTCTACTTTTCTTTTCTTTTCCTATGTATTTTCCGCCTGTACATAGGTGGACCAATTTTAATTTTTGGTGTAGGAGTGTTAGTGTTAACTCATAGAATGCCAAAATTATTGTTGGTTCTTCAGAAGCAGTCTCATCCGGGTCTGCACTGTTTGTCTATGCCTTTTTGGCAGGCAACTAACCTTTTGGTGTAGGAGTGTTAGTGTTAATTCATAGATTGCCAAAATTATTGTTTGGGTTATGGATGTTAAAACCACTTTAACTCTTTTCCTACTAGTGTTGTTTGCTTATAACCTTTACAAACAGATTGGATCCAGATCAGGCACGACAAATCGTTTGAAACTAAGATGGTATTCCTGAAAGAATTTTTCGAAAAAGCGGATTTTGAAAAAATCAGCAGACGACAATAAAGCATTTTTTTTCCAGTGGGCAAAGAGTTAAATTAATCAAATCAAAGAGCAACAATTCATATAGGGAGGAAAATCTCATAATCAGGTGAAAGTTGAATTTGTTTTTATTTCTTTACATTGAATCTTCAGTGATTGCTTCCATTAAAAAAATTAAAAGATAAAATTATAATTCATTTCACCACGGTTAGCTATTTTAAACAAACATGACTCCACCCCCATAAGCTCAACCCCTAGGGGCAGAATGAAAATTCTAACATTGTAATGCATTCTACCTATATAACTATATATATCAAGGTTTCAAAATTTCATCTCTAACAGTCTAGGAGGAGATTATTGAGTCTCAATTACAAAATCTCATTCATATGACTCTGTATGGAGTAATTCACCAAACTTTAGACGAAGTGCAATAGCTTTTGTACAAATATTGACACAAATGCTAACTTTCATATGTATCGTCTCACTATACAGCATAAGTTTCATGAAATTCGATCCATTGATCATTAGGTTATGGCTGAGGACCTGCTGCATCTATTCTTACATTTTTTCTTTGTCAAACCAAACATTTGTTTTTAACTTCACAGCCAAACCAAACAGAAACAACGACTTTACCTTCTGACACAATGACTGTGAAAGAGCAATACGCCTTGTTCCAGGCTCTGTCTGTGGCTGTGTAGTTGACTACATGCTTTCCTGGAGGGAACAGGGAACCAGGAGTGTGGCTTCCATTGACAAAGGCTACACCAATGTTGTCCTTGACCTCGGGTTTGGACCAGTACACAATTTCAGCTTCCCTCACAGTGTTGACCTTGATACTTTTTGGACAAAAGGTGAATATAGGTGGGTCTACATCTAGAAGCAAAAGTAAAGTGAATTAGTATATCCGGAGTCAGATGTGGTACTTGATTGTATCGATTCCTGATCTTTGCTACCTTTCTTACTTTGATCATTTTTTGTCCTAATCACCTAATTCAATGTACATGTATCCTTAATTAGATTGAATAAGCAGGCAGAAGCCTGATATAAGTGCACTGCACACATAACTTTTTCAAAATTCTGTGTAAAAGTAGATTATGAAGTCTCTTTTACTTGTAAATGAGACGTGGCCTACAAATTAGCCAATTTTGGTATTATTAAAGCTATACTTATGATACACCTCACACTGCTACGAATACTATTCCACAAGTCCTTTATGGCTGTGATGTAAGGTATATCCCAAAATTGATATCTCTTTCAATAACTGTAAGATCTACTGATAACTTAAATTTAGTACAAAAAGTATATCATGACCTCTCAGTCGGAATCTCCTTGTTCAGCTGTAAGGAAATATTTTTTTCATAACACACTCTTAAAAGCATGTTCTTACCTTGTAAAGTAACATTGATCTCACAGACCACCTCCTGATTGTGACTATCTATAGCCCAGAGAACAACAGTATGGTGGCTCTCCATATCATCTCCTTCCCAGTGAAGGTGGATCCCCTCCTCATCAATCTTATAGCTTGAACTCACAGTCAGCTGGGCACCAGTGCTATCAAATGCTCTGGGAATAATGGGATAGATCACATGGTCGCCAGATTCCGGTACAGAGAGAAGCACTGTTTCTTTGGATGGACAGCTCTCAAAGACTGGTGGACCTGTGCATAAGCAAAAATGAGTCAGAACAGAATCACAACTTATGCAATGTTATAATGTTGTATCTAACCGTTATGATATAAGTAATGTTGTAAGAATTCAACCTTATAAGCCCAGTGTATGTATAATTATTTGAATGTTTTAGTTAAAGTAACCTTCTTATCCATCAGTTTAAACATGTGTTTTGGGTGCTAAAAAGAACCATCTCATTGAGATGGTTCTTTTGAGTACCAACAACATAGGTTATGTGTATTTAAAAAAAGAAAAGTCATTTGTTGCCAATTACAGAAAAACCTGTGTAAAACAGCCACCCTCAAAAAGACCACAAATTGTTTTTTAAGACCAATTATCGCTTAATGCAGGTCAAAGTATTGCTGAATGCTCCAAGAGAGCATTCTGCAATACTTCCGACTTTCATTAAGCTACTACCATTTATCATTAAGATCTTTGGCCGTTTTACACAGGTTTTACTGTATAGGCGGTGCTTAGAATATTTAATAGTTCCTTACCAATAGGTTGTAACTGTACTCTGCCATCTTCAACAAGATTCTCAGTGAGTTCACCAGTTCTAGGCTTCAGTTCTTCTTCATCATCATTAGTTTGAGTTTCTTCACCATCTTCAATCTCAACCTTCTTAGTGTCATCACTATCTTTATGTAGTGTAGTGCTCTCCACGACCATTGGTTCTAAGATGGAGAAATGTATCAATGGTTTTATGGCAGTACTGGCTTGATTCACACTTGACTCTGTTGTGATGTTCTGAAATTCCTTTACAGCTGGCTCCTTAAAGGTCTCTCCTGACTTTTCATAGGTCTCTTCATCTGGCTTTTCATAGGTCCGTTCTGGCTTTCCATAGGCATCTTCTTCATGCTTTTCATAGGTTATATAGGTGTCTTCTTGCTTTTCATAGGTGTCTTCAGGCTTTTCATAGGCATCTTCTTCCGGCTTTTCATAGGTCTGTTCAGCTTTGTCATCGATTATCTCTGTATCTTTAACTTCATCAATAGGTTGATTTTCATTGTCTTCAATTTCTGTTACTATACCTGTATTATTTGTATCAGGAGTTTCTTGAAGTGACACATTTACTTTCGCTGGTCGTGTTATTGGTACCAATATTTCAGTAGTTGGGGGCAAATCTGAAAACATCCAAACAGAATTATATATAACCCTTAAAGCGCCACCTATAATTTGCAGACGCCAAATAAAATTTTGCCCCTTTTTCAAAAATAACAAAAATAACAAATAATTTGTCGTCTGCTGCAGTCGTGATTGGCGCTTTAAGGGTTAAAGTATTAGCCCTTTTCATTCTGGATACCATAAACAGGTACTTTGGCATACAGTGAAGACCCAGAAGAATATGCCATATTCTCCATAATAATTTACCATGCGAGCAGTGAATGCTCTAGCTAGACTGAACATATAAGCAGTCTCCTCCATTGGTGTAGCTCCCACTACGCACTTACACATGTGCGTAATAAAAACAGCAACATTCAAGGGAGGTAACTCAATGTGGTAAGTGATTTTTCACACCATAAGGAAAGGGAGTGCACTGGCTCAGTGGTAGAGTGCTTGACTTGAGACCGAAGGACGGCGGGTTCGAGCCTCACCGGAGTCACTGCGTTGTGTCCTTGAGCAAGAACATTAATCCTAGCTTAGTACTGGTTCAACCCAGGAAGACACGTCCCTTTATAACTGAAAGACTGTTGATTGGACGTAAAGAATCAAATCAAACACCATAAGGAACTGCTCTTGAAGGAAAGAATTTGCTCCCTCTGGTAGTAAATTCTTTCCTTTAAGAGAAGTTCCCATTTTGAAAAGGGACGCAAATGAAGAGAATCACAGCTTGATCCAGTAGTTCCCCTTTGATGTGTGTAACTTTTTCAGCGTTCTGGCTACGCCCTTGTCCTCTGAGCCTTGGCTGCTCATGAATGCAATAAAAAGAGGATCTTACGAAAGTGCTCAAATGTATTATTGAATTTATTAAATTTGTTAGGAAAGAGATAAACTGCAAAATTTGCCTAGCATTTTATCACTTAACGCAACAAGTTTGACCAACTCAATAATACAGGAGCAAGAATGTTAGATTCTATTTATCATATGATATGAAAATTACTTTGAAATCACATTTTTGCCTTGAAAAAGATACGATTTTGTCATTCTGTATGCAATATTGTTATGGACGTCATTACATAATGTTACTAAATATGTGTTTATCGATTTTAATACATGTTGTATCACTTCAGGCGCAATATCTTTTGTATGATAAATTTATTTTTTGAATAAAAGAAATTCTACAATTATGTCCTTACCTTCTATACAGGTTGCTTCATCAGCTGCTAAGTACTGATCCCCTTGGCACAGGCACTGGTGTAAACCCCGTAGAAGGGGTCTACAAATATCACTGCAAGGATTCTCATTGTCCTTGTAGCAGACATGATCTGAAACATAGATTCATTTATGGATGAACTCTTTGCCCCCTGGGAAATTTTTCATGGTTTTTGTTGTCTGCTGATTGTTTCAAAATCAAGTTTTTCGAAAAATTCTTTCAGGAATAGCATCGGTGTGTCAAACACTTTGAATCCAGATCAGGCCCGACATTTTGTCGGGCCTGGTCTGGGTCCAAACTGTTTGCAAAAGTTATTAGCAGACTACACTAGGAGATAAAGAGTTAATTACCATGATAACCCTTTGTAGATTGGAAACCCCATAAGTGGGTACTTTTGCACACAGGGAAGACCCAGACAAAATGGCACATAATGTGGCATTTCATCAGGGTCTGTACTGTTTGCTAGGACAGAATCGATCTTCAGAGAAGGAAATTCAAATTTTTTTGGGAAATTATAATCTGTGATCCCGGACCATCCTCCTGACTTCAATGTATTAAACTTTACGGAAAATTAAATTAGCCTAAGAGCTATCTCAAGGAAACCACCATGGACAGTGGTAATACTTAGAGATTATCTCACAGCGTTTTGGTTATCGCCCAAACTTAAGCTTTCGGGCTGATAATGGGGTCTCGGGTTGATGCTGAGGGTGATAACCAAAACCCGTGAGATAATCTGTTTATCACATATTCCAATTCACTATTTTAACGCATTTGACGTAAAAAAATGTAAGTAAACCCATTGGATTGACATAAACTTTGAATTACGTCACACCTTTTGTTTACATCTGACGTCATCTAATGATCGTCTCATACCAGACATGATCACCTCTCTCCATTCAAAATGCATGACTTCTGGTTATCATCACGGCAGGCTGATATCCAGTTGGCAGGAAAGAGCCTATCCCATATGCAGACTGGGTTATTGCCGCAAATAGCGTCCCAAATATGATACTATATAATACATACCTCCCCCATTAACATTCCTTAATTTTATTTCAACTACTAGGGTTTTTCCCCATGGTTTTTATCAGTTATCTGCTAAATTTTTTTTTGAATCTTTCAGGAATACCATCAGAGTGTCAAACAGTTCTAAAACTACAACCCTTAAAGGGACAAATATTTGAGCAATAATACTGGTACCACTCATTATGACTCTCTCCAGGGGTCCTATTGGGCAGATCAAAAGGACAGCCATAATGAGGTGATTATGACTTCCTTACTGGGGCAATAAAGTGGTCCCATAAAGGGATTAGGTATTTTATGATAAAATATTGATCTTTATCTTAGTGAATGAAATTGTGTTGCATACAGGTAAGTCCCCTCTTGAGGCCCCATTAATTTTGTGAGATACTGAAACTGTCCCTTATCAGTTAATCCTTTAATGATCTCTATTGGACAGTAATCTTTGTCTTTAAAGCTTTAAAGGGACAAATATTTGAGCAGTAATACTGGTACCACTCATTATGACTCTCTCCATGGGTTATACTGGGCAGATCAAAGGGACAGTCATAATGAGGTGATTATGACTTCCTTACTGGGGCAATAAAGTGGCCCCATATAGGGATTAGGTATTTTATGATAAAATATTGATCTTTATCTTAGTGAATGAAATTGTGTTGCATACAGGTAAGTCCCCTCTTGAGGCCCCATTAATTTTGTGAGATACTGAAACTGTCCCTTATCAGTTAATCCTTTAATGATCTCTATTGGACAGCAATCTTTGTCTTTAAGGATTAATTAAATGATACGGGCATAAAACAAGAGAATGTCTACCTACCAGACAAGTCATCAGGATGATAAAGAGCAATGGCAGTAGGTCTAGTTAGGTTGGACACCAGACTGGTTCTAAAGTCAGTGTCCATGTCAATCATGTTGATAGAGTTTGTGTCCCAGTCTGAGTATAACAGGAAGTCACCAAACACTACCAGTCCAAATACATGTACATGGTTGAATGGACTGGAGCTATCGTTCAGCAGACGACAATTAAAGCATGAAAAATTACCCAGCATGCATAGAGTTAATGCTAAAACAGACTGTATACCTACAAGACAAGTCATCAGGATGATAAAGAGCAATGGCAGTAGGTCTAGTTAGGTTAGAAACCAGACTGGTTCTAAAGTCAGTGTCAAGGTCAATCATGTTGATAGAGTTAGTGTCCCAGTCTGAGTATAACAGGAAGTCCCCAAACACTGCCAGTCCAAATACATGGCTGAATGAACTAGAGCTATCGGCCCAGCAGACAACATTAAAAGAAAAAAAATTACCCAGCATACAAAGAGTTAAATTGTAATAAAAACAGACTGTATACATACCAGACAAGTCATCAGGATGCATAGAGTTAATGCTAAAACAGACTGTATACCTACAAGACAAGTCATCAGGATGATAAAGAGCAATGGCAGTAGGTCTAGTTAGGTTAGAAACCAGACTGGTTCTAAAGTCAGCGTCCATGTCAATCATGTTGATAGAGTTAGTGTCCCAGTCTGAGTATAACAGGAAGTCCCCAAACACTGCCAGTCCAAACACATGGCTGAATAAACTGGAGCTATCGTTCCATCAGACGACAATAAAAGCATGAAAATTACCCAGCATTCATATAGTTAAATGGTAAAAACAGACTGTATACCTACCAGACAAGTCATCTGGATGATAAAGAGCAATGGCAGTAGGTCTAGTTAGGTTGGACACCAGACTGGTTCTAAAGTCAGTGTCAGTATAAAGATAATTTTATCATAGAAGCAAACATTACAAACCCTGGTCAGTCTGGTTTGGGTCCATATTGTTTGCATTATAGGCCACCAAGGTATAAAAGCAGAAGAGAGAGCAGACGACAATTGTCATGAATAGCTGGAAAAACGGCAACTTTTGTCATCTGCTAATGACTTTTGCAAACCGTTTGGACCCAGATCAGGACCATCAAAATGTCGGTCCTGATCTGGATCCAAACAGTTTGACACTCTGATAGTTTTCCTGAAAGAATGTTTTGAAAAAGTTTATTTTGAAAAAAGTCAGCAGACGACAACAAAAGCATGAAAAATTACCCAGCATGATGCATAGAGTTAAATGGTAATAGAGACTGTATACCCACCGGACAAGTCATCTGGATGGTAAAGAGCAATGGCAGTAGGTCTAGTTAAATTTGAAACCAGACTGGTTCTTAAAGCTGAACAGTCTGTAACTTTTGATCTTCTAGTTTTAAAAATAACGTTTTTATTTTTCAAGAACACAGTAAAAATACTCAAATTCAGGTTAACATTTTACCATTTTCGTAAATCTTAACAAGTTATCACTATCAAAACAACTGCATTTATGTTAAAATTCAACGGTCTAGAATTATTGGAGGGACGCAAATAATTACCAACAAGAGAAAAAAAACACCTATTTGATAAGATAATTCACTTTTCCATGCAGTTTTCAGCTGTACTGAACATTTTTATTGTGAAAACAAAGCTTAATTCTACTTTTACAAATGATTTAAAAAGAAAATAAAATTATTCGAAAAATGTTCATAGTTACAGAGTATGCAGCTTTAAGTCAGTATCCATGGCAATCATGTTGATAGAGTTTGTGTCCCAGTCTGAGTATAACAGGAAGTCCCCAAACACTGCCAGTCCAAATACATGGCTGAGCGAGCTGGAGCTATCGTTCCAGCAGACGACAATTAAAGCATGAAAAATTACCCAGCATGCATAGAGTTAAATGGTAAAAACAGACTGTATACCTACCAGATAAGTCATCAGGATGATAAAGAGCAATGGCAGTAGGTCTAGTTAGGTTGGACACCAGACTGGTTCTAAAGTCAGTGTCCATGTCTATCATGTTGATAGAGTTAGTGTCCCAGTCTGAGTATAACAGGAAGTCCCCAAACACTGCCAGTCCAAATACATGGCTGAATGAACTAGAGCTATCGGCCAGTACTTCTAGATTCCATCCTGAAATGTAAACATATGTCAGAAATAAATGGCTTTTATTTTTGGTACTAAACAGAACTCTTTTTTTGTGCCACTCTGTCATACTTTATAGCAATAGCTATGATTCAGTCCATAAGGCATAGAATATACCCATGTAATGTCCTGCCAGCCAAGAGTGACAGTGACGTAATGTTTTGTTTACAAAGTTATCAGGGACTTAGTAGCGATAGATCACTTGTGTATTAATCCTATCCTGCCAATAGAATTAATACACAAGTGATCTATCGATTCACGTTAGCTTAAGTGGAGTATACAAGTTTATGTTTTACTTAACAAATGTAAACAAAACATAACGTCCCTGCCACTCTTGGCTGGCAGGACAGTACATATTTTTTTTTTCAAATTCTTTAAAACATATAAACAAAAACTGTGCATTTCAATATGAAAATATTAAATAAATTACATTGTTTGGAAGTTCATGAAGTTATGAATGACACTCCGTGCAAAAGCTACTCACAATTTTTCAGAAAAAAAATCCATAATTTTTCTATCAATATTTCTGGAATATGAGCGTACTGTGGACAAAAACTTTTCCCAAGTGAAATAAAGGATCTTACACTAGTGATCATTCCATATGAAATCTATTAAATGAGCCTTTGGCGAGTTTAATAACTTTAATATGAAATGATCACGAGTGTAAGATTTTGTTTTACCCTTTTAAATGCAGTTTAATCGCCTTAAAAGCTTGTGTATTTCCATGAAAATTTGCATTGTTGTAATAGACGTTGTCATGACGTTACTTTTTCCAGCCTAAAGTGTTATGTAACGTGGGATCATAACATTGTTTATGACATGATGTTATCCACTGAATAACAGTAAAGTCATAT
This sequence comes from Loripinus fragilis, assembly GCA_964019695.1. Taxonomy (NCBI): domain Eukaryota; kingdom Metazoa; phylum Mollusca; class Bivalvia; order Lucinida; family Lucinidae; genus Loripinus; species Loripinus fragilis. The sequence continues at coordinate 23,698,196 of OZ026523.1, forward strand.
GATAATTAGGCCTAAAAACTCTGCATATTAACTTGACCAAAAAATTCAGTATTTCTATATTTTGTAATTAGTTATATTTTTATTTTTTATTTGCTGTATTTTGGGTCCCAATGGATGCACTGATTTTTTAACAAGGGGTTCCAGACAGGGTTTTGGGGGTCTGGAACTCAATATCAGGGAAAATCAGGAACAATGTTAAGAAAAATCATTACATACGGTAAATGTTCTAAAATTTCAAACACTAGTTGCCTTCCAAAAAGGCAAAGATAAACAATACAGACCCATATCAGACTGCTTCTGAAGAAGCAGTCTGATCAGGATCTTCCCTGTTTGCTATTCTAATTTAAACAAGCATTTTGTGACTTCCAGCCCTGATAACCAAAATTTTATTTTCAAATGGAAAAAGAAACATGTTCCAAATTTAAGGAAGTTTACTGTACCCTCGATATTGCTGACAATAATCTTCCCTCTACCGTCACCAATGTACAGTTTATCATCATACACCACTAGTGAGTTTGGCCAGTGTAGGTCCACCGACATCAGCTTCCGGTAGCGCTGTCCATTTGTCTTACAGGTGTACACCTCTACCCCATTGGCACCGGCTTTGTGCTCTGTCCAGTACAGCCACCTGCAATTAATATAAGATACTCAGTCTAAGTTTATCTCAGTTTATCATCATACATCACTAGTGAGTTTGGCCAGTGTAGGTCTACTGACATCAGCTTCCTGTAACGCTGTCCATTTGTTTTACATGTGTACACCTCTACCCCATTGGCACCAGCTTTATGCTCCATCCAGTATAGCCATCTGAAATTAATATAAGATACTCAGTCTCAGTTTATCTCAGTTTATCATCATAGATCACTAGTGAGTTTGGCCAGTGTAGGTCTACTGACATCAACTTCCTGTAAAGCTGTCCATTTGTCTTACATGTGTACACCTCTATCCCATTGGTACCAGCTTTATGCTCCGTCCAATACTGCCACCTGAAATTAATATAAGATACTCAGTCTCAGTTTATCTCAGTTTATCCCCATAGATTACTAGTGAGTTTGGCCAGTGTATGTCTACTGACATCAACTTCCTGTAAAGCTGTCCATTTGTCTTACATGTGTACACCTCTCCCATTGGTACCAGCTTTATGCTCCGTCCAATACTGCCATCTGAGATTAATATAAGATACTCAGTAGCCAGCTGAAATTAATATAAGATACTCAGTAGCCACCTGAAATTAATATAAGATACTCAGTAGCCACCTGAAATTAATATAAGATACTCAGTTTCAGTTTATCTCAGTTTATCATCGTCATACATCACTAGTGAGTTTGGCCAGTGTAGGTCTACTGACATCAACTTCCTGTAGCTCTGTCTATTTTTCTTACATATGTACACCTCTACCCCATTGGCACCACCAGTGAGTTTGGTCAGTGTAGGTCTACCAACATCAGCTTCCTGTAACGCTGTCCATTTGTCTTACATGTGTACACCTCTACCCCATTGGTACCACCAGTGAGTTTGGTCAGTGTAGGTCTACCAACATCAGCTTCCTGTAACGCTGTCCATTTGTCTTACATGTGTACACCTCTACCCCATTGGCACCAGATTTGTGCTCCGTCCAGTACAGCCATCTAAAATTAATATAAGATACTCAGTCTCAGTTTATCATCATACATCACTAGTGAGTTTGGCCAGTGTAGGTCTACCGATATCAACTTCCTGTAATGCTGTCAATTTGTCTTACACGTGTACACCTCTACCTCATTAGCACCAGCTTTATGCTCCGTCCAGTGCAGCCATCTGAAATTAATTTTTTCAGTCATAGAGAAGTTAGGCCCTTTGATTGCCTAAATTTCAATGATTTTTTCCGTCAAAATTTGCCATTATATATGTGGCATTGCTATGGACGTCATTACATAAAGTTACTATTGATTGATTTAAATAAATGGCGCTATATCACTCCAAGATGCGACATCATGTGATATAATGTTTATCCATTTCTATTGACAATATGGTGAGACCATGGTACAATTTGCTTGAAGTATATATACATGTATATACTTACTTTCCAGTTGGGTGTAGAGTTATGGCCCTTGGATTGTTGCGACTGGCTTGCAGTTTCTTGTAGGATCCCAGTCCTCTCTCAATGTTCAGCCTGGCAATATAACCTGCACCAGTCTGTGATGTGACTACAGTCCAGTATAGCCTCTGTTTCAGTGGGTCAATCACCAGGCCCTCAATGAATCCGGTCTCTTTGTACAGCATGACTGGGGATATTTCACTCAAACTTGATAGGTAGATTGCTTGACTGAAAAATTAAAATTACAAACAGCCTTATTTTATTTATAGAATAGTAAATAGGAAAAAGATAAATTGTTTTGCAAAACTTTATTTAGTTTCCTTATTTTGCAAGATTCTTACCATAAAAACTCAGAAATTGCATTCAATAAAATAAAATAATAACATTGAAATGCATTAAAGTTTTAAAATCTTGTTATATGGCACATTAATGTAAATATCTGATCAGCCAAATAAACACAAAATAAGAAATCTAGCTTGTTTGGTCACTCCAATATGTTCTGTGATTTTTACCATAAAAACTCAAAATGAGCATTCAATATAATAAAACAAGAACATTGAAATGTATTAAAGTTTCAAAATCATATCATACTTATGACACATCACTGTAAATATCTGATTCAATCAAATAAGCCTAAAATAAGAAATCTACCTTGTATGGTCACTCCAATATATTCTGTCCTTGACCCAATCAAAGGTCAAGGCCACATAGTTACTCCCTGTATCACCATGGTGAAGTACTGTTGGTCTTTCATCAGCCCCAGGATCTAAGCTGAGCATGTTGATTGTGGTCATGTCAGCATACAATAAGAAGTTTCTGGGTCCTGAAGAAAAATTACAAAGAGGATCTTACATAAGTGCTCATGTTTTACTGAATTTATTAAACAAGTTGGGAAAAAGCTATAAAATGCAAGGCCTATTCGCAACGAGTTTAATAAATTCAATACCGTAATACAGGAGCAGGAATGATAGATTCTATTTTATCAAATGACGTTCAAATTATTTTGTGAAAACATCAATATTTAGCCATATATATGTGAAGTTGTTCTGGGCGTCATTTCATAATGTTACCAAAAGTGGTGTATCCATGGTTTATATATAGAGGATCTTACATGAGTGCTCATGTTTATTGAATTCATTAAACAAACTGAGGAAAAAAGATAAAATGCAAGGCTTGCCGAGCATTTTATCTCTTTTTCTCAATGAGTTTAATAAATTCAATAATACAGGAGCACGAATGTTAGATTCTATTTATCATATGACATTGAGATTACATTGAAATCTCATTTCTGCCGTAAAAACGTTATATTTTTGTCAATATGTACGCAACATTGTTATGGACGTCATAACGTTTCCCGAAAATTTTATTGCATTGTGTTATTTCACTCCCAGAGGCAACTTCATATGATAAATGGCGATAAATCACTCCCAGAAGCGACATCATTATGATAAATATGCATAATACCTTTACATTTTATCTGCTATTCATGACTAAAGCATCTCCTGAGGGTTGTTACATTGTAAATACATGCATATTGGAGATCCCTATGCACCAGTTACTTGTTACCACTTGCCTCTCATACCCTCCCCCCAGGCTGTGAGCAGAGCAATGACCTATTGTGTTCCCTGACAGTGCCAAGAGGATGGTATTTTGCAATATACCCCAAGAAATTCATAATTGTAAACAGCATGGCAATGACCACTTGATGGTCCCCACAGTACCAGGACTGTAAATTATGAAAATTTATTGCCTTAGCCATTCCCCATAGATAAGGGATTTAGTTTAAACATATGTATTGCCAATATAAAGCAAGGGGTCAGGCCATAAGTTTTTCCAACATTAGTTACGGCCCTTCCCCGTAGATGAGGGACAGTGGTTACAAATGACTACAGTAAAACATGTGTAAAACGGCCACTCAAAAAAATATCAAAAATTGGTTTTCAAGACCGATTATTGCTTAATGCAGGTCAAAAGTATTGCACAATGCTCCAAGAGAGCATACTGCAATACTTTCGACCTTCATTAAGCTACCATTTGTCTTTAAGTCGTCTGTTTTGTCTATTTTTGAGTGGCCCCTTAAGACAGGCTTTACTGATAATCTTACTTGCACATGTTTTCTCATCTTCTTGTAATACTTTAGCAGCTCCGTCATAGCAGATACACCTGTAAATGCTCATCTGTTTCCAGGGTAATTTTACACAGCCCTCACTACAGCCACTTTCAGAACAACTGTCTGTATCATTCTCTGTAATATAGAAATAACATAACAGATACACCTGTAAATGCTCCTCTGGTACACATCCCTCACTACAGCCACTTTCAGAACAACTGTATGTATCATTCTCTGTAATATAGAAATAACATAACAGATAAATCTGTAAATGCCCATCTGATTCCAGGGTAGTTCTACACAGCCCTTAATACAGCCATTTTCACAACAACTGTCTGTATCATTCTCTGTAATAAAGAAATATTATAACAGATACATCTGTGAATGTTCATCAGATTCCAGGGAATTTCTACACAGCCCTCACTACAACCACTTTCAGAACAACTGTTGTTGTCATTAAATGCAATAAAGAAATAGAACAGATACATCTGTAAATGCTCATCTGATTCCAAGGCAGTTCTACACATCTACACAGCCCTCACTACAGCCACTTTCAGAAAAACTGTCTGTATCATTCTCTGTAATGTAGAATTATTATAATAGATACACCTGTAAATGCTGGCAGTTCTACACAGCCCTCACTACAGCCACTTTCAGAACAACTGTCTGATAAAGAAATAACATAACAGATACTCCTGATTCCATCCCTCACTACAGCCACTTTCAGAGCAAATGTCTGTATCACTCTCTGAAATAAAGAAACACCATACACCAGTAAATACTCATCTGATTCCAGGGTATAGGTAAATTTTGAACTCAGATGGATCAAAGATTGGATGAGTTTACTTAGTAGCATGTGAAAAGTTACTCAGATTGTCACAGCTATTTCTTTATATGTGGTGAAACTATAAGGTGATTAATCAGCAGTTGAACAAGAAATGTCACAAACACGTGACGAATGCCCCCAAAGGAATTGGTCTAGCATAAGACACATTTGAGGAAAGATAGCTATAATATAGCATGAAAAACCTAGAATGAGGCCAGAAGTCAATGTCAAGGTCAAAGTGACTCAAAATGGTATACACCACTCCGCCGTCCCAAGAGGAATCACCACCCCAAATTTGGGATTCCTACATCAAATAATATAGGAGATATGCTCTGGACACAATAATTCTTGAAAACTAGGTCAGAGGTCAAGGTCACAGTGACCCAAAAATGGTTTGTGACACTCAGGCATCCCAAGATGCATTTACATACCAAATTTGGAATTCCTATTTTAAAGAATATAGGAGATATGCACTAGTTTCTAGAAACTAGGTCAGAGGTCAAGTTCAAGGTCACAGTGACTAAGTTATGGTAAGTGACACTTCGTCATCCCAAGAATCATCCACAAACCAAATTTGAGATTCCTACCTCAAATAATATAAGAGATACGCTCTTGACATGATTATTCTAAAAACTAGGTCAGAGGTCAAGGTCACAGTGACCCGAAAATGGTACATGACACTCCCCTATTCCAAGATGCATCCATACACCAAAATTGGAATTCCTAACTCAAGGAATATATGAGATATGCTCTGGACACAATAACTCTTGAAAACTAGGTCAGAGGTCAAGGTCACAGTGACCCAAAAATGGTATGTGACACCCTGTCATCCCAAGATGTACTTACACACCAAAATTGGAATTCCTATCTCAAAGAATATAGGAGATATGCACCAGACTCAATGTAGTTTCTAGAAACAAGGTCAGAGGTCAAGTTCAAGGTCACAGTGACCCAATTATGGTACCCGACACTTTGTCATCCCAAGATGCATCCACACACTAAATTTGAGATTCCTACCTCAAATAATAGAAGAGATATGCTATATTCTAAAAACTAGGTCAGAGGTCAAGGTCACAGTGACCCGAAAATGGTACATGACACTCCGCTATCTCAAGATGCATCCACACACCAAATTTGGAATTCCTAACTCAAAGAATATAAGAGATATGCTCCGGACACAATAATTCTTAAAACTAGGTCAGAGGTCAAGGTCACAGTGACCCAAAAATAGCATGTGACACCCCGTCATCCCAAGATGCATTTACACACCAAATTTGGAATTCCTATCTCAAAGAATATAGGAGATATGCACCAGACTCAAGGCAGTTTTCAAGAAACTAGGTCAGAGGTCAAGTTCAAGGTCAAAGTGACCAAATTATGGTACGCGACACTTCGTCATTCCAAGATGCATCCACACTCCAAATTTGAGATTCCTACCTCAAATAATATAAGAGATATGCTCCGGACACGATTATTCTAAAAACTAGGTCAGCGGTCAAGGTCAAGGTCACAGTGACCCGAAAATGGTACGCGACACTCCGCCATCCCAAGATGTATCCACACACCAAATTTGGAATTTCTACCTCAAAGAATATAGGAGATATGGACCGGACACGAAAGCGGGACGGACGGACTGACGGACGGACGGACTGACGGACGGACAGTGCGATTACTATATGCCTCCCAAAGTTCCTTTGGGGGCATAAAAAGATGCAAGCAAAATTACTCAGCATACAAAGAGCAATGCTTACCAATAGCAGCAGATGATTGGCTGTATGCGAGACCACTTACTCCTCCCCCTTTCATAATCAGCTGTACATATGAACCATTGTGTGTTGCCAGAGTATGTGACACTGGGTCTACCATGTATACCATTTCTTCTGTTGCAGCTATCACCTGGGGAACCTGAAGGTAAATTGCATGCTGGGTAGTTTTTCATGCTTTTGCAGTCGTCTGCTGACTTTTTTTCAAAAAAATGAACTTTCTCACTTAGTCACTGCTTGGAGCAATTATATTCCTGCATTTTAGCAGTTATGTAAAGGCATGTCTTAAAATTTGGTGGAGATGCATGTATGGCATAAAACTTTTTTTTTGTTTACTTCCTGTCGGCGTGTGTATCGATGCTTACGTGATGATTGGCAGTTATGTCTTGTGCGTGTCAACTCATTAATTACACACTTGCAACTGAAGAAAATGTTGGTAATATACCAGTCTGCGCATGTTGCAATCACTTTCCAATTACTTGAAATGAGTTCTATCACAACACCCAACCAAACAATTTCGAATATTCACACAAGGTACAAGTTTTTCAAGGAAAATTATCAGCCATTTTACCGATCTGCATAATGAAAAAAATCATATCTGGAAGTTCTGTGTAAACGGAATCATTTTGGTTATTGGAACTCTGTTAACGTTTACCAAATTTTGTAAACGTGGCAGCCCTAGTTAGCATACACACAGGGGGTTAACTCAGTCACAGTGCGGGGTGATTCTTTATGACAGTTGTCAATGATGCTTTATGAAAGGGTTATGGGTGCTTTATGATTTCCTTAATCAGTATAAGGTAGGTGATGGGAAACGGCATTAAACTTAAGATTTTCGAAGCCCGAAAGTATTTTATTTCTGTTAATTCATTTATTTGAAAAGCTAAAGGTTTTACTCTTTGAGTCTTTGCGATGACGGTTTATGTGTCGGGGATTAATTGGCGGTTTAATTGGCGGTTTAATTAAGGTAATGATAAAACCCATAATAAAATTCAGTATTTTTATCAAAGTACATACTCCATCAAAGATATTTAGCATACAACTTCAAGTTCAATCTAAATGTCTTTGAAAAATCAATTGTCTCCTCATGTAAAACTATAAAGAGTTTATTTTAAATAATTAATTATGACAAGCTAAAAACTGGTCATAAAGAATCATTAACACATTTTGGTAACAGGTTCTTTACCAGTTCGAATGATGGATAACTGGTTCTTTATGAAAGGGTTCGGATGCTTTATGAAAGAATTGGCAAATATGTTAATGGTTTTAGGATCAAATATCAGGGCAATTAGACCTATTACTACAGCCCTGGCTTGTTTATTGAATGAGTTAAGACTTAAAGTCCCAGTCAACAATATTTCTGTCATGATGGGACTCCTCCAAGAGACAGGGAGAGACTAAAAGGGCCCAATCCCATCCAAATTTCCCCCAAGTCAAGCAAATCGCGCCCTATCATTACGATTAAGGTTAATATTTATTTCAATATCATATCAGTGATGCCGAGACATAGCCTCTGAATTTGTTTCATTTAATTGTTATTTTATTTGATTGGCTGTCTATGGTAAACAGCTGTGTTTATCATAACTACAATGTTCCTATGCAAGCCTACTGTAGGGCAGTTTACCATTACTTTTGCTCATTCTTATACAAGTTACTGGCAACTTGGTCTTCTTGAAACATCAGGAGAAGAAACAATTCTCCGTGAAAAATATGCTGGGTGCGATCTCTTGTCTGCTTACATATTAAGCAGATAGGCAACTGACCGAGCTACAGAGTCCAGATTGTTAGCTAAGCATCGCATGTGTCGCGTGTCCCAAGGGTGGGGGACAGAGGGTTTGCACCCCAGCTGGAAGATCAAAAATTGTTATATGTTTCCTTAGAAATACTGTTATTGACAACCTCGGGAAGAAGTAGGACCCCGTGGGCCCAATTGCTTCGAAAGGGAGGTCAGACCGCACTGCCCTCTGTGAAATAAAAAAAAAAACTAAAATAAAGATCTCAGGACACCCAACCCCCCAGACAGAATTTTCTGGATCCCCCCATGCATCGTTAACATCCAAACCCTGCTTTCAGCATCCAGAACTGTATCCCGTACTGTATCCGAGACATCAATATGTCTTTTTTGAAACTCCCAATAGGAGCATGTGGTGGATTGATGGGGATGGGGTGGCTCAGCGTATTTTGAACGTCCCAATAGGCGGGGACTTAACATGAATTAGTGAGTTGAGCCTGACAGGTCAAAATAGCAGCATTTGGTTTTTCGTTTGCTTGTCTTGGTTCTTTACGTCTGAGTCAACAATCTTTCAGTCTTGTCGGGATGGGTCTACCTTGGTGGATCCAGTACAAAAGCATCGGGTAAAACACTGATTCTGACGTCTCTGAATCTCAAAATAGCAACCCTTCTATTGAGCCACTGCGCCCCACACAGGCATGGAAGATTAAGGCAAACATTGTCCATAATAACTTTTATCTTACTTGATATTCTACTCTTGATTAACAAAAAGAGACATGCAGACAACAACGATTTACATGTTTGGATTCTCAAAAGAAACATCTCATTTAGACGGTTCTTTTGAGTACCCAAAAGAAATACAAATGAGTTTTTTTTTCAACATTCACAAACTTACCTCGCCTATTGATATATCCAATCATTAGAATCTAACAATCAACCTATAAAAAGCAGACTACTTGTGAACCCAGAAGCCAGATTTCTCGTTCTGGGTACCTGCAGTTGCAGTTATATTTCTCTTCGGTGGAGTTGTTTTCTCATAATTTGAAGACGAAAACAGAGCCTTCAGTTATTGTATTCCGTGCAACATCTAACAATGCACAAAGCTGGTGCAATATGAGAAACATACCGGGTAGGCGGCAATCGATTTTTGATCTACGTCTGTCGATAGTATTAACGTTTTCGATTGCCGCCTACCCGGTGTTTGTTTGTTTGTTTTTGTTGCTTTACGTCCCATGTCAACAGCTATGGTCATTGCGGGACGGTCAGTTCACTTAACCACACTTTTTCCTGGGCAGGCTTGAGCAAGCGGTTAACCAGTAATTTGTGCACATACTTTCGCTTGTAACTGACAACAACCCTTCTTGAATAAATCAGCGGAAGGAGGAGAATTACCGTAGAAATTATTTCATGATCAATCTCCACGAAAGTATGGTACCGGGTCGGGATCGAACTCGCGACCCCTGGATCTGCAGTCAGACACGCATCTGTAGCCAGACACGTTACCGATGCGTGTCTGACTGCAGAGCCTACCCGGTGTGATAAAGCCTATACGGGCGATCATCCTCACTTAATGCACCAGTCATTTGTATCCACTGCTCCCTCAATGCACCAGTCATTTGTATCCACTGCTCCCTCACCTACGGGGATGGGCGGGGATAGTGACTTTTCCCTTTTCAGAGTCCTGTGGGGACAAGCTGAGGGCAACAACCCTACTCTTAGCCCCGCCCTACACTACAGAAAATCTCACAGGGGTAAGTGTCCCAATGTTAAAACCCCCGCAGTTCCCCGGTACTGCGGGGACAATCAAAAAGTACCTGCACTGCACCATAGCCCACCGCTATCCCCGTAGGTGGGGGGCGTGGATACAAATGACTGGTGCATAAGCCTTTAAGGCTACGCTTACGGCATAGGCTACGCTTACGGCATATCTAAAGTTTTGACCAATAAAAGCCAAGCTTCATTGGTTCCTCAATGTATATCTGTCTGCCAAAAACATATTCTTCTGTTCGGGTAATAAATTACTAGTCTAGAATAATAGTTTTTATAGTATGCTTAAAAAAGACTAGACAAACACACGACACAGTGATCAGTTTCAGAAGTTGGCCATAAGATTGCTCATTTAAAAATGCATGTATTTGCATATTATTTCCATTTCTTATTGTAGTTCAAAGCAAGCAAAGCCTGCTGATCTAGAACTACTGTAGGGTAACACATATAAACTTTTGTGGTTACAAGATTGGCTAATATAGGAGCCTGTCACGTGGCAAAAGTAGCACCAAGACCCATATCAACATGGATATCAGTATTTTTTTTCACAGCTCTTATTCTGGATACAGATTTAGATCACGGCTAAGGTTGTGAGCAGTCTGGGAAGATTCCAACACCAATACGAGTCTTCATGGGCTGCTCTTTTTTGTCTTGCCAGCCCATGGAATGACACTTGCGACCATCTCACTATTAATATACATGTGAAATGTGTAGATTCAGCGACTCGCAGACAGCATGGGTGGGCCCAGAGGGGGTGGGGAGCAGAGGTCCAGACCCCTGGAAAATCACAAGCGCTATAGGTTTCCATGGGAATACGCATTAGGGATCCCCTAGGAAAGCTTGTACCTCAAAAACATATTAGTTTTCCAGTTTTCCATGGAATACGCTTATATTCTTTGCGAAACTTTGTAAAAGGCATTCCCCTTTAAAATAGGATGAAGACCATAAAAACTACGACAGAAAACATCTCATACTTTTGTGGGCGTGGACCCCCCTCTAACGCATCCCGACAAAATTTTCTGGATCTGCCCTTGAATAGTGTCTACTGCTTGGTAGTTTGAGGTACCACGAAAAGTGATAAAAGCATGCAAGCTGGCTCAAAGGCGCTCCGTGAATTTCTTCTTGAGCTATAAAAGCTACTGTCCTGCCAGGCAAGAGTGACAGTGACATCATGTTTTGTTTACAATGTTATCAGGGACTTATAATCGATAGATCACTTGTGTATTAATCCTATCCACAGGATAGGATTAATACACAAGTGATCTATCGATTTGCGTTAGCTCAGCTTGAGTGTACAAGTTAATGCTTTACCTAACAAGTGTAAACAAAACATGACATCACTGTCACTCTTGGCTGGCAGGACAGTAGCTAGACTTGAAATATTGGGTGTAGTTTTTTAAAATTGACAAAAACAACAAATTTGCGCCATCTGTCTAACATGTCGTCATTCGATGAGTGACAATCAAGTTTGAAAGTATGCATAAAAATCAAAGGATGTCTGATACAACCTCCAAAAGCCAGCCAAAAACTGCGGTTGATCATTACACCCAATTTTCGGCTGCTGCATATATTTGTTTAGATTATTGACTAATATATAAGCACAGAAGCAAACAGCAACAGTCTGTTTAGGTCTACCCTGTTTGCCTAAGAGACTTCAAAAACATTCAGCATACGACAAACGCAGACAGCTTTTGTTGTAATTGGTAAGTGGATCAAATTAAAGCAATTCTAAAATCGATGTCCATGCACGTTAGAAGAAAATATTTCTATTCTTACCATAAACAAAAATGGTTATTGGGCGAGGTACTTCTATTACAGAGCGGGCACGATTTAAATTGCAAAATCTACAATTTTCCGTTTCAACGGGCCATATTTTTTTTAAATGGGTAATAGAGAGATAAAGTCCTTGTGTTTCACACGTTGTCTTATTGATTGATATCTGTTTCATGAGGATATCTTAAACTGTAATGAGATACAGAGCTAGGGGACTCGGAGCATGTATGATCTATGGACAGACATTTGAGTTAAAGTTGTTACCTTGAACTTGTGAGATGGTGGCTGAGTGGATTCTTTATGTCCCAGTCAACAATCTTTCAGTTATACCAGGACGGGTCTTATTGGGTTGAACCAGTATTAAGCAATGATGAATGTGTCTTGCTCAAGGACACAACGCAGTGACGCTGGTGGGGCTCGAATCCGCAACCACTCGGTTCTGAGTCAAGCACTCTATCACTGAGCCACAGCACTCCCTTGGAATGGTAGCGGTTGGTATGGATTCATAAGGGAAACATTAGCATCTATGACGGATATCAGTCTAGTGGTACACCTTCATGCTATCGGTAATATTCGTATGAGAGTATAATTTTTTATTGGGTCCTGTAGCACAGTCGGAGGCAAGCCCAGTGGTTCATCTAGGGTTCGTAAGTTTCATTGCGACCCTCCTAAAGTCCATTATTACCTGGAGATTGGTCATGAAAACGAATATACGTTCATTCGCCAACTTCCGCTGATTCAATAAGGGTTCTTGTCAGTTTCAAGTGAAAGTATGTGCAAAAAGTACTGTTTTATACCCCTATTTCACACAGGGCCCGAATCCCACGAATTGACAAATATTACAGCTGACATACGAGGATCATTCATTTTGGAACTGATGCCCCCGAAGCATGGATGGACCTTTTTTATAGCTGTCGTGAGGGAAAATCTCGCGAATCATCATGAATCGCCGCGGATTTCTGTTAATTCGTGCCCAATTCGTGCTGCATTCGGCATATTCTCAACTAATTGGTGGTCGATTCTTTAACTTATTGCAGTATTTCCACTGAATCGTAGAACATCACGTATGGGTTGAAAAAAACCCCCCAATTCTCCACGAATCCTAACATTTATCGATTCTATATGATTCTGGGGATTCGTGGTCTATGTGGAATAGGGCATTACCTCCTTAGCTAAGCTTGCCCAGTAAAGTGTGGGATGCCGTAATATGACGGAAAAATTGTTGACTTACCCCTCTCGTACCCCCTCCTCTCGTACCCCCCCCCCCCCCCCCCCCACGACCCTGAGGATAGGGTCAATAGGTCAAAATTCAACTTTTTCTGAACAGCAACACAAACCAACAAAGACATTTGAGCCGGGACAAGAAACTTCCAGCAATGTGGCATTTTGGCACGAATAGACTCTATGTGCGGCCTCCTTTTAAGCTTAGAAACTACAAATGCTAATCGGTCAATAGCTTAACAGTCATATAATAGTTAAGCGACTAGCAAAGGCTCAGATCAGACTGCGCATATGTGCAGGCTGGTCATATGTGCACATACCAGCGGCCCATTTATTGGGGCAAAAAATACATTAGGGCTGTATATCAGGACGAAATTGCATTTGTCTCATAAAGAACTTGTAACTTCTTTCATAAAGAATATGTTATAACTTTCTAAAAGAACCTGTAACCCGAATTTTAGGCTCATAAAGCATTTGTAACCTTTCATAAAGAACCATTAACTTCGAAAAATGTTGAAATAGGCTAAAACGTATATCAAAGGAAGAATTTAAGCTTCAGATACCAAATTTATAATATAATGGTTCGTTTCCAAGCGTTTTTGGCTCGATAAAACCATGAAATATACACATATGGCATTTGTTGCAACTTAGCATCTCTAGTGTAACTGGTGAATTGTTGGACAGCTAAACTGTATGATAAATGCATAGACTATCATGAAACATGCTGCTTATATGTCTATTAACAAAATTTGACTCGAAAACTGTCGAATATTACCATTTTCACCCCGCGTTTGGCATGAGCATAGAAACTTGTAAAGAATCATTGACCCAAAGTAAAGAACCTGTAACCGTTTTCATAAAGCATCATTGACAACTGTCATAAAGAATCACCCCGCACTGTGACTGAGTTAACCCCCTGTGATACACTTCAAGATGCTTACATTTAATGTATTTACCCTAAATGCTCAGAGAGACAGACCTCTGATCAAGGTTTATGGTGTTTGCCATACCATTACAATGTTTGACACATCGTTTCAATGAAAATCAAATCATTTTCATGCATATTTTGTTCACATGCACAATATGAAGATTTTAAACTTTTGGCATTGCAAGACACTTCTATCCTTATTATGTTAGCACTTTTTCTTTTTGAAAAGTTGCAATCTGTTGACACTTGATCTGATCAAAATGGTAGCCAGTATGATGACCTTAAAATGAGGGGTGTCAGTGAAAAGTGCACTTTTTCACAACTTTGAAAAAGATGAAGTGCATTGAAACATATTTTGATACTTAGTGAACATAGTTTTATTGCCATAACATGCAGATTTTATAAACATTGGGATATTTTGAAAATTGGTCTTTGTCATCGTGGCTAACGAGGGAAAATATATGCCTTATGGCTAGAATTTCTCTGCATCTATTATGACATCCTCGCTAACAAAGGCATAACCCATTCTGTTACACACTGCATTCACTGAATGCAGTGTGTAACAGAATGGGTGATGCCTGGGTTACTGAATGCAGTGTGTAACGGAATGGGTGACGCCTGGGTTATTGAATGCAGTGTGTAACGGAATGGGTGACGCCTGGGTTATTGAATGCAGAATGTAACAGAATGGGTGACGCCTGGGTTACTGAATGCAGTGTGTAACGGAATGGGTGACACCTGGGTTATTGAATGCAGTGTGTAACGGAATGGGTGATGCCTGGGTTATTGAATGCAGTGTGTAACAGAATGGGTGATGCCTGGGTGAGTGAATGCAGTGTGTAATGGAATGGGTTACGCCTAGATAAGTGAATGCAGTGTGTAATGGAATGGGTTACGCCTGGGTAAGTAAATGCAGTATGTAAAGGAATGGGTGATGCCTGGGTAAGTAAATGCAGTGTGTAAAGGAATGGGTGATGCCTGGGTAATTGAATGCAGTGTGTAACAGAATGGGTTACGCCTGGGTAAGTGAATGCAGTTTGTAATGGAATGGGTTATGTCTGGGTTATGGAGGATGCTATCATGGGAGATATTCCAGTAAATTTAAAACAAGAAAACAAGAAAAAGTTCTTTAAACTTTAACAAATGCTTTTGCAATAAAACCCATCTCCAGAAAATATAGGTGTGACTATTGGTGCAACAACCAGTCAAACCTTTTAACCCTTAAAACGCCACCTATAATTTGCAGCAGACGACAATTGCAAATTTTGCCGCTTTTTCAAAAACAACAAACAAGGCATGGAATTTCATGACTGCTGGCAGACGATTCTCTTGTAATATCATACCTTATTTTTGTGGAAAATTGGGAAAGATATCGCAAAATTTGTCGTCTGCTGCAGTCGTGATTGGCCCTTTACACCCATGCTCATACAATGAAAACAGGTTTTCAGCAATGGTCTTGCTGGGGAAGAGAGAGAGTTGGTTGCTTTACTTTAACTGTCTTCTTGATGTCATGTAGCTGTGATTGTTCTTTGCCTCTTCCTCATGGTGCCATTAGTTGGTCTGCCGTGTGCGATTGTGGCATTTCCTGGTCATACTCACTAACTTTTATCATGAAATAGCATCATACCACATTCTCAGGTCCGATAGTTTCAAAACTGCCATCGACTGTATTGTATGTCTCTATAGCGATATCACCTCCAGATGAATTGTAACCATGGTAACTATCAAAGAAATAGACTGTGTCCTCAAAGATGGCCAGTCCCGATGGTGAACCAGTCTTCTTTATAATGGCAAGATTCTGTCCATCAAGGTCTGCTCTTAAAATCTTTGGATCCTTGCCACTTTCAGATATATACAGATGTCTGAAATGAAATTAAAACATGGTAAAACAATCTTGGCACATTTACCATTTTCCCCCGCCATTCATGACAATTGTCGTCTGCTCCCTCTTCTGCTTATGCACTTTGGTATCATACATTGCAAACATTATGGACCCAGATCAGACTGCTCCCTCAGGGAGCAGTCTGATCAGGGTCCATAGTGTTTGCTTTCACAGTCAAAGGTATTCTGAAGTGCACTTGAATTTATGCAGCAGACGGCATTTTCAGGAAAAAAATATTGGCAGATATAAAGCCAATGAAAAACACCCAATATAACAAAATTGTCTCATACAGCATGCTTATTAAAAGAAGTTTAAGGCAAATGCTTATAGGACATACATGTATGAGGGATGATCATATAAAATTTCAGTCTCACCTCGATGATTTTGTTTGATTTGATTCTTTACGTCTCATCAACAATCTTTCAGTTATGTAGGGAAGGTCTTCTTGGGTTGAACCAGTACTAAGCTATGATTAATATGTCTTGCTCAAGGACACAACTCAGTGAAGCCGGTGAGCCATGAACCAGCGGCCCCTCGGTCTCGAGTCAAGCACTGAGCCAATGCACTCCCTATCACCTAGATGATAAATTCATTTTGGCATACAGCTATAATGCAAGGCCATATAACTTCATACACCAAATCTCAATATCTGCTGTGATTATTTTGTGCCATCTGCTAATATTTTTTCAGAATCATTTTTTTTTCTTCAAAATATTCTTTCTGGAATACCATCTGAGTTTAAAACAAAGTGTCAATCCTGATCTGGGTCTATACTATTGGCAAAGGTTACCAGCAGGCAAAGACGTACACAATACAAACCTCTGGTTTAAATCCAGGGCCAATGCAATAGGGCCTTCCACTTCATATAAGACTGTCTTTATGATTTTGTGCCGTCTGCTGATTTTTTTTCAAAATCAACCTTTTAAAAATATTATTTCAGGAATATGATCAGAGGGTCAAAAACAGCTTGGATCTAGATCAGGCCCAATGTTTCTAAACTGTTTGTAAGTCATCAGAAGACAAATTATTAGCACTCGAAGACTTAACAATACAAACCTCTGATTTAAATCCAAGACTAATGCGAGAGGGTTTTCCACTTCATATAAAAGTGTCTTTCTCTTTTTGGTGTTGACTTCAACAAACTCTACTGTATGCCAGCTGTACACTGTACCATCCAGATTAGGACCAGAATGACCAACGTTGGTAAAATATAGTCTACCACTTTTCCAGTCGAATGCCATTCCTATAAAGAAACAAGATACTAGGATGGTTAAAAAAATATCCCCCAGATCATAAAAATCACAGTAAAACTATAATGAACCATAATTTATTTATTTATAAGGTCAAAGGTCAAGGTCATGTATTTTGGAATATTTGAAAAGCTCTTCTCATACATATAATCATTTGATAGGGTCCAGTATTTGAAAGTTATGGCCAAGGATAAAAGTTTTTTACATGTACACACTGGCCAAAACCAATCCCATCTTCATATGAGAAGCATATAACTAATCTGGCAAAACAGATCCCGCAGAAATAGAGAGAACCTACAATATTAGAAAACAGCAGACTCCGTTTTATTGAGTCTGTTCATGAGAACTGATGGAAAGTGCAAAATTCTCACGCCCCCTAGCACCAGCTTAAGCGGTATTCTGCTCTCCGTCAGAACCCAATATTCCCGAAGGACCATAATATGAAAAGATATACACATTTATGATTTTGGATATTTCAATGAGTTAAACTTTTAAAAAAGGACTGCCTTAAAATAGAACTCAGGGCTGTGGAAATACCATGCCCGACTTTTCCGACCTGGTCCCATTTCATTCAGGACAAGTTGAAAATTTCTTTTTACTTGTCCTTGGACAAGTACAAATGTATAGAGTTAATAAATTCTGTATTTCATATTTTGATTAATATCTTGCATTGAAAAAAGTGTGGATCTACACTGTTTACAAGAGAGGCCAGCTGAGCAGGATCCATACTGGTTACAAGAGTTGATATCTGGTTTCAAGCTGTTTTTGAAAGAGTAAATTGTTTAAGCACAGAAAGGTATTAGCTAATTTGTTCTTTCGGACAAGTAAAATTTTCTATGGACAAGTACATTATGCCCATTTACTTGTCCCTAGACAAGTAGAAAATTTAACTATTTCCACACCCATGGAACTTATTCCACACCCAAGTGAGAGCTTTCAAAGTTAAAGACATAACGAAAGCCTACCTTGAACAGCCCCAACACCATCACTGCTGTTCAAGAGTACAGCCTGATCAGTACCATCCAGGTATATGCTGTAAATTCTCTTCTCAGTTATGTCACCCCAGTACACAACCTAGGATAACAAAAATGCAGTACAGTCCCTTTATAACACACCTCATTATAACACAGATTTGGATATAACATGGTCATGTTGTGGCTCCCGAATTGCTTTACCATAGAATTTTACAAAGGAATTATAGGAAAATGACCATTGCATGGTCATTTTCCTATAATTCCTTTGTAAAAAAGTCCATTTACAATGTAATTCACTTATAACACAGATCATTCCTATGGACCCCAAACAGAGTGTTATAAAGGGACTGCACTGCACTGTACATGTTTATAGTGACCAATTTCCTGATATTTTAACAATAAGCAATTTCTGTGACCTAAAATTTAATGAATAAGCCAAAATTTACCAAAATAAGCTGATTTTTGTGCAAATGTCTTTATCGAGTAGTGACTAAGGGGCAAATATTTTAACAATTAGTGATTTTAGGATTTATATGATGTAAGGAACAAAGTGATGTCCTACTGATAAAATTCATGATTACTTTATATGTTAAAGAACAATGAAATTGTGAATAGTAGTATAACAATTATTATTTTCTCTGAAACATACATGTATTAGTTGTTCATTCCAACTGCTTGTAGCAAGACACTTTATCCTTGGCTTAGTATTGGTTCAACTCAGGAAGACAGGAAATCATCCCAATATGACTGAAAAATTGTTAACTGGGATGTGAAGCAAAAACACAAACAAAAAACCAAAAGCTTGTGAATACTTGATGATTTTTCAGTTTTTAATGCCCGTCTAGTGTTGTCCCGCATGCCTCAGCCATATTCAGTACCCACTCTGGACCCTTTTTTATACCTACCTGGTCAACAGGGTCATATGTGACAGCTGCTGGCTTGCTAGATTTTCCAACCAATGAGAAATCAGCATCAGCAGCATTGTCAAGGGAGATAAATCCAACTTCTCCATACTGTTGTAGTGTCACAAATAACAACTGGCTAGGCACTGAAAGAACACAACATTTCATTAGTCAAGAGTCATAGGAACCAGTCCAGTTCTGCAGTATGCCACAAATAATAACAGTTCAAAGTGTGTTTTATAATCTAGATTTCAAGGGTGTAACCAGATGCTGAAATAGTTACGCACATCAAAGGGAGACTATTGAAACTAGCAGTGATTCTCATCAAATGCACCTCTTTTCAAAATGGAGACTTTTTTAACCCTTTCCTTTTGATGCCTTTGAAATACTATGTATATGAGAATATTATGGAAAATGGAGCATTTGCTCCTTGGAGCAAATGCTCCATTTTCCATAATATTTTCAAAAGTATTCAAAACTTTACTTAATTTTTCTAGAATTTCTTTCAATGTTGTCTAACAATAGAAAATGATGTCATGATCTAACAATAGCCTATGGTGTAAAGAGTAAAATGAAAGAATTTGCTTCCAGAGGGTATAGAAAAGCAATATTTCCATATTAAGTGATTTGCCCTGAATGTGTGAAATTTTTATTACACACAAAATATATAAAAGATGTAATGGGGGCTGCACCTATGATTTCTGTAAAAGCTAGACCAGCCTCAGTGGTCAGAGTGATTGAACGCATCCCAAGTTTTTCCATTTCTTTGTTCACATAGATCTGCTGGACCACAAATAAATTGCAGATAATTTTTTCTAACTTTAAAACAACAGTTGCTTGCACTTTTGATGCTACACATGACTTCATGTGTTAGGCCTCCAGATCATTATATAATGTTGCTTTTCATTGGCTG
The DNA here is from genome assembly GCA_964019695.1 of Loripinus fragilis. Taxonomy (NCBI): domain Eukaryota; kingdom Metazoa; phylum Mollusca; class Bivalvia; order Lucinida; family Lucinidae; genus Loripinus; species Loripinus fragilis. Next base: position 23,718,314 of record OZ026523.1, read on the forward strand.
GCAAGTGATTCTATGCAGCCGTCAGTAGGCGTAACATATACCCTACTTCATTTTCACCCTCGTTCTGAAGGGAAAATGTTGCTAGTGCATTAGAAATCAGGCTTTACAGCTAGACTAAGTTGGCACCATAAAACTTTTCTGACTGTAAATCTGATGATATACCTTCCAAAATGATAACTGTGAATATGGTTATCTTAACTATTTCCTTGCTAGTGGCAAATTTTGTTGACTGCTGATACCTTCTCAAACAGTTTGGACTCAGAACAGGACTGACAAATTGTTGGTTCTGATCTGGATCCAAAACCGTTTGACACTCTTATAGTGTTCCTGGAAATTAATAAAATAAATTCAGCAAATGACCAAAAAATCTTGGTAAATTACCCAGCATGCAAAGAGTTTTAAATTGAAGTACCTTGACAAGTCTTTCCATCTGCAGTGAGGGCCAGGCCACCATATGTTGGACAAGCACATTTATACTCCTGTCCTTTACCAGGGAGACATAGGTGAGAACATCCACCATTTTCACTATAGCCACAGGGGTGCTGACCTACAAAATAGAGAACACTGTCAAAAATCATAGACGAACAGTGCAGACCCAGATCAGACTGCTTCTTCAGGTCTGATCAGGGTCTTCCCTCTTTGCTATTCAGACAAGCATTATGTGATTTTCAGCCCTGATAATCAAGATTTTTTCTGAGAACACATAAACCAAAAGTGTTCAAAGTTTTAGAACATTTACAGTTTGTAAAGAGTAACATACTGCAACAACAGTCCATGGCATAACAGCAATAGAGCGCCAGTTGGTTAAAAGTAAGTAAGGGTGCAAAGATCAGGAATCGATACAATCAAGTACCACACCTGACCCAGGATACCAATGGGAAAGTGACAAACTCACAGTCAGACGCCACAAATAAGAGCCAAGAGGTCAGCCCTTTCCCAGCAGGTGACCGCAAGGTACATATAAACAAATGCGCACAAAGGCATAGCAAACACAAGACAGACAAAACACAAAAGATCCACAAAAGAAGTACCGCCTTGGAACGGTCAGTAAAACATTCTGGTTCAAACAACCTTCAGAGACTTGTTAAGTATTTAGCTGTAAGCCGTACTTATTTTAGACAGAAAATTATAGCTGTGTAGCTAGAAGCTTAATTTAGAAATAAGAATGTAGTTGTAAGGTGAGACATTTATTTTAGACAGAAGAATGTAGCTGTTATGATTAAAAAGCTTAATACTTACGTTTAGGCTGTGTTATAGGGTTCAGGCTGACCAAGCTGTAAAGTTCTCTGGTTCCCAAATCTCTGGCTCCCAGCTGCCAGACTGTTGAATCGGTTCCTATCAGCACCAAGTATAGAGCAGTACTGAACCAGGTACTGACCACAGCTGTGTTCCCATAGACTACCAGTCCATATGGGGGAGCACCTTGAGTGATGGATTTTATCCCTCTCTCTTTCTTGATGTTAGCACCTTTTAAACTGCTGGAGAAGATAGCATGGTTTCTTGCATCTGCCCAGTAAAGTTTTCTGAAAAAAAAAAAAGAGAAAAATTATACAGTGAAACCTGTGTAAAACGGCCACTCTCAAAAAGATCGAAAATTGATTTTCCAATTATCCCTTAATGCAGGTCAAAAGAATTGCAGAATGCAGGAGCATTCTGCAATACTTTTGACCTTGATTAAGCTACCATTTGTCCTTAAGACCTTTGTTTTGTCTATTTTGAGTGGCCGTTTTACACAGGTTCTACTGTATACTCACTGTGAGCGTAACTTTTCAAAATTCTCTATCCTCTTTTGAAAACAGTGTGGATCCAGATCAACTGGCTTCTGATAATAAAGCTGATGGAGTGCAGTGGCTCAGTGGTAGAATGGTCGACTCGAGATCGAGGGGTTGCGGGTTTGAGCCTCACCGGAGCCACTGCATTGTGTCCTTGAGCAAGACACTTTATAATCTGCTTAGTACTGGTTAAACACATAGAGACCCATCCCAACATGACTGAAAAACTGTTGACTGGGATGTAAAGATGTAAAGAATCAAATCAAACAAACAATAAAACTGATGTCAAGGAGGTCATTAGATTTAACCACATTATTTCTGGGCATACTTAAACCATAGCTGTTGAACAGTACTCAGGGCACATCCTTTCACCAGAAGCAGGCAATAGCCATATACTAAAGCAACAATATTGGAAAAAAATTCTTCAGAAAGAGTGCTGACGAACCAAAGGATTGAATATTAAACTTCCTAATTTTTAGTCTTGACTAAACCCGACATGTGAGCTTTTAAAAAACATACCCATGAGATTTTAGTAGGAGGAGCTATATTACCGGGCAATCAACATACCCGAGAGATACTTTGGCCAAAGGACCAATAACAACAACAGTTGACGTGAGCTTTCAGTCAACTGAGCTTTCAGGCCGGACTGAACACCAATGGCTTAGTATGCAAAATGATCTTAAAGATCAGAGAGTCTATGTACACTCTTAACTTAGGCTAAAAATAATTTAAACTGGCGTCTTAATGGCACTTTAAGAACTTTTGTTTTATTGTTTAACTGATTTGATTCTTTATGTCCCCGTCAACAAGTTTTCAGTTATGTCGGGATGGGTCTTCCAAGGTTGAACCAGTACAGTACTAAGCAAGGATAAATGTGTCTTGCTAAAGGACACAACACAGTGACGCCAGTGAGGCTCAAACCCGTGACCCCTTGGTCTCGAATCAAACCCTCTACCACTGAGCCACTGTACTCCCTAGACTTAGTATGCAAAATGATCTTAAAGATCAGACAGTCTATACCTACACTCTAAGCTTAGGCTAAAAACATTTTAAACTGGCGTCTTAATGGCACTTTAAGAACTAATGAAGCATCAAACTTCCATCTAATAAAGTAGTTCTAGAGACCTTGAATCAATCTCAAGAATATGTAACCATTTTCCTGCCATTCACGGCAATTGCCGTCTGTTCGCTTATCTGGTGATATAGTTTTGTAGCCTATATTGCAAACACTATGGACCCAGATCAGACTGCTCCTAAGGGGTTACTACAGGGTTCATCTTGTTTGCTTCCATGATCAAAATTAGTCTGAAGTGCATTTGAATATATGCAGCAGACGTAAAAAGCAGATGACATTTTTAAGACAAAAATTTATTGGCAGGGTTAGGGCTTATACAGTATCGATCCAGACAAGACTTTGTTTTTTCCACAAATTTGAGTTACAGACTGTTACTTCAGATTAACTTTTTGCTTGTTTGTTTCGTCTGCTGATAACGTCAGCAAACAGTTTGGCCCCCAATCGGGCTCTACAAAATGGTGGGCCTGATCAGGATCTAAAATAACCAAAAAACATGGCAGTGTTATATGCAGATTTTTACCCATTTGCTGCAAGTTGTGACTTTTGCGGTCTGCTGATAACCTTCCTGACTAAAAATAATCTGCAAGCACGCAGAATTTAATTTATACCCAGAATGCAAATGTTTACATCTTTTCTCATGACACAGCACAAAATGTACAGACAAATTATCCCATATCATGCCAACATTTTTTTTTGTCAAAAAATTGTTGTCTGCTTATAACGTCTGTTGCATGTATTCAAATACACATTTTTTTTGTCGAAAAATTGGTGTCAGTTTATAACGTCTGTTGCATATAATTATTCAAATGCACATTTTTTTGTCAAAAAATTGTTGTCTGCTTATCACGTCTGCTGCATATATTCAAATACACTCCAGATTACTTACATAATGGGTGCAAACACTATGAACCCTGATCAGACTGCTCCAAAGGGAGCAGTCTGATCTGGGTCCATATTGTTTGCAATATAAGGCTATCAAAGTGCATTAACCATTTGTATACTAATGGATTCTTCCTTCTGGTTTGATACAATAAACTTGAGATAGTCCATTGTACATATCTAGGGGTGTTAGATTATAATTAAAACAAATATTGTATTATTTTGTCCAAACTTCCTTTTTACCTTTACACACAGTGTAGATCCTGATAAAATGCAGCATTATGCTGCATTTCATCTGGGTCTTCACTGTTTGCAAAAGTACTCATTTAGGGGTTTCCTGAATACAAAGGTTTAAAGCAGATGAGAGAGCAGACGACGATTTTCGTTAATGGCGGGAAAAGGATTACTGTATAAGTGACCAGATATTTTCTCCTGTTGCACTTTTGATATGGCCTTTTATACCAGTCCCAGGGGGTGGTGGCACTAACAGCCTTATGAATAAATCAAATATTAGATGTATTATAGACTTACCAGGGGAATATTCTTTTATATACTTCCAGATAAATCAATAAATAGGGTCAAATAATGCAGGTTAATTAGGAAATATCATTGCAAACATTGAAGATGCTGAAATGGGTCCGCCGATAAGCATATATTTTGAGCGTAAAACTGTAAATATTTTCTTACCCATCAGTTTAAACATGTGTTTCAGTTGCTCAAAAGAAATGTCTCATTGATTTTTGGTTGATTTTGTTGCTTTACGTCCCAAGTCAACAGCTATGGTCATTGCGGGACGGTCAGTTCACCTAACCACACTTTTTCCTGGGCAGGCTTGAGCAAGCGGTTAACCAGTAATTTGTGCACATACTTTCGCTTGTAACTGACAACAACCCGTCTTGAATGAATCAGCGGAAGGGAGGAGAATGACCGTAGAAATAATTTCATGATCAATCTCCACGAAAGTATGGGACCGGGCCGGGATCGAACTCGTGACCCCTGGATCTGCAGTCAGACACGCATCTGAAGCCAGACACGTTACCGACTGCGCTACGCGGCCCGGTACCGTCTCATTGAGACTAGTCATGAACTTCTGACTCTCAATTTATCCATTTATGCAATTTCATTATTTCAGTAAAACCTGTCTAAAATGGCCACTCTCAAAAGGACTAAAAATTGTTTTTCATGACCAATTATCGCTTAATGCAGGCCAAAAGTATTGCAGAATGCTGAAATGGGAGCATTCTTCAATACTTTCGACCTTCATTAAGCTGACATTTGTCGTTAAGATCTTTGTTTTGTCTATTTTTGAGTGGCCGCTTAACACACTGGTAAATGTGTACGTTGCTTTGCCGGTATTTACGTGTATTGCCGGTAATTCATAGAGTGGATGTGGTAGGTATTTTGTCGGTGATAATACTATATAGAAAAACATGCCATATGCCAAAGGGACTTTAGACTTCAATTTATTTTAAGTATTCAGTATGTGCATGGAGATTTATGTAAGCATTTAGGAATAGATTCAAGTACCAATCGAATACCTATCATCCAGATCGGTACTCGAATCTATTCCTAAATGCTTACATAAATCGCCATTGGTATGCCGACTACTTAAAAATGATCAAATTCTATAGTCCCTTTGGCCTACGGCATGTTTTTCTATATAGTATTAACATCAATATCCACCACACCCAGTCTATGAATTACCGGCAATACGCATAAATACCAGCAATACAACGTATACATTTACCAGTTTGCTTAAGACAGGTTTTACTGATAATGGATTCATCATGTAGATATAAAACAATGCAGATCCTTATCAGCTGGTTTCATCAGAAGCCAGCTGATCTTGATCTAGACTGTTTTCAAATTTGAAAAAGTTAATTAATTGCACAGAGCACTCATTAGGTCAAGTACAGTATAAAAAGAAGCCCATAACTTACATGAGTATTCATGTTTTATCCAATTTAATAAAAGAGTTGAGGAAAAGAAAGCAAAGCTTGTTGAGCATTTTATATCTTTTTTGCAACGAGTTTAATAAATTAAATAATACAGGAGCAGGAATGTTAGATTCTATTTATCACATGACATTAAAATTACTTAAAATCACAGTTTGGGTGTGAAGACGTCAAGATTTTGCCATCTTTTACACAACATTAAAATGGACGTCATTTAGTAATGTCACTAAATCTGTATCGATTTTATTGCATGTTATGAGAAATAGTTAGAGGTCATATTTGAAAGCTTGGGGTTCACTTTTAAAATTCAGAAATATAACACACTTTTCTCTACGGGAAGATTTTTCATCTAATTTCCCTAATTTGACTACAATTGAGATTTCAAATGACTTAATGAATTTGAAAAAAGATTGACATGCCAGTTTTATTGATTATGTGCACAATTATAGGAAGGTAGACGAGCACAGTAGGTCAATTTCTATTTGGTCATTTGTTGTGATGTTTTTTGGCACAATGCGTTTTTATCATATGACGTCGCGTCTGGGAGTGAAATAACACCATGCAATAAAATCAATAAACCACTAGTGGTTTATAGATTTACTGGAAACGTTATGACGTCCATAACAACGTTGCGTACATAATGACAAAATTGTAATGTTTTTACGTCAGAAATGAGACTTCAAAATAATCTAAATGTCATATGATAAATAGAATCTAACATTCGTGTCGTGTATTATTGAATTTATTAAACTTGTTGCGAAAAAGAGATAAAATGCTCGGCAAGCCTCGCATTTTATCTCTTTTCAACAACTCGTTTAATAAATTCAATAAAACATGAGCACTCATGTAAGATCCTCTATTTATTTTGATACTGCTTTTCATGTATAAGAAATGCTTTCATTAGAAAGTGAAAGTATATTTTGGTAAGAGTAGCGCTAAGAATGTTGTGACGAGTTCCTTGTCAGATGTTGAGGAAGGGTTGGTGTCGTCAGAACATGACGAGATTGTTGGGCACAAATGGGGAAGGCAACCTACTTTGGCACCAGACCAGAAGGAAGCAAAGGTATTATTGTCCTCCTGTAATAAATGTTCTAAAATTTTTCTCAATCTGGAACTCACAAAATGCTTGCAAAGGAGAAGACCCTGATCAGACTGCTTCTTCAGAAACAGTCTGATCTGTGAAGAAGCAGTCTGATCTGGGTCTGCACTATTTGTCTTCGGGGAATCAGTGTTCAAAATTTTAGAACATCTACCATATGGCTCTATAGCTCTGTTATTCCATTGATGATCAATACTCTTCAAATTTAAACTAGTGAATTCTCCAAGAATTGCAGGCAGATAGCATTAGCTAAATGAACAATCAGATTTAAGATGATGAAAATAATAGGCTTACCCCTAAAGTGCCATCCATAGATGGGTCAGCACATGAGATTTTGGTACTTATTGCATTAGTGACCTGTGACCTGCCTATAGGTCGAGACAAATATGCTTGTCTCAAGATCGAGGGGTCGGGGGTTCGAGCCTCACCAGAGGAACTGCATTGTATACGTGCGCAAGACTAGTAAAATTGAGAATAAAGGGAGTGCAGTGGCTCAGTGGTAGAGTGCTTGACTCCAGATTGAGGGGTTGCGGGTTTGAGCCTCACTGGAGGTATTGCATTGTGTCCTTGAGCAAGACACTTTATCCTCTGCTTAGCACTGGTTCAACCCAGGAAGACCCGTCCCGACATGACTGAAAAATTGTTGACTGGGACATAAAGAATCAAATCAAACAAACAAATTAACAAAATTTTAGTGTAAAATTGAGATTTTCTTATTCAGTTTAAACATTTGTTTTGGGTGCTCAAAAGAACAGTCTCGTTGAAATGGTTCTTTTGAGTACCCACATCATATGTTTTGGTTGAGAAATAAGAAAATCAATTCTTCTCTAGAGGCCTGTATCGTTAGCAGGTTCAAAAAGCAATAGGTCATAAAATATGGAAGAAGATGAAAGCTCACACCAAAACTTAGCAGTTTTCCCACTTTTCCGTAAATCAATACATCTTAGTAGTAGTGTTTTGTTTGTTTCATTTGATTCTATACGTTCTATCAACAATCTTTCAGTTTTAAAGGGACAGGTCTTCCTGGGTTGAACCAGTACTAAGCTAGGATTAATGTTCTTGCTCAAGGACACAACGCAGTGACGCCGGTAAGGCTCAAATCCATGGCCCCTCAGTCTCGAGTCAAGCACTCTACCACTGAGCCACTGCGCTCCCTATTAGTAGTAGTGTGCTTTCCAGAAATAAGATAAATTCAGAGAGCGTCCAAAAGCAAATCAGCACCCCACCCCACTAGCAAATTAGCCCACACACACTTATTATCCCTTTCCAAAACAGTCTTGCTTTTGTTTACCAGACTCGTCCATTGAAATTGGGGCTGCGTGAAAAATGCTTTGGCAATAAATTTAGCTCTAATATGAAAACATCATTTCAGTGAAAATTCCATAAAAATCAAATGAAAAATAACAAAATATTTAAGAAAAAAGAAAATTATTTTAGGCTGACCTAGCCTCTTCACAATTCAAGCTGAAATCTGTTCAACAACATAGCAATATTTTTTCTTTTTAGGCTTCATAAGGCACCAATTGCCTTTAGATACAGGATTCTGTTTTCTTTGAATCATAGCATCTTGTGACATCTGTCAAAGAAATTAATTGCCTTAAATGGAAGAATTGAACTCTTTGCATGCTGGGTAATTTTTCATGCTTTTGTTGTCGTCTGTTGATTTTTTTCAAAATGAGCTTTTTCGAAAAGTTCTTTCTGGAGCACTATCAGAGTGTCAAAATGTTTAGATCCAGATCAGGACCGACATTCTTTCGGTCCGGATCTGGGTCCAAACTGTTTGCAAAGGTTATCAGCAGACAAAAGAAGTCACGGCTAGCAAGGAAAGAATTAACGAGCCCATATAAGTGAAAATACCAATGCACTATTTTAGGACAGTTCTTGCTAGCAGCGACTTTTATCGTCAGCTGACAACCTTAGAAAACAGTTAAGACCAATATTAGGACTGACAAAATGTCGGTCCTGATCTGGATCCAAACCATTTGACACTCCGATAGTGTTCCTGAAAGAATTTTTTTAAAAAGTTAATTTTGGAAAAAGTTAGCAGACGACAACAAAAGCATGAAAAATTACCCAGCATGCAAATAATTAATGAGCCGACAGAAGAGAAAATAACAATGCACTATTTTAGGACAGCCAATTAAGCCACCCCCTGTCTGTGACGCCAGACAACAATGGAGAAATACCAAGAATTAGCTGGCTTGGAGCAAACATGTTTACTTCAATGATTGCATTTTTTTGTCAAGTGACAGTGATGCACTTGTGAAAATGTCTGTTATATTTATCAGGATTTCTGAATATATACATGCTTTTTGAAAAAAAAGCTTGTGCCTCTTGGGTGAAGTCCTATGGTGTGTCTGAGGTGGTAATGGGGGTAGGGGATCATGGTCAAAAATCAAACTTTGTAACACCTTGTGGGGGCACAAACATTCAAATTTATGATGGCTTCATCAAATTAGCTCTAGATTTTTTGGTAAAAAATTAATTGAAAAAAAAAGTAAACTTGCTAGCAGCGACTTTGTCATCTGATGATAACCTTTACAAACTGTTTTGACCCAGATCAGGACCCACAGAATGTCAACAAAATTCTTTCAGTAACACTATCAGAGTGTCAAACAGTTTGGATCCAGATCAGGACCGACAAAATGTCGGTCCAGATCTGGGTCCAAACTGTTTGCAAAGGTTATCAACAGACGACAAATGTCGTCGATAGCAAGGAAAGAGTTTAACTGCATTACAATGTTTATTAGATGAATAAAATCACAAATTTCTCATGATTTGGCTATTTAACTGTCTGATGCCGAAGAATTATTCTCAATTTCAAGTCTCTAAAATCAATTCCAGACAAATTCAGAAGTCAGAAGGTTTTGCTACTTTTACACAAAAATGATCTCTTTCTATCATCATCCTTGGAATAGACAAAAAATCATTTAATAACAGTAGGTTTAGATAAGACATTGGTTTTCAATATTCTTTAAATGAAATGCATTTACTTTGCTGTCTTTTTAAAAAGAAACTTTTTTGGAAAAATTCTTTCAGGAATTCCCTTTTGTCAGGCCTGGTCTGGGTCCAAACTGTTAGCAAAGGTTATCATCAGATGACACTAGCATGCAAAGGTTCAAATGTCCTAGAAACTTCATTTTTTCTCTATGCTATTATTATTTCATAAAATCACTAACGAGTTGATGGTTAAACCCCATATCTGTACAGCTAACTTCAAAAATTACAAGTTTTTAGTAAGCATGTTAGTCTTCAACCTCATTTTTTCTCTATACGTTGACGTAGCTCCCATTAGGCAGTTACACATGTGTGTGATAAAAATAGTAACATTCAAGCGAGGTCACCTAATGTGGTAAAAGTGATTTTACATACCATATGGAACTGCTCTTAAAGGGTAAGAGAAGTTCCTATCATGAAAAGGATGCATTTGAAGAGAATCGTTGCTTGATTCAGTAGTCTCTCTTTGATGTGCGTAACTTTTCCAGCGTTCTGGCTATGCCATTGCTATATGCTATTAGTGAATCATAAATCGGCTAACAAGTTGAAGGTACAGTAAAACGGTTCATCCTTCATGTAAGAGATCACGAAAATTCAGAGTAGGGTGGGTGGATGGGAGTATACATTTTATATCAAAAGAATGCATTATTTCCCCAAAATTTCTTCAAAAGGCTTTGGTCTGGCTAAGTAATTTAGACTGTGAATTGCGGTGAATTTCTGCAACACACTCTTAGTAATTTTGACGGTAGATTGCGGTGAATTTCATCAAGGGATTAGGTCTGAGAAAATTGGACGGTGTATCGCGGTGAATTTCTACAACACACTCTTAGTAATTGTGACGGTGAATTGCGGTGAATTTCTACACACACTCTTAGTAATTGTGACGGTGAATTGCGGTGAATTTCTTAAACACACTCTTAGTAATTGTGACGGTGAATTGCGGTGAATTTCTACACATACTCTTAGTAATTGTGACGGTGAATTGCGGTGAATTTCTACAACACACTCTTAGTAATTATGACGGTAGATTGCGGTGAATTTAATCAAGGGATTAGGTCTGAGAAAATTGGACGGTGAATTACGGTGAATTTCTATAACACACTCTTAGTAATTGTGACGGTGAATTGCGGTGAATTTCTAAAACACACTCTTAGTAATTGTGATAGTGAATTTCTAAAACACACTCTTAGTAATTGTGACGGTGAATTGCGGTGAATTTCTACAACACACTCTTAGTAATTTGACGGTAGATTGCGGTGAATTTAATCAAGGGCTTAGGTCGGATTGGCTAATTGCAGCAGATTTTATCAAGTCATTAGGTCCAGATAAAGACAGTAGATTGTGATAGATTTCATCAAAGCTTTATATAGGCCACTTGGTCCCCTTCTGTGGCCTAAAAGTGTAGCCATCTTTGTGCTGGCACAATGGAGGTGTGTTTTTTTTTTCAGCTTTAATCCAATATTGACATAGCTCGTAATGTAGTGACATGAACTGCTCAGGCTAAGACAGGTAACTTAAAAATGCACTTGTGATAATCCTACACTAGTGCGGAGCCAGAGGGGGCCCAAAATGCCCCTGGTAGATCAGGGCTGCAAACCCCTATGACAAAGCTATCTTGGTGGTGGCTCTTTGGTGCAGCCATCTTTGCAGTGGCACAATGGAGGATTTTTTTTGCTTTAATCCGTCAATGACAAAGCTGGTGTTGTAGTAGCAAACTGCTCAGGCTTAAGACAGGTAATTTGAAAAAGTATTGATGTTAATCATACACTAGTGCAGAGCCAGAGGGGGCCGAAAGGACCCCTGATAGATCAGGGCATCAGGCCCCTGTGACAAAGCTATCTAGGTGGTGGCCCTTTGGTGTAGCCATTTTGCAGTGGCACAATGGAGGGATTTTTTATCTTTAATCTGTCATTGACAGAGCTGGTGTTGTAGTGGCAAACTGCTCTGGCTAAGACAGCTAACTTGAAAAAGTACTGATGATAACCCTATACTAGTGCGGAGCCAGAGGGGGCCCAAAGGGCCCCTGATAGATAAGGGCCGCAGGCCCCTGTGACAAAGCTATATAGGCGGTGGCCCTTTGGAGTAGCCATCTTTGCGGTGGCACAATGGAGGATTTTTTTTTTTTTTTTAATCCGTCATTGACAAAGCTGGTGTTTTAGTGGCAAACTGCTCAGGCTAAGACAGGTAACTTGTAAAAGTACTGACGTTAATCCTACACTAGTGCGGAGCCAGAGGGGGCCCAAAGGGCCCCTGATAGAACAGGGCCGCAGGCCCCTGTGACAAAGCTATCTAGGCGGTGGCTATTTGGTGTAGCCATCTTTGCCGTAGCACATTATGGAGGATTTTTTTTCCGCTTTAATCCAATATTGACATAGCTAGTGTTGTAGTGGCAAACTGCTCAGGCTAAGACAGGTAACTTGAAAAAAGTATTGATGTTAATCCTACTCTAGTGCGGAGCCAGAGGGGGCCCAAAATGCCCCTGATAGATCAGGGCTGCAAACCCCTATGACAAAGCTATCTAGGTGTTGGCCCTTTGGTGCAGCCATCTGTGCAATGGCACAATGGAGGATTTGTTTTTGCTTTAATCCGTCAATGACAAAGCTGGTGTTGTAGTGGCAAACTGCTCAGGCTTAAGACAGGTAACTTGAAAAAGTATTGATGTTAATCCTACACTAGTGCAGAGCCAGAGGGGGCCGAAAGGGCCCGATAGATCAGGGCATCAGGCCCCTGTGACAAAGCTATCTAGGTGGTGGCCCTTTGGTGTAGCCATTTTGCAGTGGCACAATGGAGGGATTTTTTTATCTTTAATCTGTCATTGACAGAGCTGGTGTTGTAGTGGCAAACTGCTCTGGCTAAGACAGCTAACTTGAAAAAGTACTGATGATAACCCTATACTAGTGCGGAGCCAGAGGGGGCCCAAAGGGCCCAAGATAGATCAGGGCCGCAGGCCCCTGTGACAAAGCTATCTAGGCTGTGGGCCTTTGGAGTAGCCATCTTTGAGGTGGCACAATGGAGGATTTTTTTTTAGCTTTAGTCCGTCATTGACAAAGCTGGTGTTTTAGTGGCAAACTGCTCAGGCTAAGACAGGTAACTTGTAAAAGTACTGATGTTTATCCTACACTAGTGCGGAGCCAGAGGGGGCTCGAAGGGCCCCTGATAGAACAGGGATGCAGGCCCCTGTGACAAAGCTATCAAGGCGGTGGCTATTTGGTGTAGCCATCTTTGCCGTGGCACAATTGAGGATTTTTTTCAGCTTTAATCGGTCATTGACATAGCTGGTGTTGTAGTGGCAAACTGCTTAGGCTTAAGACAGCTAACTTGAAAAGTATTGATGTTAATCCTACACTAGTGCAGAGCCAGAGGGGGCCGAAAGGGCCCCTGATAGATCAGGGCATCAGGCCCCTGTGACAAAGCTATCTAGGCGGTGGCCCTTTGGAGTAGCCATCTTTGCGGTGGCACAATGGAGGATTTTTTTTTAGCTTTAATCCGTCATTGACAAAGCTGGTGTTTTAGTGGCAAACTGCTTAGGCTAAGACAGGTAATATGTAAAAGTACTGATGTTAATCCTACACTAGTGCGGAGCCAGAGGAGGCCCGAAGGGCCCCTGATAGAACAGGGCTGCAGGCCCCTGTGACAAAGCTATCTAGGCGGTGGCTATTTGGTGTAGCCATCTTTGCCGTGGCACAATGGAGGAATTTTTTTTCAGCTTTAATTGGTCATTGACATAGCTGGTGTTGTAGTGGCAAACTGTTCAGGCAAAGACATGTAACTTGAAAAAGTATTCATGTTAATCCTACTCTAGTGCGGAGCCAGAGGGGGCCCAAAGGGGCCCTTATAGATCAGGGCCGCAGGCCCCTGTAACAAAGCTATCTAGGCGGTGGCCCTAAGACAGGTAACTTGAAAAAGTATTGATGTTAATCCTACTCTAGTGCGGAGCCAGAGGGGGCCCAAAATGCCCCTGATAGATCAGGGCTGCAAACCCCTATGACAAAGCTATCTAGGTGGTGGCCCTTTGGTGTAGACAATTTTGCGGTGGCACAAAAGAGGAATTTTTTAGCTTTAATCCATCAATCACAAAGCTGGTATTGTAGTGGCAAACTGCTCAGGCTAAGACAGGTAACTTGAAACAGGGACCAAGCTGGCCCAGAATTTTAGGGAGAAGTGACTTCTCCCTGCAGGAAAATTAGGGAGAAGTGACTGCCAGATAGGGAGAAGTTATAGCGCAAAATTACGGCATTTTCTGTCAGTTTAGAAGCAAATTAGCCATTACACATACTATTGCCATTTAATGGAAGAAGAAACATGGTGCAGTGGTAGTAGATTGTCTGATAATGTCACCACAGCTTGCATTTGTGTGGTGACAGAATGAAGATGAGTCTCCCTAAAAAAAAAAAAAAAAAAGATTTTTTTTTTTTTTTTTTTTTTTTAGGGAGACTCCCACTTCTCCCTGGGTCTCATTCGAAATTTCGGCCCCTAGGGCGACTATTTTGCCCTATTCGCCCCCTAGCTTGGTCCCTGTTGAAAAAGTACTTATGTAGAAATTCACCGTCACAATTTCTTAGAGAGTGTTGTAGAAATTCACTGCAATTAACCATCAGATTTACTTATAGTGTGTTGTTGAAATTGACCGCAATGCACCGTCACATTTAGAGTGTGTTGTAGATATTCAGCGTTCAATTTTCTCAGACCTAGTGCCTTGATTAATTTCACCACAAATTCACCGTCACAATTTCTAAGAGTGCTTTTTTATAAATTCACCGTTATTCACCGTCAAAATTACTTAGAGTGTGATGCAGAAATTCACCGCAATTCACCGTCACAATTACTTAGAGTGTGTTGCAGAAATTCACCGCAATTCACCATCACAATTACTGAGAGAGTTTTGTAGAAATTCACCACAATTAACCGTCACATTTACTTATAGTGTGTTGTAGAAACTCACCGCAATTCATCCTCACAATTACTAAGAGAGTGTTGCAGACATTCAATATCACATTTAGAGTGTGTTGTAGAAATTCACCGCAATTCACCTTTCAATTTTCTCAGACCTAGTGCCTTGATTAAATTCACCTTAATTCACCGTCATAATTTCTAAGAGTGTGGTCTACAAATTCACCGCAATTCACGGTCACAGTTACTAAGAGAGTGTTGTAGAAATTCACCTTAATTCACCGTCACAATTACTAAGAGTGTGGTCTACAAATTCACCTTAATTCACCGTCACAGTTACTAAGAGAGTGTTGTAGAAATTCACCGTAATTCACCGTCACAATTACTAAGAGTGTGTTCTGGAAATTCACCGTTATTCACCGTCACAATTACTTAGAGTGTGTTTTAGAAATTCACCCCAATTCACCGTCACAATTACTAAGAGAGTGTTGTAGAAATTCACTGCAATTAACCGTCACATTTACTTATAGTGTGTTGTAGAAATTCACCTCAATTCACCGTCACAATTACTAAGAGAGTGTTGCAGCAATTCACCGCAATGCACTGTCACATTTACTTAGAGTGTGTTGTTGAAATTCACCGCAATTCACCGTTACAATAACTAAGAGTGTGTTGTAGAAATTCACCGCAATTCACCGTCATAATTTTCTCAGACCTAATCCCTTGAATAAATTCACCGCAATTCACCGTCACAATTACTAAGATAGTGTTGTAGATATTCACCGCAATCCACCTTTACAATTTTCTTAGACCTTACCCCTTGAATAAGTTCACCGCAATTCACCGTCACAAATACTTTGAGTGTGTTGTAGATATGCTGTCTACTGTGAATGTACTGACATGAGCTTTTTATATTGTTTATTTTCGTGATCTCTTACATGAAGGATGAGCCAGTAAAACCTTAAGCGGCCACTGTAAAATAGACAAATCAAAGACAGACGGTAGCTTAATGCAGGTCAAAAGTATTGCAGAATGCCTAAGACAGGTTTTACTGTAACCCCAAACCTGTACAGTAAACTGCAAAAATGATAAGTTTTTAGTCAATAACATGTCTTCTTAAGCATCCTAGCAACCTCATTTTTTCTCTATATGCTATTAGTGAATCATTAATCCCTTACCAAGATAGAGTAGCGTCAGGACAATTGCAGAAATAATTGAATTAGATTGCTCTATCCTCTCAGGGGATTTGAAATCCATGAAAGCAAATAACATGACTGTCACATGAGAAAATCAACACTTTATCTGTGACATTTATGCTGGTATTATTGACTATATACTGTAAATTCAAATTTTTTCGCTAGGGTTTTATTTTTGTGAAACTTCGTGGATGCGAAGTTTAGCGAAAACAAAACCCTCCCAAAATGGCGAAATCACTCTTAGTCTCTGTCGATTACTGATGTAGGCAAATCATGCACTAGTCTCAAATTTTTTAACGCGGTAAATATGTCATTTAACACTATTCACTAAAAAAAAATCTCACAAAAAATTCCGAATTTACAGTATACAATCTTACGACATGAAAGCATCAACAAGCTTAAAGCATAGTATGAAAGTTTCCGCACCCTGGCTGCATGGGAATCAAACAGATGAGCTGCGACATGTGTTTTTCAACAATGTGGCATTTTGACATGTGTATACTCAGATGAGCATGTGCAGCCTCCTTTTAAGCTTAGAAACTCCAAATTCTGTTCTATCAGTAGCTTATAATTCATAGAATATTCAAGCGACTAGCAAAGGCTCTTATCAGACTGCGCGTATGGAAATCTCATGTCATGGCTCAAATATTATTATAGGACTGACAGAACATTAGTCCTGATCTGGATCCAAATATTGTTCCTGTATAAGTCCAATGCTCTAACCACTGAGCCAAACAGTTGACTCTCGTACGTAGTCGTCAAAGATCATATAAAATGAATCTGCTGTACGCAGCACTTGCTAGTGTCATCTGATGTTTAGTCAGGCCTGATCTGGATCCAAATTGTTTGCAAAGCTTGTCTCAGATGACAGCTACATAATTCGTCACTAGAAGGGAATGAGTTATAAGGCCTCACGAAATATGACTACCAAGGGACTATAGTGAAAGGAAATCTGAAAGACCTATTGTGTCCAACTATGAATGCATAAAGTCTAACATCCTACCATATGGGTCTCGACGCGAGAAAACCTGTCTTCGGGGGTTTGCGAACAACACAGGCGCAGACCAGCCTGCGCATCCGCGCAGTCTGATCAGCGCCTTTGTTATTCGCTTTTAGGAAAGTACCATAGGTAGACTTGCTTCTGATGAAATTTCAATTTTCTAGCTAGTCTCAGTGGCTGAGGAGACTGTTTTGAAACTCGCTTTGTCGGAAACCCCGAAGACTGGTTTTCTCGCGACGAGGCCCATATATCAGTATATCAATTCTCCTCTCTTCCTATTGAGAAATATAAATTCCTGAAAGTGACTGATCCAGATTTAAAGCTTCTTATACCACCCTTACCAACTTTATAAGCACGCAATATCTCGTGACGTTCAAGGTCTACACTGATGTAGGTGGTATAAAAGTCCTAACAGTCTTACCTATCTTTGTAGCTGACCGAGAGCTGGTTTGGCCAGTAGTTCTTGGATTTGATGATCACTCTTCTGTGACTTCCATCCAGCCATGATCTCTCTATCCTCTTAGCACGCTGGTCCACCCAGAAAATATACCTAATATGAAAAAACATTGAGTTCATTGCATTTCTTAGATAGGTTTTTTTTTTACCCTTTGTAAACCAGTGACTCCTAAAAGTGTAACTTGGCAAACATTGAAGACCCAGATGAAATGCCACATAACACGGCATTTCATCAGGGTCTACCATGTTTGCTAAGACAAAAACAATTTTTTATGGAAAGAAATACAATTTTTATTTGGAAATTTTAAACTGTGACCCCTCGATACATACAATGAATCAATACAAGTTTAATGTATCAAATCAGACAGAAGAATCTATTAGTGCATAAAGGGTTAATATCAAATAGTGGCAAATATTTTGTTAATTTCTCAATGAATGTACACATTGTAAAGGATTCTATGCAATGAGTACCCACAACATATTTTTTTGGAGACTTAGGTATGGTAAGAAAAATACGGGTCTCTGATGAGAAATGATATATCTCTCCTACCCATAATAAAAGAACAGTGTTTGGAAGAGACACAGCTAAAATTTTAAGTACTGTATAAATCCTTATATCATAGAGGCCTGACGCATTTTTGGGCTAGTTTTGGGTATTTTTATATTAAGTGAAAATAGACCTCTATTTTTACTTATAAAATCTTCCAATACCACCCCCAAAACTCGCCGGGCCCTTATGATCTATATGAGTGCAATGTGCACATATTTTTTTCAAAATTCTATACCTTCTTTTGAAAAAAAAGTGTAGATCCATATCAACTAGCTTATCACAAAGCCAGCTGATCAGAATCCTCACAGTTTTTCTTTTTGGTCTACAAGATAAATCCATATTAGTAATGGAATTGCACCACTCGACTGGCATTCACAACTGAAAAATAGATCAGTGTGTGTTTTAAGGATCATATGAGCCGTGACATGATATTTCCAACAATGTGGTATGTGAGACCAGCAAAGGCTCAGACCAGCCTGAGCTTACGCGCAGTCTGATCAGAGGCTTTGCTAGTCCCTTGATTATTACATGAGTGTTAAGCTACTGACCGAACAACATTTGGAGCTTATGAGCTTAAAAGGAGGTTGCACAGGCTCTGAGTCTACACTTGTCAAAATGCCACATTGTTGGAAATCACTTGTCGCGGCTCACATGCTCTTATAATGGTCATGGCTATAATGGAGTGGTGATAAATGAAAACTGCAACAACTCTCCCCCAGAAACATGCAAATGATCCATCAATCAGCATCTTAACATCTCCCTGTTTCAATTATTTGTTTGGATATCTGATGACAATCATACTAATTAAGCTCCCAATCAGATCGAGCAGCCATTTGATCTTCAATATGAGAAAACAACAATTCAAGCAAACAGTACCATATTTAGGCATGTATAACACACAGTTTTTTCCCTCAGAAAATTACAGTTAAACCTGTGTAAAATGTCCACTCTCAAAAAGACTAAAAAATGTTATTCAAGACCGATTATCGATTAATGCAGGTCAAAAGTATTGCAGAATGCTCCAAAGGGAGCATTCTGCAATACTTTCGACCTTCATTAAGCTACCAGAATTGTCATTAAGACCTTTCTTTTGTCTATTTTTGAGTGGCCGTTTTACACAGGTTTTACTGTAGTGAGAAAAAGCGTTGCAGTTTATACATGAGAAATATTTTTTTCCTATCCTGAAACCAAAGTTTTGAGCAATAGTATTTTGGTATACAAGTGGATCATAATTACAAACAGATATGATTTGTACTTCTTCTTCCTGTATAGTGCATGGCCTTCTCTGAAGCATCATTGCACTGTGGATATACAATGATGATGATTTTTCCGTTCATTGTCGGTGTATCAAGATCTCCTGCCGAGCATATAGAATGCACTTGATATATCCAGTTTTATGCACCCATTTAGGCTTTTAGAAAGGAGTTCTGGCTGTCTATGCCTGGCCGTGCTTAATAATGTATGGGGCATTGTTTAGATTTAAACTTTGATAATATTCTAAAACAGGCATCAATCTTGTAGGCCTTGACTTGACAATTCCATCTGCTCAATGCCTCCCTACTATTCCTGAATATATTAGTTATTCCGCCTGGAAGGGCAAGGAGATATATTAATGTTTGTTTGTGTACCAGATATACAACTGTGAATGCAGACCATTTACACTTGTTAGTATCTACTATCAATGCAGTTTCCAAGAAGTTCTTTTAATTAAATTAAATATAAAACCAAGTAAAGGCAGACTTTGAAATGCTATTCTTGTCTGTCTGGCATTGACAATTCGTGATCTTTTGGATAAGTTTTTTTAAAATTTGGGCTGAAAATGGGGTGCGGTTTATACATGCCTAAAAACTGGGATTAACGGTCAACCTTATAAGTGCACATGCTCTAATAAACAGATAAACTTAGACTGGTCCCAGTCTCTAAAGTCAATTTTTTTTCTAGTAAAACTGAGATTCTCTCTAAGATATTAATTTTTAAACTTTACCGGTACTTGTAGTAGCTCTGGGCTTGGATGTGGGACACTAAATCGGACTAACAGAGAGGATAGAAGTTTTATAAGATGATTTTTCATAGCTAAATATAATTATAAATGCAATTATATGCATTATGTGGACTGATGCCAGTCTATAGGAACACTGTGTGTTTATAAGATTATATGCCCTTATAAGGTTTAATATGGTGGCTGAAAAGGACTATCTTCCAATGTTGCCTCTGTCTGTTGATTTCTGGCATATGCCAGTACATGAAAGAGCAAGGTTAATTGACTGCCAATCATGTATTATTCCAATGGCAACCTTGAGAATGTACGGTAAAAGTTATAAAATTTTGAACGCTAGTTGCTCGCCAAAAACGCATCGACAAACAGTACAGACCCAGATCAGACTGCTTCTGTTTGCTATTCTGATGGGTAGCATTGTGAATTCCCGCCATAACAACAAACATTTTAGTTGAGAACAGAAAAAGAAAAGTACAAGATTTTAGATCATTTACAGTAACAATTTAGGAAAATCTCATCTTATCTGATTGGAATTTCAACCAGGGTCTTCGTAATGAAACTCAGACCACTTCTTTAAGTGAGAATTGTCCTTATTGGATAGGGAAATCCGCTTATTAAGTCGGAGTTGTCCTTTAATATAGGAAAGGGAAATTTCACTCCCAGTGATTGAATGTCAACAAGAGTAACAGCAAGCCTCATCCTTGATTGAAATTCAAAGAGGAAATGGTTGTTGTCAGTTACAAGCGAAAGTATGTGCATGAATTACTGGTTATCCGCTTGTTCAAGCCTGCCCAGGAAAAAGTGTGGTTAGGTGAACTGACCGTCCCGCAATGACCATAGCTGTTGACTTGGGACGTAAAGCAACAAAACCAACAACCAAAGAGGAAATGGAGTTTCTACAAAGTTTTTCTTTGACACTGTGGTCATTTGAAGTTATGATATTGGACCATAGGTTTAGATAATCAAAATTGTTGAGCGTAAAATTATACATATTTTCTTACATATCAGTTTTAATACATCTTTTGGGTGCTCAAAAGAACCGTCTCATTACAGTGTTGTCATAGATCCAGATTAGGAAATATTAGAAGGGTATAATTGTAATTATTTTCTTACCCATCAATTTAAACATGTGTTTTGGGTGCTCAAAAGAACCGTTTCATTGAGAAAGTTCTTTTGAGTACCCACAACATATGTTTTGGTTGAGAAATTCTGTTAAGCACTTTTAACTAAAGGTCTGTTGAACTAAACTGCTATGCAGCCATCAATAGATACATGTAGCTATGAACTGATGGAGATGCTTACCCAGAAATTGGGTCTGCAGCAATATTTCTTGGTCCTCTGAGATTGGTAGAGACAAGGATTCTTCTTGACAAGCCATCATAGTCCGCTACCTCAATAGTTTTAGCTTTGGTATCTACCCAGTAAATATGGTTTGATACCCAGTCTACTGCGATATCACTTGGCTCTTTAACATCTGTAAACAGAAAAAACAATACAGTAGATGATAGAGTGATAGCTATGAATTGATGAGACAGGAATTTTTCTTGACATGCCATATTAGTCGGCTACCTCAATAGTTTTAGCTTTGGTATCCACCCAGTAAATATGGTTTGATACCCAGTCTACTGCGATATCACTTGGCTCTTTAACATCTGAAACAGAAAAAACAATACAGTAGATGATAGAGTGATGAGACAGAATTTTTTCTTGACAAGTCAACATTACATATAGTCGGCTTCCTCAATTGTTTTAGCTTAGTATCCACCCAGTAGATATTGTTTGATACCTGAGGCCAGAATTTTTTTATTAGTTGATTTACAGGATTTTTTTTTTTCAGATTTAGTGTCGGGGCGACGAAAAAAAGAAAAGAAAAAAAAGCTCTGAAAATGACCAGTTGACTGGTCATTTTCAGAGCTTTTTTTTCCTTTTTCAGAGCTTTTTTTCTTTTTTTTTTTTAATATCTCCATAACAAAAAGTAAAACTTAAAGGGTAAACCAAAATTCTGTATTCAATCTTTAAATATTTCATCATTTTCCAAAAAATCTGGATAGGACAATCATTTTTAACAGTGTCACTCTCAAAAAAACACTGACAGAAACAAATAATATTTAGAGTCGGTGTATAAAATAAAAAAAATAATTTTAGAAATTAAGTTTTATTTTTTCTACTTTCAGGAGGGTTTGTAAATCAACTAATAAAAAAATTCTGGCCTTAGTATCAACCCAGTAAATATGGTTTGATACCCAGTCTACTGCGATATCGCTTGGCTCTTTAACATCTGTAACAGAAAGCCACAGGCTTAGATAAACAAAACATTTTAGCGTAAAATTGTGAATATTTTCTTACCCATCAGTTTTAACATATATTTTGGGTGCTCAAAAGAACCGTCTCAGTGAGACGGTTCTTTTGAGTACCCACAACATATATTTTGGTTAAGAACTAAGAAAAGTAATTTTTTGTTACCATTATGTACTCTTACAATTATGTATGACATCACAGAATGGTGCATTGTGGGATAGAATCTATTTTTAGTTTTCCAAGTCTGTTTTAGAAAACCAAAACCAAGTCTGAAATTCAAACAGGCATAATCTTTTTAATAATTGGAATTTTTTGATATGGTTTTCAGCATTTTGTTGTATGATATAAGTTGTTTCATTTCAATTCATTTCTAAAACCTTTTCATATGATCTTAAACAAAAGGCCTGGAAACCCCCAATATCATAGATAACAACCTTCCACCATAAGTCTATGGGACCAGAGAGAGGGTTTAGCTTTAGTATCCATTCAGTAGATATGATTTGATACTCAGTTTCACAGGTTTAGATAAACAAACATTTTGAGCGTAATATAGTAAATATTTTCTTACCCATCAGTTTTAACAAATGTTTTGGGTGCTAAAAAGAACTGTCTCAGTGAGACGGTTCTTCTGAGTACCCTCAACATATGTTTCTGTTGAGAAATAGGAAAAAAAGTTTTTTTGCAAAACACTCTTAAATTCAGGTCTACATTACTATCTACTCTGCAATAGAACAACTCAATACAATAGACTATAATGATAATGGTTAATGCAAAGCCTATGGGACCAGAGTTTTCACATCGATTAACCCCGCAAGTTTTTATGCTGATGGATTATACCCTATAGATAAACATATTTATGGAATTGTCCATATATTTTAAGTGGTCACAGGACCGAATTTCCAAATCGTGATGTACTTCTGTCCCTGAAATTCTTTTGGGCTTAACAAACAGTGTAGACCCTGATGAAATGCGACATTTCATCTAGCTTGGTCTTCACAGTTTGCCCAAGTACATGTGTATGGATATCTGGGTATACAGTAAAACCTGTGTAAATTATGACAAATGGTAGCTTAATGAAGGTTAAAAGTATTGCAGAATGCTCCCCTTGGAGCATTCTGCAATACTTTTGACCTGCATTAAGTGATAATTAGTCTTGAAAACCAGTTTTTTGTCTTTTTGAGAGTGGCCATTTTACACAGGTTTTACTGTACATTGATGCTCAAGCCTAGACTGGCATCAGTCCACTAAATGTATATAATTACATTAATAATTATATTTAACTATGAATAAAAATCATCTTATAAAAATTATACCCTTTATGATAGTCGAATTTTGAGTGGTCTCTGATATCCAAGCCGAGAACTACTTCAAGTTAAGTTTATAAATTGCTATCAGTTTTACTAGAAAAAAATTGACATCAGAGACTGGGGCCAGTCTAGCTCAAGCCTAAACAGGGTAAATATGAAGAACAGTTTAGTGAGTAATTATTCATTGGATCTACTCAGATCTGGATTGATTTTAAGACATGCTGATTAGATTCCTCGGCTTTTGCACATTCCATGCCTCTCGTAAAGAGTGTATAATTAAAATTTATTTTCTTATTTTTCAACCAAAACATATGTTGTGGGTACTCAGTGAGATGGCTCTAATGAGTAATTATTCATTGGATCCACTCAGATCTGGATTTATTCTAAGACATGCTGATCTGATTCCTTGGTTTTTGCACATTCCATGTCTCTTGTTAAAGAGTGCATAATTAGAATTTATTTTTTCTTATTTTTCAACCAAAACCTATGTTGTAGGTACTCTGTGAGACGGTTCTTTTGGGCACCCAAAACGAATATTTAAACTAATGGATAAGAAAATAATCAAAAT
Organism: Loripinus fragilis; assembly: GCA_964019695.1. NCBI lineage: Eukaryota > Metazoa > Mollusca > Bivalvia > Lucinida > Lucinidae > Loripinus > Loripinus fragilis. Next base: position 23,742,352 of record OZ026523.1, read on the forward strand.
ACTAGAATTGTTTTTCTACGTAAAAACAGATGTCTCCCCTTTTAGGTATAAAAAATACCACAAAATTGCATTTAGTTATGTTACAAAGGGAATAATTTGAAAAATATACATGCCAGAGTTATGGTTCTTATGCATGACATGTTGTCTTAATGTGCATTACAAATGTATGAAGTTTTATTGAAATATCTCTGACAGTTATCAAGTTATAGAGCGGACACGATTTTATGACGAACAGACCCACGAACAGACGCAAGGGGGAAAATAAACATGCAAGAGTTATTGCTCTTGTGCATGACACATTGTCTCATTGTGCTCTAGTAGTGTATTAAGTTTCAACCAAATAGCTTTAACAGTGTTCAACTTCAAGAGCGGACAAAAAATTACATTTAGCTATGTTACAAGGGAAATAATTTGAAAAATAAACATGCAAGAGTTATGGTTCTTGTGCATGACATGTTGTCTGAATGTGCTATACAAATGTATGAAGTTTGGTTGAAATACCTCTAATGGTTATCAAGTTATAGAGCAGAAATGAAACAGCATTGCAAATGATCAAAGGGAAATAACTCAAAAAATATCCAAAGCAGAGTTATGATTCTTGTGCATGGCATGTTGCCTGAATGTGCTTTACAATTGTATGAAGTTTCCTTGAAATATCTCTAAGGGTTTTCAAGTTATAGAGCGGACATGATTTTGCGACGGACAGATGTTCTTACAGTTGGATACTACTTGGGTACTTACAGTGTTAGAAAAATTCGGAAATTTCGTGGGTCCATTCGTGAGTACACACAGACAGACGGACGCAAGGGGAAAAAAATATGTCTCCTGACCCTTCCAGGGGGGAGACATAATCACACTAAATTCTTTGTTTTTCTAGATATATGACAAGCCGAAAAGTCCTTTTCTCATGGGCTGATTGACTTATGCATTTTACTTGATACAAGCTGGTTTGAGTCAATGTTTTTTACCTAGACAGATGTTGCATGAAGCAATGTTACAACTTTATTCAGTACATAAATTGACAGCTGTAGCGATACAGAGTGACATGTGATGTCTCAGATATGACAGATAAACATTTACATTTGAGTTAGATTACAGTCAGAATGTACAACAAATTAGAAATAGGAAGAATAGAATATATGCTTATCATGCTACTCAGACTGAGTGGTTCTGTTGTTGTTGATTCATTGTTTATTGTTGCTCCCATTGTTTCATGGCATTTTATGTTTGGTCTTTGTTTTTTCATGTAGGGCTTAGTGTCTTTTCTGGTTTTGTCATTATCTCACTGAGGAAGAGATAGCTGGTTGCTTCACTTTCATTGTCTTCCTGCATTCTTGTGGCTGTTAGTGTTCTATGGCTCTTCCTCATGGTACCATGGGTTGGTATGCAGTGTATGATTGTCATACTCACTTATCTTTTGTATACATGTATTATTAGTTATTGACACTGTGCCAACACTTATAGATACCCTATAACTCAATATCATTCCATGCAACTTATGAAAGGTCTGTAACTCAACTCTGATCATAACATGCTAGTGATATATTCAAGAAGATCCAGTGAAAATTTAATTGCTGAAAGCCTCATGGGTGGATCCAGAGTGGGGGACAGGGGGTTTGGATCCCCCCTGAAAAATCACTAAATATAGGGTTTCTTAGCAATCCTGAAAAATCACAAAGCTAATGCTGGGCCATCATGGGCACGCCAGCCAAACAGCTGGCAGGCCGATGATAGTCCGCCTAAAAAAAATGTCAAAGTTGGACCCCCTCTGACAAAACTGTCTGTATCCGCGCATGAGCCTGAAAATTGAGAATTTGTGCATTTATACTTATTGAGTCCTCACCTTTCACAATTGTTGTGACATTCTTTCCATCCAAATTGCCCCTGTGTATTCCCTTGAACTCTGGGCTTGTATCTGACCAGAACAAAGACTGGCTTCCGAAGTCTACAGCTAATCCAAGGATCCGGAAACCAGACTGAAAAATAAACATAAAACAATAAGGTATTCTCTTGAACTCTGCACTTGTATCTGACCAGAACAAAGACTGGCTCCCAAATTCTGCCGCTAATCCAAGGATTCAGAAACCAGACTGAAAAATTAACATAAAACCATAAGGTATTCCCGTGAACTCTACACTTGTATCTGACCAGAACAAACACTGGCTCCCAAAATCTACAGCTTATCCAAGGATCTGGAAACCAGACTGAAAAAAAATCATGAAACTATAAGATATTCCTGTGTACTCTGCACTTGTATCTGACCAGAGCAGAAACTGGCTCCCAAAGTCTACAGCTAATCTAAGGATCCGGAAACCAGACTGAAAAATAACCATAAAACCATAAGGTATTCCCTTGAACTCTGCTCTTGTATCTGACAAGAACAAAGACTGGCTCCCAAAGTCTATTGCTTATCCAAGGATCCCGAAACCAGACTGAAAAATAAACATAAAACATAAGGTATTCCCGTGAACTCTGCTCTTATATCTGACCAGAACAAAGACTGGCTCCCAAAGTCTACAGCTAAACCTAGGATCCGGAAACCAGTATGGAAAATAAACATAAAACCTTAAGGTATTCCCTTGAACTCTACTCTTCTATCTGACCAGGACAAAGACTGGCTCCCAAAATCTACTGCTATTCCAAGGATTCGGAAACCAGACTGAAAAAAGAACCATAAAACCATAAGGTATTCCTGACCAGAACAAAGAATGGGTCCCAAAATCTACAGCTAATCCAAGGATCCTGAAACCAGACTTAAAAATAAACATAAAACCATAAGGTATTCCCTTGAACTCTGCACTTGTATCTGACCAGAACAAAGACTGGCTCCCTAAATCTACTGCTAATCGAAGGATCTGGAAACAAGACTGAAAAATGAAACATGAAACCATAAGGTATTCCCTTGAATTCTGCACTTGTATCTGACCAGAACAGAGACTGGCTTACGAAGTCTACAGCTTATCCAAGGATCCAGAAACCAGACTGAAAAATAAACATTAAACCATAAGCCATGCACCTGTATCTGACCAGAACGAAGACTGGCTCCCAAAATCTACAGCTAATCCAATCATCCGGAAGCTAGACTGAAAAATGAAACATAAAACCAAAAGGTATTCCTGACCATCCCAAAATATACAGATAATTCAAGGATCCGGAAACCAGACTGAAAAATGAAACATAAAATCGTAAGGGTTGAGCATATGCTGGAGACTTCACTTTGCAGTTGTGAATTAACCCTTTATATACTAGTGACTCTTTATGCATAATTTGCAAACAGTGAAGACCAAGATGAAATATCGCATAATGCGGCATTTCATCATGATCTTCACTGTTTCCCAAGACAAAGAAACTTTCAGAGGAGAAATATAATTTTAGTTGAAAATTATAACCTGTGACCCCTCAATATTTACAATGGACTACCAGTACCTTAATTAATTTTTCATTACCCACTTCTTTTTCATTCATTTGGGTATTGCAAATGTTATTTGGGTATTCAACAATTCTAATAAATATTTATTTGGGTATTTTGGTTTTTCAATTGGGTTTAGCCCACTCCACTCCCTAGATACCAGCATCTGTTTTATCTTTTAACTTTACTAACACTCTCCATCGCACTGAACAAACTCATTTCACCCACTTTTTTCTATGCTTTTATTCCATCTAACACCCTTTAGCTCCTGGTATATAACGGAACACCACCTTACGTCCTCCTCGGAGGTTTAGGTGTACAAGAAGATAGGGTGTTTTTGTAAATGTTAAAATTTACTTACCAACTGATACATTTTATGTCTTATTGCTGCTATGTACATAAATTTTGCTCAAAATTGACTTTGTTCTCTCAGATCATATTGATAAATGCTGAAAAACAGGCATTTGGCTGCACATTTAGCCACTTGGAGCTAGAACTGAACTGCAGATGGCAAAGTGATAAAACCTGATACCCATGACTATTTGATTGTATTGGGTATACTGAACTGTTACCATATATCTGATAAATTTTAATTCCTTTTTTTGAAAAATTATTTGGGTAAATACGCAAAAAGTACGCATACTAATTAAGGTACTGAGTACCCCAAGTTGAATGTATCAAACCAGAAGGAAGAATCCATCTGTGCATTAAGGGTTAAACAGCAACATTCAAATTGTTGTCTGTTGCAAATTTGAGGTGGTTCTTCTAGGGTAAAGAGGGTTTTTTCATCTTTTCTGGCAGTTTGGGTTGGAGCTAGTAATATAGGCATCAGTTTTTAACTCTTTTTCTGCTGATGTCATCGCAAACAGTTGGAACCAGATCACGCTAACAAAATGTCAAACCTGCCTGAGTAAATTCACACAAGCCCCAAAGATTTTGAAAAGAGAAATGCATTTTGCAGAATTATGACAAAATCCAGGCTTTTTAGTTACGAGTGCTTACCATAAACATAATTTTCTTATTTCTCAACCAAAACATATGTTAAGGGTACTCAAATGAACCATCTCAATGAGATGGTTCTTTTGAGCACCCAAAACATATGCTAAAAATTATGGGTAAGAAAATATTTACAATTTTAGGCTGAATTTTTTTATTTAAACCTATGAAATCACTGGAGCCAGATGAGGGCAGAGTAACCTACATTTTCTTTCAGGAACACTATCATGTCAACAGTTTTTTGTCAGTCCTGATCTGGACCCAAAATATTTGTTAAGGTTACCAGCAGAAGACAAGTCACAAGCAAGGAAAGATTTAACCCTTAAAGCACCAGCTATAATTTGCAGCAGACGACAATTTCGAATATTGCCGCTTTTTCAAAAATAACAAATAAGGCATGATATTTCATGAAAATCGCCTGCTGGCAGACGATTTTCATGAAATTTCATACCTTATTTTTTTCAAAAATTGGGAAAAATTTCGCAAAATTTGTCATCTGCTGCAGTTGTGATTGGCGCTTTAAGGGTTAACAAAGGGAAACCAGATGAGGGAAGAGCTACCTACCTTTCCATATACAACATCCACTCTAGCATCATCTTTGCTGTACTTTAAAATATGGCTGCCATTAGACACATACACTGGTCTTCCACCTGTACAAATTTAAAAGGAACTGAGATACAATCATGCAGATTAACTCTAAGAGCAACCCTCTGATCCAAAGGGTTTGATCCCTAGTCAGCCTAACACTCTGCCAACTGAGCCACTGTGCTCTGTAAGCCTCCCAAAATATAACGTACCCTGTATTCTAAGACTGATCGCCTATATAGCCAATGGTTAAATTCAGTGATTTATTGGTTGACAAATCCCTGCACAGACTAGTGTGACATCATTTTAATAGTCATTTTTGCTGCCAGTTTGATTTTTATGACATCAACTATCCCATAAAGCCTTGAAATATTGACATTAGATGGCGTAACGTCGTTTATACAACTTAAATGAATGTTCAAAACTTACGTAAAAATATGTGTTTCAGTCCAAATAAGATTTATGGGAAATTTTAACATTTTGTTTGATATGGTTGAATCTTTTTAAAATCTGAAGGAAATGTTCATATTTTTTAATCTTTCTGAGTGTTTGAATCAAAATCAATTCATGCTGTCAGTGATTTGTTTCTTAATATATCACCATCTGTCCTTCAGTCATTAGTGTATAAATCATTCGCGCTTCACACTCATGATTTATCCACTTTTAACGACTGACCTCCAGCAAGTGACATATATTAAGCAACAAAGTATATTTCAACTCCCCAGCCTTCATAGCAACTCCCCAGCCTTCAATAAAGAATGCTCTTTTCAGCTTGGTTGATGCCATTCAAACTTCATGGAATGTGTTTAGAAAAAGAAGAAGGAAATATCAATATTACTAAGATTTCTGTATCACAATCTCATTAATCATTCTTTTTCCATGTAATCTGACAAACATTTCAATTTAATACGTCAAACTTTATACCTTTTCACTCAGGGCTGTTGGATTTGAACAAAACTGACCAATTCCTTTATTCGATCATTATCAACAAACAGCCAAAATCCTTACCTATAAGCCAACTCAAAGCTCAGAAGCTGTTCTGGATTTACGCTGTTTGTGGTTATAGTTTTCATATGGGTTTTGACATCGGCAGGAAGATGGTTCATTCATGCACTTGGCTTTCATGTCATGATTCATGAAATCATTATATCTTTAACTCTTTGCATGCTGGGTAATGCTGCATGTTGTTAATTACCATCTGCATAATCAGAGTGTCAAACAGCTTGGATCCAGATCAGGCCCGACATATTTACAGGTCTGATCTGGGTCCAAACTGTTTGCAGACATTATCAGTAGACAGCAAATTTCGTTACTAGCCAAGAAAGAGTTCAGCAGCATGTCTATCCCCACACCGGAAAAGCTCTGAACAATCTACAAATGCAGATCGTAATCGCTAGAAACAGTGTTTTCGATTGCATTTTGTGGGCGACAAATGGCAAAAGAAAGCTCTGTTTCTAACTATTTTTGATCTATGTTCGTCGATAGTATTAATGTTTTTGATTGATGCCTATCCGGTGTGTACTCTGAAAAAAAGACTAGTTCTTGATATTCATCATTTAAGTGGCACAACTATGATGTCCTATTTTCACAGAAAAATATCTAACAATGTTGCGTAGCTGGCACTTTAAGGGTCAACATCCAATCAATAAGTCAGCTTCTGTTGCAACTATTTTATATTGATTTGTTTCAGCCTCAAAGGAGTAAAAAACGATCTTAATACAGAAACAGAAAAAGAAAACGAAAAATCATGGCAAGAAACGAGCATGACCAGCCCGCTTCTCTCATGAACATCAAAGCTGCCTTTTCATGTTACGATGTATTTGTAGGGTTTCTTTAATTGGGCTAAGAGAAATGTCAATTATTGAATGGAAATGATGTATTTTGATGTGGGATCTTTTTTCTTTTAATATTCCGATATTGTAGGTAGCTCTTTTGAAAACTGATATTACAATGTCATTAACTTCCGATTCCATCCTAATGCGCGTAGTATGTAGGCTAAACAAAAGTATGAAGTTGAACAAAAACATGAAAATGTGGGTGAATACACTCCTGATTGAAAAACAAGACAATAGCAAATTTGGTTTTTAGACCAAATGACCCAGCAAGGTCTTTCTTCTAAATTTTTATACTGTTTTTCCCAAATGCATGGTTCCTTGGTTTGAATATAGAAATAATCTTCTATGGCTGGACTTAAGAAGGGTATCAAAACTTTTTCAACATTCTATAGTACCCTCATTTTGGTTTGATTTGGTTTGATGCTTCAATATATCCCAGACAACAGCTATGGTCAAGACGGGACGGTCAGTTCACAAAACCACACTTTTTTCCTGGGCAAGCTTGACTAAGCAGTTAACATGGCACTTTGTGCGCATACTTTCGCTTGTAAGTGACAACAACCCTTCTTGAATCAGCGGAAGGGAGGAAAATGGCCAATGAAATGATTTCATGATAAGTCATGTTTTGTGTGCATAAAAGAATTATATCTGTGCTTAAAAGAAACGTCTCCCTGAGATGTTTTTTACACTCACAAAACATATGTTTTTGATAGGAAAAAACTGATAGTAATCATCTTAATAGGTTGAATATAAACAAAAAAGAGCTCTAGCGATAAGACGTATATTTTCCCTAGTTGACATGATTACAAAACCTAAATTTTCAAATTGCCCTAATGCTTTTAAAATTGGTCTGCTTCCGAAGTAAAATATGCATAGAAAGCATCAAAATAGGTTTCAAAGCGATTCATCATTTGAAAAGCCGTGAAAATTTGCGCCTTCTACTCCCACCCCTCATTTTACGTCTTTAGACTGGGTGCAGTTTAGACGAGAGTTTTAGTAAATCCTTAGCAGGTTTTCAAAAAGTAAAAGTGCTAAAATATTAAGGATATAAGTGCTCTTCATTTCCAAAACTTTGCGGTATTCCTTCTACGCATTCATACGAAATATACTTAAAATTGTGACGTTTGTCATTGAAAAGATGAAACTGGCGTCTTTCAGTTTGTTTTTAGATGCTTTCCCCCCCTAGACCCAAGATGCCCTTTGGACAATTAAATGTCGCTATACAAATATATAACATATGTAACGGGCGTCTTGGGTCTAGGTGGGGAAAGGGTTTGTATAAGCGAAAGAAGACATCAAATATCTGACAAAAATAGACCACTTTGCAAGATGGTCGTTTTTATTGTACATCAACTGTATAAATAGTTTTACTGTACATAGCGTGATATGATGATTGTTTACCCTTGTTTAACGGTCTGGTTCCCGTATAGGTTACTGAATAACAAGCACAGTTGATGATCGAAATAAATTATCATTCAATAAGAAGTAGAGTTATTACATGTATTTAGGAAACCCCGTTTTAAATATACAAATTCGGGGGCCCTGTTGCATCGACGTCTCGTCTATATATATTTGTTGAAAGTGCCTAGCTTCTCTAGTCGTTATTTCTACAAAATAAAACAAACGTCTTGTTTAGGGAGATTGCTCGCTTTATCACTAGAAATTCTTTTCAGCTTACAATTGTAAATATTTTCTTAGCCATCATTTTTAACATATGTTTTGGGTGTTCATGAAATTTAGCAACCCCCAAAATTACTCCCATTCTGTACCTTAACGGCTAGGAAAAGATCCTAAAATGCATAGAAATGACCCCCAAAGCAGTCCAGTTTTGTGTCTATATGACCCCCCAAAATTATCCACAAAATCTTCACACCCATTTATGAAAAGACCCTAATATGCATAGAAATGACCCCCAAAGCAGTCCAGTTTTGTGTCTATATGACACCCCAAAAATATCGACTAAATCTTCACACCCAAAAAAATTCATTTTTCTGAAAACCCCCCAAAATATTGAAATTCAAAATTTTTAACCCCCCCAAAAATGGTCCATGAAATTTTCAGAATACCCCCACCCCCTGGGGTTCAGATCCTTTACATTACTATAATGCATTTCTTGTACCATGTTGTGTTATTTATAGAAATAAAATAAAGATTAAACTTAGTCTACCTAGTGGAAACATGTTATGTCCGCTTTTGTTTTCGCACAAAACTTTAATTGTGGGAGCATTAGGTGACTTTCAAAGGCCAAAAAAACACACCCGACAGGTTTTGTCAAAATACTCTGGATGTCCAGTATCAAAGGATAATTATCAGGTATTCTGAAAACTTTTTGGTCTTCCATTTTTTAAACAGCAAAGCCGCGGCATGAAAATTTAATCCATTTTCCTTTCCCACTGTCATCTGCTTAATCTCCACCTGCTTACATGGTTGCATATATTGCAAACAATTATGAACCCAAATCAGACTGCTCCCCTAGGAGCAGTCTGATCAGGGTTCATACTTTTTGCTTCCATGAGTCGGAGTGTACATGTAGCAGCAGAGGTAAAAAGCAGATTAAATTTTTCAGCACAAAAATATTAGAAGGATAAGAGCTCCCTTAAAATAAATAAATTACCGGGCCCTGTGGTGCAGTCAGTAGCGAGTCCAACTGCAGATCCAGGGATCACCAATTTGAACCCGGCCCAGTCCCATACTTTCGTGGAGATTGATCACGAAATAATTTCTACAGTCATTCTCCTCCTTCCGCTGATTTAAGAAGGGCTGTAGGCGGTTACATTAGGGAAAGTATGTGCACGAAAATACTGGTTTGCCACTTAGCCAAGCTTGCCCAGGAAAAAGTATGGTTAGGTGACTGACCATCTTGACATGACCATAACTTTTGAATGGGACCTAAAACCTCAAACCAAACCCAAAAACTAAAATAAATCTGATCATCTCAATAAAAATTCCAAAAGGAATTTATTCATTCTAAAACACTACCTTTACTCTGTTTACAGAGTAAAGATAGTGTCTTAGAGAAATAAATCTGAGGGGGCGGGGGGGGGGGGGGGGGGGGGGGGGGGGTTTGGGAGGTCTCATTTTTTACTGTAAAGCGAGAATTTCAACACTTTCCCTTTTTTGTCTACAATAAAATATCATTTTCCTTAAAAAAAAAGGGTGGGGGGAGTGGCAGGGCCATCACATCCCTATTTGGGAATGGGGCCTGGGCCCATGGAATTGGGAAAATTAGGGGCGTTTTGACTAAAACTGGGAAATTTGACATCGTCCTTATGTTTGACGTTTCCATCCAATACTTAAACTTATATTAGTGTCCTATGAGAAAAGGGAGATAAAGAAGCAAGTGTGATTGTATTCTATTATTCTGTGAAATTGTAAATATGTAACTATATGTTCTGTATTTATACTATATGAAATAAAGATGGAGACCCCCCCCCCCCCAACAAAAAAGAAAATTCAGTCAAATTGGGATTTTTTTGTCTGGAATTGGGAAAAACATACTTTTTGGCATTGGGAATGGCTCGGACCCAGTATAAACGGACTAGTCACTGCGGAAATATAAAGTTATGTTGTTGAGGCTTTATTTTAGCGCTATTTTTAGATACTACAGCCAATAAAATTTATTCTGAACATACACAACATTATTTGAGGTTACTCTCGGTATGCGAAGCTAAAATATAACAAGTTACAGTAAATAGAACTGAAACTTTCACATCCTTTTATGTTGATTTCTGATATTTTTCGACTAAGAGTGCCGAAAATAGCTAAAAAAAGGTACCTATGCTTCTTGCTGATTTTCATAAAGACAGAATAACTTTCAATAAGTATAACGATACAGTTTTAAAGATAGAATATTGAACCATTGCTTTTTGAAGAAAAATCAAAGACATGCAGAGAAATAACGAAGATAATATCATATTGCGCTTATTTAATCTTCAAAATACGCCAGTTTTCGAAGCTTGGCCACAACAACGTATTTCCAATAAATACATTTACCTGTTTGTAAGTGACCAGTCTAGTATATTGGGACCGAGGGAATGGGGCCGAATTTCGGCCCCAAAATCGGGTGATCGAGAGCCCTAAGGGGATTTGTCAAAACTGGGCTCAATCCCAGGCAATCTCCCTTGCCTAGAATAGACAGTGTTTCTTACATGATGTATATTCCATATTCCCATTATTGTTCCCCTTTCATGTTCCGCTGTAATAAAAAATGCCCTTGACGCTGTTCCCAAAACTATTGGGAGGGCCTGCACTTATAAAATCTTATAAGAGCATACACAGTGAGTAAGCTAGGGGTGACTAGGGTGAAATCGTCGCCCGAGGGACCGAAATTTCACCATAAATGGGACCCAGGGAGATGTGGGGGTCTCCCTAAAAAAAAAAAAAGAAAAAAAAATTTTAGGGACTCATTTTCATTCTGTCACCACAGTGGTGACATTCTACTACCACTGCATCATATTTCTCCTTTAATTCAATGGCAATAGTATGTGTAATGGCTAATTTGCTTCTAAACTGACAGAAAATGCCATAATTTTGCGCTATAACTTCTCCCTATCTGACTGTCACTTCTCCGTAATTTTCCTGGAGAAGAAGTTCTCCCTCCAGACAGGGCCAGCTTGAACTCTGATACATGTGCGATTATAAGATTGGTTAATATGGTATTCAAAGGAATATTTAGCCATCAATATTTTTTAAAAGATGCACTTATTAATACTATTTCCAGTCCCATATGATATATCCGAAGCATAATGCATTCATCGATATGCAGATCTTGATCCAGAAAAGTCTGCCAGGGGAGGGTCCGCCCCTGTCCCCCCTCCCTCTGGATCCGCCCATGTTATGAGGCTTCATATTTCAGTGGAATACGGAAATGAGGCCTGAGGGGGTACCTGTTCCCTTGAAATAAATTGGCTTGTTCCCCTGTTCCACAAAAAAATTAAAAATTTGTTTTCTTATGTTCCCTGTTCCCCAATATTGTCTTTGTTCCCCCCGTTTCCCTCAAAATTTGGCCTTCGTTCCCCTGGTCTATTGAGATATATCATTATGTCCTTTTTCTCCTGTCCCCCTAAAACCCTGGGAGGGCCTTAGTAATAATAAAAATCCTGGATCAGATTTAGCCAGCTGATCAGGATCTACACTGTTTTCAAAATGTGATACAGCCTGCAATCATCTACACTGTTTGCAAAATATGATACAGCCTGCAATCAGAATCTACACTGTTTTCAAAATATGATACAGCCTGCAATCAGGATCCACACTGTTTTCAAAATATGATACAGCTTGCAATCAGGATCTACACTGTTTTCAAAATATGATACAGCCTGCAATCAGGATCTACACTGTTTTCAAAAGATGAAAGAGATTACAGCTCGCACAGGCTAGTACTCTGTATATAATATATGTAGAATAATTTTAATGAGTAGTCTATATACTATACTCGGAGACTATATGTAAAGATCGCTGCCATTTATTCTCAGCTAGAACTGTCCGAAGATTAGGACACAACACCAATTAGGGTAAAAACAGAGCTAAATTGGCAATGGAGCGACTTACATGTATACAAGCACAAGTACAAATTCTGCTAAATGATTCTTACCTTGTACAAAATAAACACAATTTAATAACAACACAAATATACATATATCCCAATCCATTATCAGGACGTTATTGGCACCATGATTCCATTGACTGAATCGGTGACTCATGTGCGCATCCCCTGTAGTGGCGGATCTAGCAATATTAAGGAGCGAAGACTTTGGTGCGTATCGGCGGTGACACGGTAAAACATTTGCCGTATTTAGTCTTAAAATCGGATAGCTCACATTCTTTTCAGTTAAAATCAGAATCCTAAAATTTTGGTACATAAACAAACTTTCCTTTGGCGTCTGCTGATAAGTTTGGACCCAGTTCAGGAAAGACAAAACGCGGGTCCTGATCTGGACCCAAATCGTATGACACTCTGATAGTGTTCATGAAATCTTTTTTCAGAAGTTAATTTTGTAAAAGGTCGACAGAAAATAAGCAAATAAAAAGGAGAAAAAAATCATGTAAAATTACCCAGCCGCCTGACTCATCACCATAGCGGCTGGGTAATTTTACAAATCGTAAGTGAGTACCACAATCTCAGACTTCAGACCAAACAACGGCACCATGAGTAGGATCCACAGAACACTTACAGTCACAAGACATCAGAAAGACAACCAGCTCTCTCTTCATCAAGATGATAGCAAAACTAGAAAGGACAATAAGCATTACATAACTAAACAAGGACCAAACACATGGCCCCCACAAACAATGAGATCATCAATAAACAATGAAACAACAACAGAACCACCGCCAAAGAATTGACAGCAGCCGGAGCCACTATAAGGGGCTTAAATGTATTTTACTGGCGCCAAATCTTCGCCCTAGATTCTGCTGTTGTTAAAACACAAAGCTTATTCAGCTGACGAACTTCATGGTTTTACTCGTCATACCGGCTGACCGTCCTTAGTTAAGAGACCTTTCCCTGTTACATCACAGCATTGTTGAACCGCAAATTTCACATTTTGCAAATTTCACACCGTGTGAAGAATTGGTACTTTTGGAAAATGTGAAATTTGAGTATGGTCAATTTCGATAATTTTGGGGTCTAACATCTGTGCTCAAATTTCACATCTTTCTCATTTTTAACTGTGAAGAATTGGTACGTAATCGCGCCATCTGCGAAGGACTGCTTCGATTTTTCTCAGATGTGAAGAATTGGTAGGGGAGACCGGGGCAAGATGATCCACTTTTTTAAAATATTTTTTCCCTGCTTTTATGACTGGATATATCGTATTGTTTTTAAATGTACGAGGGTTAGTCAAAGATAACTGAGAGTTGGTTAATATCTTTTTACTGGGTAGGCAAATTTTGCTGAAATTTTATACACATATAGAATGAACCGTCGGGCTTCATTACATATAGAAACTGACGTCTTATCATCTTCAGTGCGCTGTTGCTAGGCAACCGAAGGCCGTCTCTCAGCGATGTGGGTTCGCGCTGATGACACTTCTGACTAAACGGCCATAAATTTAAAACCATTTCAAATCTAAAACAGTATAATAACGGACCTTTTATCTCTCCAATTGTATCAAACAATGTGGTAGCAATGTTTTGAAGAAGAGTGATAGATAGTATATACAATACATGCAATAATTGTTGCCTAGCAACCAAAATCGACGGAAATTCCAATTTTAACTAAAAGACCACATTTTGTTGCTATGGCAACCGTTTATTCCTGGGAATATTCAAGATATGCATTCAGATGCCAAAACCAATTACTAAATACAATGAAATGTCATGATATGATACTTAGTTGATAATATTGCTCTAAAATGAACTGTAACTGGTGGGTGGGGTATATTTTTGGGTGAAATTTTAAGAGAATTTAGTTAATTTTCCTCTTATTTATGTAATACAATTCCAACGCCTCAATCCAAGTTGTTTCATTTCACAAAATACATTCACATACTGTATTTGCAACAAATGCACAAGTTGATGTAACTTAAATTTTGTATAGTTACGTGATGTATGTTTTGAGATGTCTAGATTACTTTTCACTTTTCAAGAAATATATGTTCCCTGACAAATTAAATAATTTAATTTGTTTTTCAGGGTATTTTTTATGTGTATCTGGCAGGTTCTTTTGACATATTTAAGTGACCTGCAACATAGAGGTCTAAACAAATGAACTGTGCTGGGAATTAGAAATTTTAAATAGACACAGTGTGAGGGCTGTTTGACCCTTTAATAGGGAGGGGAAAATAGACCTTATGTCTCGGCGACATCTAATTCATACAATTAAATAGTAATGATCCTAATAAAAAAAAGATATTTTGATATAACATTTACTTTCAGGAGTTCTAGTGTAAGTTTCTCTTGTCTGTTTATACCGCTTATCATGTATCAATCGTGCTATCTGGAATTAGTACGTAGAATATGGTCTAAGTAATTATGGCCCTCTAAACATGCCCGATTATATGCTTTTTGAAACATTTGTCCGGAAAATACAGTAGCTTGCACACCCATATGCCCATGATCTGTCCTTGTCCGCCTATTTCACCATTTGGATACAGACATTTCCCAGTGGAAATTAGTCATTAGTGGTTAATAGGTGATGTATCGTTATGTCTCAACAAGTGCATTCCATGGGCCTTCCCCTTGTGGGAGGAAACTTGTTTTCTGCACGCAGGAGTCTTCGTTGTCCTTCGTTTTAGAGGAAATAGATTTAGGGAAATTAAATAAGTATTGAGAGATCTGCAGTATTTCAGCAGAATTGTGATTTAAGTTCCTACATTCTGTTGCTGGTTTTGATTATTTTCCAGTATTTTCATCTCAAAATACTTATATCTATTGGAACATGGTGGTCATTGCTGAATAAAGATAACTATATTTCGCCACGGAAATATGATTGAACACGACGGTTTTCTGAAATTTCTGAGTCACATTTGTTACCATTCATGTTTCATGTTTTGTCACGGGGCAAAATGATACAGTTGACCACCCATTTTTAACATTCTGAAAAATGAAATGGTACTTTTCTGACATAGCAGTATCAATTAATTTCCTTTTGATAGGAATAGATAGTTTCGATAAAAAATATCTTGAAAATGCTTTAAAACAGTGTCAAATTTGATTATTTCAGACTGTATCATTTTGCCCCAACCACGCTGTATCTTTTTGCCCCAGTGACCTCTTGTTCACTTTTCTCGTAACAATTCAAAAATACGACACCCCACAATAGTTCTGATTATTTGGAGACATAACAGCATCTATATAGTTCAATTTACACAATACAATTGAAATATATATCTTCCACATTTTTCACATTCATAAAAAATGATACCTTCGAAATTTACTTAGGGTGCCTCAAAAATCAATTGTTTATATAAAAAGCTTAACTTTGCTCTGTTTTGGCCGAGCCTTTCTTATAATATGGCGGATTTCAAGACGCGCATTCAGTTTGAGTAGGAAATGTCATATATGGCATCATCGTTTGAAAAATTGCGCTGTATCATTTTGCCCCATGTATCATTTTGCCCCAGTCTCCCCTACTCATTTTTCACAAATGTGAAGAATTGGTACCAGTTCTTCACACCTTGAAGAATTCGTACTCAATTTTCACAAGTGTGAAGAATCAGTACCAAATGCTCACAGATTCACAGATGTGAAAAATTGGTACCAAATTTTCACAGATGTGAAGAATTGATACTTAATCTTCACAGATGTCAATGACAGAATTTGTAATATCTAGTCACATGTAAAAGATTCTCTTGATCGCTGACTTCGGTTGCACCCAACGTGTTTTCTTAAGCTATTGCTTACAATGAGATCATATTATATCCGCCTTTTCTATATGAAAAAAAACATATACAAATAATAAACCAAATTCGGCCAGTTATCCGTCCATCCACCCGTGCTTTCTTCACGTTTCTTACGAATGCACCTCCTCTTAAGCTGTGGGCGTAGCAACCTCAAAATAGGTACATATGTCATAAATTTAGAAGGTACTGGGTGGTCTTTTTACGTGAAGTTGATTTCAAGGTCAATGGTCATATGACGAATTTGAGTGAAATATTTGCGTCCAAGCCACACAATCTGATGATTTAAGGATTTCGGAAAAAATTGTTCTAAACAAGCATTTGAAATAAAATTCAAAACAATATCAATATGTTGTTGTTGTTTTTGAAGAATAACTTGATGCCGGAATTCATTAGGTCCCGAAGCACAACAAAACTAGTTCGTGAAATCATAACTTTTGAGTGTTTCCCTTCAATACATTTTGCATTTTGAATGACATTTTGTTACAGGTGCCACTGGCCAAATTAATATGTCTCTCGGGAACATCATTCATTCATCGGTTTTTAGACCAGGGGTCGCTCATTGAGAATGACTTCATATAAGGGTATAGCAAAGCATAGCTCCTCTCAAAGCCCAGCTATGATTTTTATTAATCAGTAGTTTCATTGTAAAGCTTTACATGGAAAAGTGTCCATTTATATACAATGTTGACAAAAGACACAGGATGTTGACACTCTGGGCGGGGTCATTTTTGGTCATGATCATATTGTGAACAAAGATGGTAGAGGTCTACTAGCTAATGCTACATACCAAATATCAAGGCTCTGGAGCAAGTGATTTCAGACAAGAAGTGTTGTCTTTCTTACTCGGCCTTGCTATTTCAGATAAAAAATAAAGTTTCACCAATATTGACATAGAAAACTGGTTACGCCACCTGGCGGTCATATTTGTAAAATAGTCAAATAACTTGAACAACTTTGGTAGACATTTGTGCCTAATTCTTTTGAAAGCTGACCAGAAGTTTTGGCAAGATTTTAGAGTGTTTCCTTTTACTTGACAAGGCAACCAGATTTCTTCATAAAGTTGAAAGCTTTGAACAAGTTTGAAAGGGGACCGATCAACCCAGTGAATATTGATGAGATTCCATCCAGTGGTTTAGGAGGAAGCTATTATTGACGGACGACGGAAGGACGGACGGGTAGCTGGCAGGACGGACATCCTATGACCACAACGTGAGTTAAAAAAAGGGATCCACCATTCAAAGATATCTGAAATTGTTGAAAAGCTGAATATAGCTCTCCTTTAGCTATATACAAGCCTCACCCAGAGAAAATATTATTTTTGCATATGCCAAAAGGCGCAGATAAGCTCTGTAAATACATAGCTGAATCAGGGCCTATGTTTCTTTGCTATACTGATTGAATTTTTTTTCTGCACTGATTCAAAAATCTCCAAAGATTCTTAATCTAAAACTAGAAATTGTGTTTATGAACGCTATGCCCCCAACCATTAGCTTGTCCGCCATCCTGTTCACTAGGTAATCTATTCACCATCCTCCTTCAGCTGACCAAATCTGAGGCTACTACCTGTAATAGTTTTCAAGATATCTTTATTGGAAGTTTTTAATGTCCAAATTTGCAAAGGGCATTAACTTAAAAAATGCAAAGGCGATAACTAAAAAAGACATATATTTTTATTAATTTTCACCAGTTAATCTACTCATTACCCTCTATCAGCCGTCCAGATTTGGAGCTTCTATCTGTAACGGTTTTTGAGATATCAAGTTTTCTATGTCAAAAATTTGCAAAAGGCAATGACTCAAAATAATATAATGATTTTTTTAATTTTCACCAAGTAGTCTACTCATTATCCTCTATAAACTGACCAAGTTTGAAGCTCCTAGCTGTAACGATTTTTGAGATATCAAGTTTTCTATGTCCAAATTTGCAAAGGGCAATAACTAAAAAAAATGATTTTTTTTTATACTTTTCACCAGGTATTCTATAAGCTGACCAAGTTTAAAGCTCTTAGCTGTTATAGTTTATGAAATATACTGATAAAAAAAAAATTCATTATGAGCCTTTAAAAGTTTAATCTGTTTGAACCACGTTATAAAATGTGAAGAATTGGAATCGATTGCAAAATGCAGCAAATTTGGGTTTTTTTTTTTTTATCGATGTGAAGATTGCGCATGTATGCCGGCCCATTGAAACACCCCAAACCACCCCAAAACACCCCAAACCACCCAAAACCTCACCAAACCACCCTAATACACCTCTAAACCACCCAAACCGCCATCAAACCACCCCAAACCGCCATAAAACCACCCCAAACCACATTAGTCTAGCCTCCCCGGAAATACAAGTACACCTTCGACCCCTCCCTACCCCCTACACTCTATCTGGACCAAGACAACCACAACCTTTATATTCCCCCTTTTTCGCTTCACGCCAGCAATTCTTTCATAAATGTGCTGTCTCTTGCTGTCAAATAATTTACAAACATTTGAAGTTATTAACTATACTATTACATTGCCATTGCGTGGGCATGGTAGTATAATAATAGGTCTATGTGCACCAAGATTGAATTCAATTAAGTGTTTGGTTTCTCTCTAGTATGAATCATATATAGTGAGACACCTTGATGCTTATTTGGTTCGATGAGTTTTGTGGTGATAAAAAAGTTTAAAATGAGGTTTAAAGTGGTTTGGCACACGGTATGTGGATATTCGGGTTGGTTTGGTGTAGTAATATGTGGTCTAGGGACCATCGCTTACTGTTGAACCATTACATTTTTTCCAGTATAGATCATGCAGATAGGTACTTTTATTTGGTTTTTGACCCTGGTATGGTAATAACAAAGTATAAAATGCGTTTAAAGTTGTTTAAACATGTGGTATGAGTGTGTTTGGGGTGGTTTGGGGTGTTTCAATGGACCCCATGTATGCTACATATAATTTCACTACGTGTACAAATTTCACAAAATGTGAAATATTGGTATGAAATATGTGACATATTGGTACCAATTCTTCACGCACTGTGAAGAATTGGTACCAATTCTTCATAGTGTGAAATTTGCGAAATGTGAAATTAGCGGTTCAACACAGCATGTTGATTTAATTTGATTGTTTCCCTGTGACATAAGTTGGGAAGCCCCAATGTGAGTAAAACGAGTCTAATGTTTTAACAATTATAGCAGAATCTAGGGCGAAGATTTAGCCAGTTAATCGTTTTAAGCCCCCCCCCCTTCCACACACACACACATGCACGAATACAGAAAGTTTTGTCAGAGAAGGTCCAATTTGTTTTTGTAAATAAGGGGAGAGAGGATCAAAATACTACCAAAAGCGGGCCATCATCGGCACGCCAGCAAAGCGCCATTTAAATGATGGCCCAACAACATTGAATGCTGGTTTGGTAGATTTGTGGTTTTCCACGGGATTTGGACCAGTATTGCTGTATAGCATTGGACCCTCCCCCCCCCCCCTGGATCCGCGCATGCACACACATACCCAGCTATCGGTTCTGTGATTGTGGATTCATTGTTTATTGTACCTCCCATAGTTTTTTTTTGTGGGGGGGGGGTATACAGTGATTTGATATATGTTTTGTAATGCAATGCCAAGTGTCCTTTCTAGTTTTGCAATCATCTCGCTGATGGAGAAAGAGCGGTTGATCTGTGGTTTGTGATTGTGCATTGCGAAGATGGTTCCTACTTTGCTTTCCTCTTTGTTACTGTAAATGTCCCGTTTTCAGGCAATCACGACTTCATTGTTTTCGTTAATTGGATTGTATATGAATGATGCTTTCATTTCCCAGTAATAAACGTTGGTCCTTTACTATATCTGAAACAATGTACGACTTTAAAGTGTTTAAACCACAAAGTTTAATTAAAATTGTAATATGGTAATCAATATCAACGGATCGCCGCCCATTCAAGATCGACCCAGTCCTAGTTATATTAGCGTATGTTAGCCCTTAAAGTGCCAAGAAAAAATGTATCTGAAAATGTCGTCTGCTGAAAGCGTCTGCTGCAAATAATTGCCTTACATTACTGACGAATTAAGTATAGAAGCAAACAGCGTGGACCTAGAACAGACTGCTCTATAGGAGCAGTCTGATCTGGGTTCACACTGTTTGCCATAGAGGCTTCTAAAACATTTCAGCAGACGAGAAAAGCGGTCGAATGTTGTTGCGATTGGCTCATTAAGGGTTTAAGTGTATAAACCACAATGTTTAATTAAAATTGTAATATCAATAATGGTAATCAATACTCATTCAAGATCGACCCAGTCTTAATTATTAACTTAGTGCATATTCAAAAACGGAGAAGAATGCACAGAACTGCTTCTAACCCAAATGAGCCGTGACGTGATTTCCAACAATGTGGCATTTTGACAAGTGTAGACTCAGACCTGCCTGTGCAGCCTCCTTTTAAGCTTTTAAATTCTAAATGATGTTCAGTCAGTAGCTTAACACTCATAGAATATGCGCAGGCTGATCTGAGGCTATGCTGGTCGCACATACCACCTTGTTGGAAATCTCATGTCCCGGCACGAATAACGTCATCTAATACTGTTTGCATTCTAAGACACGCTTTTAAGAGAATGCGCCCAAACAGCTAGATCCGCCGAAGATGGAATCGATATTTGTATCGATCAATTTGTAGGTTTTAATTAAATCGGTCGTCTAGAAAAAACATCTGACACTTTCAAAAAATAATGGAGAAAACATAAAGGGATATGGGACACAGCAAAACCAACAATTTGAAACCGCTTATTGATTGTCATACATGCCCATGGTGCTGTTAATGCTCTGAATTCTGGATGACTTTGTGTATGCTTTTTGTCATCTGCTTTTTTATTTTCTTTTTAAATCATTTCATAAGTACCATTAGAGTGTCAACAGTTTGGGCCCAGATCAGGCCTGACGTATGTTGTCGGGCCTAATCTGGGTCAAAACTGTTTGCCAAGGTTATCTGCAGGCTATAAAAGTCGCAACTATGTCGGAACACCCCCCCCCCCCCCACCAAAAAAGCTACAACAACAACAACAACAACAACAACAACAACAACAACAACAACAACAACAACAACAACAACAACAACAACAACAACAACAACAACAACAACAACAACAACAACAACAACAACAACAACAACAAATGAAATAAAAAAAAAAAAAAAATATAATGAAAAAAAAATCAACAAAAAATAAAACAGGCGACAAAAACGACCATTTAATTTATTTGTTTGTTTTAACAACAGCAGAGTCTAGGGCGAAGATTTGGAGACTGTAAAATGCATTTAAGCCTCCCCCCCCCCCCCCCCCCCCCCCGGTAGCTTAGGCAGCTGTCCGTTCTAGGCGGTCATCCTGTTGCTGTTGATGTCCCTCCCTATCTTTGTGGGTTTTCTGTGTTGGTCTTTGTTTTGGTATGCATTACTTTGTGTCATTTCTAGTTTTGCAATCATCTTGATGAGGAAGAGAGAGCTGGTTACTTTGCTTTTATTGTTTTCGGGTGTCTTGTTACTGTAAATATTCTGTGGCTCTTCCTCACGATCTCGTGGGTTGCTCTGCAGTGTGTTATTGTTGTATTTCCAGATCATGCGCATTTACATTTTTATTCACATTTTCTTGTAAATCAACTGACTGTAATGATGTGCACGACCCGTGGTGAACGTAGATTACCAGAAGGAAAGTATGTAAAGTAAATTGGCAATTTCCTGCAGATTGGTGTTTAATATGATCAAAATGTACCATAAGATTGATTTCTCTAAAGAGAAATGTTTTTTTTTCGTTTTTTTTGTGCTTTTTTTGGTTACGTGTAGCATAGACACTGTATGAGTTTTAGGGTGCTCGTAGCACCGGCACTGATAAAGTTCTGCATAATTTCAGCTAATATGTACATTCCAAATAATGCTAATCTGTCAAGATTAGAAAACGTTTAGCATAATCATGACTAGACAATGTTACAATGTAAAAATATGCAAAATCTGATCAAAAATACCATGCGGTTCAAGAGTTATGAGCATTTTCACTAAGAAAGCCCTCGAAAGACAATGTAAAAATCAATAATTGTACGCAAATCCAATTATATCGTGCGGTTCAAGAGTTATGAGCATTTTCACTTACTGACCACAACCGCTGAAATGATGCTTAGTAAATCATCGTCGATCAAAAAAACTGTTTCGCAAACCAATTGCTAGATATTGTTGACATGCAAAACTTGATCAAAATATATCATTTGAGCCAGTGCATGAGATTTCCAACAATGTGGCATTTTGACAAATGTAGACTCAGACGAGCCTGTGCAGACTCCTTATAAGCTTAGAAACTCCAAATGATGTTCAGTCAGAAGCTTAACACTCATAGAATATTCAAACGACTTGCAAAGGCTCTGATCAGACTGAGCGTATGCGCAGGCTGATCTGAGGCTTTGCTGGTCGCGCATACCACATTGTTGGAAATCTCATGACGCGGCTCAAATTTATTATATCATTTGGTAAAAGAGTTATGAGCATTTTCACTACTGTAACTGCTAACGGACGGACTCACATATAGTGATTATAGTGCAGACCAAGGGGTCGTGCAATCAATGGTACTAAACCTACAATGTGTTTCTTTATAAAAGATCTTACTTCGGTCCACCAGATTTTACATCAGGTTCAAGGCAGGTGTAGTCAGTGTACAATTCTTTTTGCACGTTTAGTTATAGTTAAAGTTTTCAGAATTATAGTATAGTGAAATGAATTCCTGGTTCCATACCCGGTCTGCACGTCGACAATACGCCTCTGGAATATGCTCTACCAGTCTCTGTGGTAACTCGAAAATGATTTTTTGTATGTATTTAGCTCCTTTCCATTCTAATGGATTTTACAATTCATATTGGTACAATAAGCATGGACTGTTTCAAGTTTGTATTTTAAGGGCTTATAGATTTTAATAGTTGAGCCGCGACATGTGATTTCCAACAATGTGGCATTTTGACAAGTGTAGACTCAGACGAGCGTGTGCAGCCTCCTTTTTACCTTAGAAACTCCAATTAGTGTTCGGTCAGTAGCTTAACAGTCATAGAATATTCAAGCGACTAGCAAAGGCTCTGATCAGACTGCGCGTATGCGCAGGCTGATTTGAGGCTTTGCTGGTTGTTGGAATTCTCATGCTACAAATCATATCAAAGGGAAGCTACACTTTATACACAAAATATAATTGTAAAGTGCTAGTAGTTTCCCCTGTACCAACAAAGCGACCAGCAAAGTAGTGGCTTTCATAAAAAAACATTGTACTGCAGAGTCTGTGTCCCAAGATAAAATTCAAATTGACTATGACAAAAAGCTTTCATCACATATGTGCATGGTCAAAGTGGTATTTCATGGCCTTTGTACATATTTTAACTGCCTTAATTTTTGATTTTTCAAAATTTTAATATTTCTTATATATTTCATGGAATAAGATGTTCTTAAAAATACACGCAAAAGTTTTTACATTTTTACATTTAAGTAAAGTTCATCATGAAAATATAGTTTAGTACTTACATGTGTATACATTCGAGAGACTAGATCTTTTCACGTGTTGTAGGCACTCCAATCTGAGTTCATTTTTTTTTCTGCTGAATTTGTTATCAACTCTCATTAATTGCTGCTGTAATCGAGAAGATTTCTGGTTTCAGCATCTGAACTTTGTAATACTGAATTCTGTCACACACATTTTCATTTTGTATTGATTATATTTAGCATTGCCTCAACAAACGAGGGGCATTTGGAAAGTTCTTAGCATGGTCTTTTATCTCAGTCACCGATTTACAAACCGTATCATGTTTGGTATCATCTTTCCTCTATGTTATGGCGCAAATTTCAGTGGGATATTATAATGCAGACACGACAAATATTATTGTGAATACATGTACTGTTTGAATACTGGAAAATGCAAAATTCCAGTGGAAAATATAACATTTTACCTTTTGAAAAGTGTGCAGAACATTAACAATAGTTCATGAAATTAGATAATTTTGTACCATTTGGAAGCCCACAATCTGGTGCCGTTATTATACAATTGATGACCAAGTTGGATGCTTCTAATTAACTAAATACCGGAACAGCAATACCAAAACCGTCTAGAAAGCAAAGATTCGGCTAAAATCGCATGTCACAATGCACATATTTTGAAAAATATAACCGATAGTAGTTTAAAAATGTCGTGCATTGATAACTTTGTCAGGCACACTGTATGCTCTTTGTATTGAAATCAAAATAAATTTTGTAAGTCAAAACAACGGGAAGATAACTTGTATAATCCTCCCATGGGGCAGAGTAGGTTAAGCTATGAGTTGACGTTCTGGGTTCATTTCAATTGAAAACGATGGCAAACAAAATAAGTAAAACTACATTGAGAGAAGAAATCAATCAATTTTGTGATGGTTAACGCGATACCATGAGAATTTCTCATGCCATCGATAAAATGTGAGAGGTTCAGTTACCCCACCCACTTCTTAAAAAGTAGGGGTAGTGTTATTAGGAATAATTTTCTTGAATACAGAACTAAACAAGCCACACCTTTTGAGCGACGAAATGATTTTTATGCAATGTTCGCTACAAATAAAGCAAAACATACACTCAATAGGCATTTTTCGTGCTCCTGTAGTGACACAATTTATAGTAAAAGTATAAAGAAAAATCGAAAAAGTCCTATTTTTGAAAGTTTACCATTTCTCTATTAGCCAAAAATTTCCGAATGTAAAGGTGTAAGTTGTGCAAGCAGTGATCGCATGATATATTTTAATAAAAATTAAGTTGGCACCAAATCGTTAATTTGTCAAACCATGCTCGTAAATAAGGTCCCTAATTTTCCTTCAATTTTCAACTAATATTTTGCTTAAAATTTCAGCAAGTGTATAAACCCTACTCATTTTGAACATGCGCTGCACGTGCACCCCGAGTCCTTTTTTCGACAAAAGTTAGCCCATCATGTAGCCGTTGAATTCTAGTTTCCAAAAATGTATTATTTGATAGCACTTTATGAACGCATTGTGGAGTTATGATGCCATGCTAAGAACTTTCCAAATGCCCCTCGTATATATATATCCATCAGAGTGAGGCAATTAAACGACTCTCAGAGGACAGATCAATCGTTATAAAAGAAGCAGATAAAGGTGGCTCCGTTGTCGTTATGGACTCTGTGCACTACAAAACAATGGCATATAGTACCTTGAATGATAACGAATATGACGAACATTTAGAAAAAATCCTCACAGAACAAATATGATAGCCTACAGAAAACTGATAGACAAACACAAAACTGTCATAACCGAGAAAGAGGAAAGCCCCTGTCTATGCGACATTAGTGATATGATATTTGGAAGAAACATTGTACAGAAAAGTCTCAAACGAATTCGGACAGCAGTTTGGGGAGTATTTCATGAAATTCTGGAACAGATTTCTTGATGACTTTTTGTGCCATGGACGCGATCCCTTAAAGATTTAAACCATCTGCACTATTATCTTAACTCTCTGCATCCCAGCATCAATTTCACTATTGAATATAGTCAAAAAGAACTTCCGTTTCTCGATGTTTTGGTGAAGAAAACAGGCACTAGTATTAATACCGATATATATTTCAAACAAACAGACAGTCAACAATATTTAATAAGTGACTCATGTAAATATTACTTAAATCCAGCTGTTAAGTTTTTAGACTTAATTTTTCGCAATAACTTTTTTATCATCAATATTAGCAAAATGTGTTCGCGATAAAAAGTATTCAGGAACATCTCCGCCAACTTCTCCAAATGGTTCCAACATCCTAGATGCTGCAGGTTCATCTGTGCTTAGATGCACTCTTTGAACATTTTAAGCAAAGCGCAAATAAACTAAGTCCAAGATGTCAGTCAAAAAATTACATTGCACCGCCCTAATTCAATTACTAAAGCGATGGATGGCTTGTTCAAATATAATAGAAATCGCGCCTTATTCGCTCGTGCGTTAAGCTAGTAGGGTCATCTCAAAACCGTTCATTTCATAGCACGTGCATAAAAGAAAAAATGCACGGCATGCGATAACCCAACCTTTGTTCCTACAAATGAACCTGCTTTAAGTTAATTCTGCATATGCACGGTAAATTCTGAGTATGTTAACGGCAGTTTTATGTTATGCACAGCCTTTGAAGAGCGGGATATGCACCGCTTCCGAATATTTTTTGAAACTACCCCTTTCTGTCACGCCTATACGAATTATTCCTGTCAATAAAAGACTTAGAAATTTAGGACGAATTCAGTTTATTGCAAAATCTTCATCTATATACACAAAAATCTGTTTGTGCCACATGTACAAGACCTTTTGGAGAAGTTGGCGGAAATTTTCCTCTACAACTTTCATCGCGAACACATTTTGCTAAAATTGAAGATAAAAAAGGTATTGCGAAAAAATAAGTCTAAAAACTTAACAGCTGGAGTTTTAGCACTAGTGACGAAAAAGTGCCACAGAGAATGTTGGGACTAAAACACACCTTACTGAAACAAAAATATCCAGAAAATACTATTGATGCTGGAATCCAGAGAGCTTTGAATTTGTTTCGATTTCTTACATATAATCTTGATCTTTTCATTGAATGCAGCTTACTAGCAGAATAATATTAATCAGTTAAGGCACCTGGAATTTATGTTATATTCGTTACTTTAATTTAAACATTAATTTTGTGCACTGTTAGGGCTTTATGAGTAAAAAAGCTAGTCGATGAAAATGAAATTTACTGCCATCTAAGTGCTCTTTATTATATAAATTGTAAATTTTGTCTTTTTAAACATATAATAAGAACGAGAATCAACTTCAACAAAAGCATGGTTTCTTTAAAGGGTGGAATTTGAACTTAAAGCACATGACAACGCCATCAAATAAGTTTTAGGAATCGTGTAAATAGGAATTTTAAAACGTGTTTATTTTTCAAAATCACATTTTGTTTCAAAAAGGTTTGAATGATTCTTTTATCTCCATGCCACTACCATGTTTTTGCTTCTTTTTATGCAGTAAATGACATATACAAGGAATTTTGCTTGACTGTCAACAGCCTAATTCAGATGAAAAAAAGAAGCTCGAAGTAGCATTGTAGGCTATATCTTCCATTGTACAAGCCATCAAATATTTGCATTGAAAATCAGCTATTGATTACAACAGCTATGCTTATGAAAATAAGGCACAATCGCTAAATGACAACCTTAAAAACTGTAAGTCATTTCAAGCAGTAGTCCAAATCAAGAAGTGAAACATTAAAAATGCATTCATCCTGTTTATATGATAAAAAAAACCTGAAGTTTGTGGAAATGGTAATGATTTCTGCTTCACATTTAGCACCCACCACACATATCCTTGTATTTATAATATTTAAGTACCTACAGTGTGTCCGGTTTGAAAAACAATATATTTTATACAGGTAACGTATATAACTAAAAAAGAGAATATTACTTTTATCATTGTTCTGCCTGGTTCTTAAATTTTGTGGCGCTGTGAAACAGGATAACATTTACTCTTTTCGTTTATGTATATATGAAACAGATACATGTTTGTTAATACGTTGGAACAGAACAGAACAGAACTTTATTGAAAACTATGCATCTCAGGCCACTCACAGGTGGCGTAAGAGATTAACGCAAACATTTTATGCAGTAAAATAAATACAGTGTACTATGAATTACAATATTATTGCATTGGGAGTATAGTCCATGACAGGAAATTGACCTTTAATAACAGAGAATATTTGATTAATCTTCATATAGATTGAAACATAATTTATTTCAATCATTTGGAAAAACAATCTACACAGAAAACTTTTCAAAAATAATTGCAGCAAATTTTGTTAATATAATGAGCGTTGCTTCATTGGTTGAGGTAAAAAGCTCCTTATACTTGCGTATATTTGGCTTAACATAAAAATACGGTTTCAAATACAATTTTCTGTCACTCTTAAAAAGTCACAAGCAAACAAATAATGATACTCATCACCAATGTCGTCTGTAGTGCAAATTTTACATTTTCGCTCATTTAATGGTATTTCATCCCATCGTCCAGTCTCAACTGGGAGCCGATGGTTACTAGTCCTATATTTGATAATTTTGGAATAATAAAATTTTGAAACATTAATCGAATATTTTTCAAAATTGAGATTGTCTTTAAATAAAAAATATTGTTTTCCTTTTGAGGAACGTTAGCTTTCTCATTCCTATCTTGAATATACAAATCTGACAATGTTCGTGAAATATCCATTTTCACAGAATTTGGGTTATTGACTGGCTCAGTTTTCAAAAGACTGGGTTGGCCAACAGCAACAAGTATGTCATTTATACAGCGGATCCATTTAAAATTATAAGAACCCTTTTCGTGTTCTTAAAGCATTATTGAGTACAGTAATTTTGATAATTTGGATTCTTTTCCATTGACAATCGATAATCAGAAACCTATCATTCTTGACTTTATATTAACTTATATTGGATGTCGTCCCAATTCTGCACACAACATATATTATAGGGGTACTTTTTCTTAAGTTAATAATCTGTCTAAGGAAAGCATTATGTAAATTTTCAATAATTTGGCTATTTTCAAATCCCCATATTTCACAACCATATAATGCAATAGGTAAAATAACATGGTCAAATAAATACAACTGCAAATCAATTGGAATATCAAAATTACGAATTCGTTTGAAAAGAACATGCTTGCTCAACATTACGTTTCTTTGTTTGGTGGAAGTGCCTATTTCTGCTAGAATAACAAGATATTTAAAGTCAGTACAGATGTCCATTTTGTGACCACCTAGATTAAAATAAAAGCGCTGGTCTTGTCGAGGACCAAAGATCATAATTTTAGTTTTATCAGAATTAATAGATAAGTGCCAAAATTCTGAGTATTCATAGAACGTGTCTAAATTATTTTGAAATTCCTTCTCATCTGCACCAAAAACAACTGTATCGTCGGCATAAAGCAGCACAAGCAGTTTCAAATACAATGTTATATCATCATATTGGAACTCAAAGTTAACACCATTGCAACTTTTGTCGCATAGGAAAGATTCTAAGTAGTTTTAAAATAAGGCAAATAATACAGGGGATAAATTTTCACCTTGTCTTACACCTCGAAAACTTGAGAAGAAGATTGCTCTCCATTATATGAGACACATGATTTAATTCCCTTGTACATATTTGAAATAACCTGGAAGCACTTTCCGTTAATATTACTGGCTAATAGTTTATTCCATAGTCCAACTCGCCATACAGAATCAAATGGAAAAACTGACCCATGCATTGCAAGTATAGAAGACATTTCTAAATGATTATACTTCAAAAATCAGGACCTTAAGGTATAGGACTTGACTGATCATATATGCCAGAATGGCCTGAAATTATTTTCAGACGTTTGATTTTTGGCTATTGAGATTATCAGCATATGTGATAGAACCTGCCTTAATATGTTTTTATTCAGCAGAGCACTCTTGAATTTAAGACCATCAATAAGTTCTCTTAGCAAAGACCATTCAGCCCTTAGAACCAAGTTATATTCATGAGATGAGTATCAACTTGTTAAACGATATTAAATGTACAGTTTATCGACTGTTCATCTAATAGAAACAAAATTCGTGCTTATGCTGATGTCAAAGAATACTTTTAAATAGTACATTTAACAAATGATATCTATTTCATACTTACATTTAGCGCAATTGACAATAGAAACAGTGCTATATCACCATCTGAGATATATCATGATATTTTTCAAAAAACAAAGAATTATGATTTTTTGAGACGATTGGTATAAGAGAACAGCAGACAAAAAATTTTACATGCATACATACTTAACGTTAAATTTATTTATGCTTTTTAACATTACTTGAACATCTAGCGTTTGTGAAATTTATGGTACTAAAATGAGATATCTATCTATTTTTTTTTCTATTTAAAGTATTAAGTTTTGTTAGGACAGTTGATTTTTAGCATATGCCTTTTGTCTCTATATCGTGATGTGTTTACCTCTCTTCTATTATTTAATGGATATAAACACTGCTATATTAAGGAATCAATTTACAGGACCCCTGCAATAATTTGTTCAAAATGGGGTCCAATAAATCCCTTACTGCAATGGTACTATGGTAGAAATTAACATCAGCTGTATTAGCACTTATTGCTAAAAAAGTATGGTCTAATGACTGCATTTGTTACTGTTGACACTTTGCTCTTTCCTCCAACATTTTAAAATAATCTTGTAAAATCTAATTTACGGTATTTGAATGCCACCTGGTCAAAATTGGTCTAAATTTAATTCTGTCTGTTAAAGTCTTAAAAAGAAAAACTGGTATCATGTTTAACAGATTCGTTGGATTATATCATGTCAATACTGTCTTGCCATGTAAAACCCATCATTGTGAATGATTCCCCCCCTCCCCATTTTAACAGGAATGTTTCGTTTTAAATAACCCATAAAATGGTAGAAAATGATTAGAAGTATTAATTTATATGATTATCAGTTTCATAAATTAAACAATGAAAGCCATGTTAGAAATGAGTTGAAATCATATTTAATAGCTAGAATAAAGTCAAAAGTCATCTTCTGATTTTTGATATATGCATAAATATGTGGGCAAACAATTTGATTAATGAAGCCACTCTTTTTATAGAATAAATGATTACATACACATATATTGCCTTATACTTCATGCATCGTTTACAACATTTTACTTCATATATTTATAAAGGCTTGATGCTACTTGGATTGCCAGCAAACCTCTTCTTTCTACAAATGAATATGACCAGGAAATTTCACAATCACAGACTGCAGACTAACCCACTGCTTCATGAGGAAGGGACATAGAACACGGATAGCCACACCACATTAAAACAGAGCAACCAGCTCTCTTCATCCCCAGGATGATTGCTGAACAATAAAGGACATCAAGAACAAAATTTTAAAACAAGGGCCCAACATAAACTCCTACAACCAGTGGGAGCAACAACAAACAAAGTTTCACTATTCTTACAACCTTTCTGTAATTCGTAGATATCGTAAATGAACGAAATGTATTTGATAACGTTAATCATGTTATTCATTTTTTGTATAATGTGGTCAAGTGTGAACTGGTTATACATAAAGCTTTGGTTGCATTAAAAAGCTGATTAGATTTTTTTTCCATTTAAAGAAGGAAAATATGCAAACATCTATACCTGTTTTAGATTTACAGACTCAGTTGTATACTGAAAACAGTTAAGTCAAATACGTAATCATGATATAAAGTTATATAGTTATATATGTTGCTTAATAAAATTTGACATTACATGGGAATGTTTTCTAGTTGAGATGTTGCATCAGACTTATCAATTTGTATGTTTGCAAATTTTATAACATATAAATGAGAAAAAATAGCAAACAATGTGGTGTTGTTTTGAAGCTAAGATATATACCATTTTTTCTTAAAGAAAAGATGCACGCATAATTATACACATAACCTCTTTATTACAACTGATAAATTTTCTTTTGAAAAAAATAGTTACTTCATGCCTATCAAACGCAGCTTCCCTTTTTAGATGAAAGAAAATACCCAGTAATGTATTGTTTAAGGAATTAAGCAATATTTGCTTTTTTAACTTATATACGTGACCTATTGGAAACTGGACATCAAAATGATATTTGACACCAGAAATGTTGTTAATTATTACTCTTATGCGGAGTGGTATAACTAAAAAATCAGAAATTTTCTAACAGCTAACAGACTAATTACATGCTTAATTTTACAATTCAAATGTTCTGAACTTATATATGGTCATCTTATTGAACAGCTTGTAACCGACAAAGTATTTATGTTAGGACATATCTGTGGGCAAACATTTTATTTAAATTTTAATATATTTTTCCAGTAAGCAAACTGCATTTTTCAGTAAGCAAACTGTGCATACCAAGATCAGACGCCGCATTTTGAGGCGTCTGATCACGGTCTGCACTATTTGTCAGCTAGGTGAGCTAGCCTACAGTATAAGTATTAACCTGGTGTGCTATATCAGTCGTCAGAATCGGAGCAACCTCAGTTTTTCCGTTATTCGTCAGTCTCAAAAAACAGAAAACGAAAAATTGCAGAACATATTGGAATCAATCATTCTGGTGAACGGATATTAATTGGCGGTATGGGATTGAACTCTTGAATAAATGGTTTCATGACACGTGCCATAAGCGCTCAAAAGAACCAGATCACGTTGAGTACCCATAATTCCTGGCACAAAATGGATGGTAAGACTTAGCTTTGACGTACACTTGTGGTAATTTAGCCATGATTGTTTTTGAAAAATCCACAGACCTCCAAGAAACCCAATAAATTGTTTGTTTGTATATACAATTGGTTTTCTTAATGCTTTTTACCATAGACAAGAAGTCTGCTCGATTAAAAATCATTCTTGGGGCTGAACGCCATTAATTTCTGCTGTTCCATTCAGTAAGCCATTGTACAAACTTAGTGCTTCAGTCTCGTGCTGCATTACAGAGCCGACGGGTGGTTCTTAAAATGTAGGATGATCTTGTAAAACTCCGTCGTTTAGAGGTACCCTGCATAAAACCAGAACAAATAGCTGGCTAGTCTTGAAACAACGCACCCAGCATTTGCTCAGTGTTGTTTCGACTCCATTTTCAGTTGTTTTTAACCTTTAGATAAAAAAAGTATTTCTTCGATAAGCTCACGTAAGTCTTATGCTCCTTGTGTCCCTACAGGAGACGCTCCACAAAAACCCAGCCTAAAATAATAATAATAATAATAATAATAATAATAATAACAAAACAAAAAGCAAACAACAAAATAATGACACACACACACACACACACACACACACACACACACACACACACACACACACACACACACACACACACACACACACACACACACACACACACACACACACACAGCAACTGCAAAAATAATTAAAAAAATAACAAAAACAACGTTAACAACAAAAACTAACAAAAACAATATGAATGCTGATATTATCTGTTCGTCTTTCAGAAGTCATGGGTAGCTCCCTGGTCTCGGCTTCTTGGTGCTACGATATTTCATAAAAAGTGGTCAAAAACGAGAACCGGCTGCATCTCAGTTTCTTCGTTCATGCGCGGATCAGAAAGTTTTGCCGGAGGGGGTCCAACTTTTTTAGAGTATGAGGGAGGAGATGATCCAAATGCCACTAAAAGCGGGCCATCATCTGCCCGCCAGTAAAACGCCATTGGCGTACCGATGATGGCCCAACATTGAATGCTGGCTTGGCAGCTTTGTGATTTTTCAGGGGATCCGTACCAGAATTGCTAAGAAACCATATATTTTGTGATTTTTTTTGTGGTAGTGTCACACTGTGCCTCGTTCATATTCAAAAGCAAGAATAAAATAAAAAAGCAGAGAGAAGATAGAAAATGAAATAAAGCAATATTTTTGTTTTATGGCACAATGTACACATGAAACATTCGTGATAGAACGGCTTGCTTCAGAAGTCCGTTTTATTGGTGAAATTCAATTCAACAAATGATGTGTGGTTTCTTTTATTGGAGGTATTGCTTAACAAATTAAGATTTAAAATCATAAATGTCGTTTTACAAAGCTATAAATGATACAGCACAGAAAATTTTCAACAACTGTTTATTCGGGTTTTATTAAATATATATTTTATGAAATTACTTCGGGAATATCTGTCAACTAGAGTTATTCGTAAATCTAGGAATTTCTTCAGACGTTAAGGCACATGTATTTAAAAGTTTGATTACCTGCTCTTCACATTTATTGTGAGTAACCGTTAGAAGCACTTCTCACATGTTATTAACTTTGGAGAAGAAATATGTTTCCAGTCTGACCCTTATCTTTTTATTTCAAGTTAAATTTATCATGAATACATGTATTTACTGTTCCCTAAACTTGTTTCAAATATACTGATCTATTTTTATACATTTGTTGACGGTCACTAAATGTTCCTCAGTTGCCCATTGGAGGATCCAGAGTTGGTTCAGGGGGCTCGCTTGAAGCCCCATCCCCGCCCTCGCTTTAAAAAAAATACCCTATGAAAATAAAATAATTTGGTCTCAGTGCGACCAAATTATTTAATTTTCATGGGATATTTAAGAAAAATGAGATAAAATCTAACCCCACACTTTATACTACGAACCCCCTTTTCAGAAATTCTGGATCCGTCCCTGTTGCCCCATTGTTCCCCACGCAGTCGGCTCCATTGAACCCTTTTAGAGAAAAGTTTACGAAAATTTTATAGAACATTTGCGATTTTGATTTATCTCAAGATTATTACCCCGCCTTGTTTTAAGAGCTCCCCTCCTCTATGATAAGGTTCAACCCACCTATCAGGAGCATGTCACGCATCGTTGCCAAGGAAACGGTCTGTGAAAATACTGACAGAAAACATTACAATCCAGCTTTTGATGTGAAAAATGAGTTTTCGTAATTAATTTGAATCTTCAGAGATCGGCAATGCACATTGTAAGACCAACTGGCCCCGAGGTTATAAAACATTTTTCATGCTCAACTCACCTGAGCACGAAATTTCAACTGTTCATAAAAAATTAAAATGTCTACAAATAAATGAGTATCTTGCTTTAGGTATCTCAGATGTTGTATTTATCATGCTAATAAATGTTAAAATGCCAACAATTGTTGGCAATTTTTAAACATTTATTAGCAGGATAAATTTCGTACTCTGACAACTGAGTTGAGCATGAAAAAAGTTTTAAACATCGGGGCTTGGTGTTTGAGAATAACATCACAAAGTATAAACATAACATAACCCGTATATTAATTTAACAACCCGATTTCTATTTTAAGGGTTGTTTTACATAGAAAACTCTGTAAGCAAACAGTAAAGACCCCGATCAGACGCCACATTCTGTGGCGTCTGATCTGCGTCTGCACTCTATGCCCATGTCGCTAAAAAGGGCACTAGGCTTATGGGTTCAGGATTAAAACTTAAAGGAAACACACGTCACAAAGTAAATGATTCTGAAAATTCAGACAGTGCACAGAAACTGTCCTTTTGCAATATTTATCAAAACTGGTTGGAAAATAATATAACATTGATAAGAAAGTCAGACTCAGACAAAAATTTAGATACTGGATACGTCAGCATCGGTTTATAAAAGGGTATCTTGGGCATGTGCTATAAGTACCAAAATCTAGTGTGCTGGTTGTTGGCTGGGTTGGCCCCAGTCTCTAATGTAATTTTTTGTAGTAGAACTGATATCTCCAAGATAGCAATTTATAAACTTTACTTGGAGAAATTCTTGGCTTTGACTGTATCAGAGAGGATAGAATTTTTATAACATGATTTTTTCATAGTTAAATATAAAATAACTGATATTATATACATTTAGTGGACTGATGCCAGTCTAGTTGCTGGCTACCGTCTTGGCTACCGTTTCGTGCCTCAAACACCCCCTATGGCGGGAGACGATATGCCTTATTAAGGCCTGTTTAGACGGCATGATTTTGTCAGCCTGACAAAATCATGCATGATTTTGTCATGTATGATTTTTCTGTTTAGACGGCATTACAATGTCATGTGTGATTTCTTTTAACAGTGAAGAAAACTGGCTGGGCACCTTGAGCTATCTCATTATGCTCTACAGTTGTTGCATTGCTGTAGCTAAGCACATGTGTTAAAACTCATTCCCGCAAGTCACAGCTTTTGTCATCTGCTATTTCATCTGCTTATGTTCTTAGGTAGTCTTTATGGCGAAAAAGATCGACCCAGATCAGACTGTTCCCTGGAAGCAGTCTGGTCAGGGTTTATAGTGTTTACTTCCATGATAAGAGATCCTCTGAAGTGCACTTGAATATATGCAGCAGACACCATTTTCAGGACAAAATACTGGCATGTTTAGGGTTATCTCTTTAATCTTGCTCCGAAAGCAATTATTCTCAGTGACCTCAAAGCTGATTGGCTAATTCGCCATGATTTTGTAATGGCAAATAGAACCAGTTCTATCCCCCATGACATGTCGTCCTGACTCTAAAATCACATATGACTCTGTAATAGCAGTGTTTACACGGGCTGATTTGAAATGTACGACTAAGTCAGGACGACTAAATCATGCCGTCTAAACACCCCTTTAGCGGTGCAAGTGTCTGTAGAGATAGTAAGGATTATCTGTCAGCGCCCTTTGATCTTATTCCAATGTTTACTTGCCTGATATGATCTCTTTTACAGGTTGTTAGCAAGATAAGGCATGCACTTTTCCCGGGATGCAGTCGTAATATTACCGCAGCATCAGTCTGAACCCCTTTCTGCCAGGGTCCAGATGTGCTGATGCTGATATTAGGCATTTTATCAACCTTTTTCGAAAAAAATATTTCAGGAAATGCCATCAGAGTGTCAAACAGTTTGGATCCAGATTAGGCCCGATGTTTTGTCGGGCCTGATCTGGGTCCAAATTGTTTGCAAATGTTAAATGCTTTTAGTACAGCTAAAGGATAAAAAAAAGAATACAGCAATAAAAGGAACAGACATATTAAGTATATGTAATGGAACTAACTTTAGCTAAATGGTGTATCCATATAACAAATTACTTAATGCTTTAAACACACCTTTTTTCTGGACATCCTTTGCTTTCCTCATACTTGATATATTTAGAACAGTGACAATTATAGTGAAGCGTAAAATTCTGGCACAGGTTGCAATAAGATTTGGCATTTTGGGGCTGGAACATCAATAAATAGTCAAATTGGTTTACTTTTTTGAAATCAGATTTTAGAGTTTTTTGAATTGTCATAACTTCTTTTAAACGTCGGATTTTGATCAAATCAGCATTAAAACAATGCCTTTTGATTTGTGCATATTCACGGGTGGTAAACCTAGGAACTACCACGAAATTGTGTCAACGTAATTTTGTTCCCAACCCACATCCGGGACACGTCGTGGTAGTTTCCAGGCCGAAAATTGGACAAAAAAAGGTTGGTGTCACTTTCATTTTTGTTTTATTTTACATCTAAGAACGAACAATGGTGAAATCCGACAATGTGGTTCCGTGTAAATATGACTCAGCGTCCCCTCTAGCCCAAAATTTTGTTTGAAAAGTCATTTTCTTTCTTAAGATTCGTGTTTCCCCACTGAGCATCGGACCAACTTGCCCCAAAGTTCGAAGGATTTTAGCCCATATCTGTCAAATTAAATTGAATTTGATATCATTTGACGATGGAAATGATAAAAAGACGCTGAATAAACATTCCTACACAGAAAAAAAAATCTGAGCAGTTACTCGTAAATGATTCATGCCCCGTTCGTCCTGTGTGGTAGTTTCCAGCTCATCGTGGTAGTTAAAATGCTATCGTGGTAGTTTCCAAGACTTTTTAGGATACGTTTCTGAAGTGTTACAAAACATTATAGTGGTTGTTTGTTTCGCATGTTAACCCTCGAACTCGTAAATTAATTACCACGGTAAACAAATAAATCACATTTCAACACCATGAAGAAGCTAAGCTGAGGACTCAAGAGATTCAATGTGATGCTTGACAGGTGGAGATCATGCCCTGGACTGCCAAACAACACCTTTGGAAATCTAAAGCAAAAGATGGTCATCAGTTGAGCCGTGGTGGACCAAGCAACAGCCAAAAAAATGAAATAAAAATTGCGTCACTCGCTACGTTGTTCCATCGTCAGTCAACTTTAAGATAAAATGACAGGCTAAGACTACTGGCCCAAAGTATCGTTAGTACTTGCGCTTCAGAAAAAAGGGAAATATCCTCGGGTTGGGACACCTTTTATATACATGTGAGAGTGAAACGATGTTATTTGATAGTTAAAAAGCATGTTTATTCAAAAACGAAATATGTAAATATCCCTTCTTTTCATTCTTCTCATCATTTCAATAGCCCACTAAAATTAAAATTCCGGCAGTCGACAATTGTTATCTGACAACAGGTTGTTTGAAAAGGTCTTCGTATGGATAAGAGGGGCATTCAAGGTTCGGCCCGCACACCCTGTCTTTATAAAAATCAAGTAGCCCCTGAAAAGTGAACATCTGCTGATGCGAACTACTACTAAATTCCCACAAAGTTTTGGAAACTACCACGATAGCATTTTAACTACCACGATGAGCTGGAAACTACCACACAGGACGAAAGGGGCATGAATCGTTTACGAGTAAATGCTCAGATTTTTTTCTGTGTCGGAACGTTTATTCAGGGTCTTTTTTATCATTTCCATCGTCACATGATATCAAATTCAATTTAATTCGACAGATATGGGCTAAAATCCTTCGAACTTTGGGGAAAGTTGGTCCAATGCTCAGTGGGGAAACACGAATCTAAAGAAAGAAAATAACTTTTCAAACAAAATTTTGGGCTAGAGGTGACGCTGAGACATATTTACACGGAACCACATTGTCGGATGTTACCATTGTTCGTTCTTAATTGTAAAATAAACAAAAATGAAAGTGACATCAACCTTTTTTATCCAATTTTCGGCCTGGAAACTACCACGACGTGTCCCGGATGTGGCTTGGGAACAAAATTACGTTAATACAATTTCGTGGTAGTTCCTAGGTTTACCACCCGTGATATTGTATTGAATATCACAGTACGACTTTGCTCCTGGTTGGGCACAGAAAAAAATCGGAAGATGGTCTGTATGCTACATTTGTGTTGACAAGAGTACCCGCACTACCGTGAGTGCAAAGTGAACCCAGCCATAGTTCGCTTATTAACTTAGATGCACGAAATATATGCCAACAGACTTTGACTAAATACCACTTGATGCACGAACATGCTGTATGTGCGGAAACATGCAGAAAAATCAGGTATCATACGCACTTAGGTTAGAAATAATGTGATGAAATCGCAGGAAACAATTTTAGCCAGAGCAAATGCGAAAATAAACCCATTGAATGCTATTTTGTGTGCTTTTGTTTGTCTTTTTTTTTGTTTATCGATTCTTGATTAAATGTCTCATTCTAATATCACACTGGTAAATCTAAACGTCGATTTGCTGGTATTTACGCGTATTGCCGGTACTGCATAGACCATCTTGTCATACCAAGGGTTGCGATTCGCTATCTTAACGAAAGGAAGATACGACGAAACCTTCACTGGTGAAGATGTGCATAGACCGGAAGTGGTAGATATTGGTGTTAATACTAGATATAGAAAAACATGCCAAATGCCTAAAGGACTATAGAATTAGATCACTTTTAAGAATATGGCATGCACATGGCGATTTATGTAAGCATTTAGGAATAGATTCGAGTACCGATCTGGATAATCGGTACTCGAATCTGTTCCTAAATGCTTACATAAATCGCCTTGCACATACTGAATACTTAAAAATGATTGAAGTCTATAGTCCTTTAGGCATATGGCATGTTTTTTTCTATATAGTATTTACACCAATATCTACCACTTCCGGTCTATGAAGTACCGGCAATACGCGTAAATACCACCAAATCGGCGTATACATTTACCAGTGTGAATATGTACCGACATGCCAACCTTTTCGTAGAGCCACAAAAGTAATCAAAGACTTACTGACGCCTTCATCGAGTGCGCATCTTTTTCTGTCTTTCTTATTTTCTTACTCTCTCTTTATTTAAGTAAATATTCCTGGGTGATCCTTTCTTTAAAAAAATATTTCTGAGCGACAAAATGTTTCCCATCAACGAAAGGGCGTAAATTATCCGTGGTGGATCCATCAGCGCTCTGTCAAAAATGAGATTTGCCGGTTACCAGCGCGATCTTCAAGTTGGCATGAGCGTAAAGCGAATATTCAAATCAGTCTGGGCATGCCCACAGTCTGACCAGATCCTTAGTTTTCTGCCTGAAGAGTTGTTGGACCCTTGGCTACCCATTGAACGCCGATTG
The DNA here is from genome assembly GCA_964019695.1 of Loripinus fragilis. Taxonomy (NCBI): domain Eukaryota; kingdom Metazoa; phylum Mollusca; class Bivalvia; order Lucinida; family Lucinidae; genus Loripinus; species Loripinus fragilis. The sequence continues at coordinate 23,782,346 of OZ026523.1, forward strand.
AAGACTCTGATCAGACTGCGCAGATGCCAACTTGTATCTTTTGCTGGAAACTGGCGCAAATGAAAACATATTGTAAGAAAACGTCCCTTCGAGCGTAAGTGAACTTGCAAGGCAGGGCCCAATTGGTGTATTCAGGGTCCTCGTTTAAAGACCATCGCAAACTCATTGGATAAATTTTGCCATTTTTAGAGAAAACCAATATTTTGGGTTTGCGACCATTACATGTACATTCAAATATGGAAGAACCAGCTATGCAATCTGAAAGGGACGTTTTTTCGAGCTAATATCCAAAACGAAACTGGCTGTGAATGGGGGTTTGGACGCCATTTTGTGCTGATGTTAAAAAAAGTAAGGGTGCAAAGATCAGGAATCGATACAATCAAGTACCACACCTGACCCAGGATACCAATGAGAAAGTGACAAGCTCACAATTAGACATCGCAAACGAGAGCCAAGAGTTCAGCCCTTTCCCAGCAGGTGACCACAAGGCACATAAAACAGACGCGCACAAAGGCATAGCAAACGCAAGACAGAAAAAAACCCCATAAAAGTCATTGTGGAAACAAAGTCCGAGTTCAGCTTGAAAGCACAGGCAATTCCGCATCTGCTCGTTGGACAAGGGTATATAGGTCAGCACATGCTATTTTGGTACTTACCGCATATGCGCAAACATTTCTTATAAACGAACATGCTGACGTATTAAATGGGACTTTATTTTTTATAAGATATAAGGACAATGAAAAACCTATTCTCTGATCTTATTCAATGCGTATATATCTCAAAATTACCTCGGATTAAGCATGTATTAAACTTGGCGGCTGTCGGGATTCGATTTATCGAGATGATTACGAAACCGAAACTTGCGCACCCAAACCAACTTAAACGTGCGATCATATGAATGTCAGCTGATGATATAATAACATCTTTATTCTGATGTTAATTCGTGAAATTAATATCTTTGTACCGAAATACCTTCCCTGGAATCCTAAACAAAACAAAGTTTTGTATAATTACTATCAACGATAAGGGTTGGGTACATCCGTAAAACCATTCCTAAATTCTACAATTTTGTCTTGACATTATCACTTGCTAAGAATGTGCATATGAATACCACACGCAGGGCTGCCAATAATGAACAGTGACATATATTATTATATAGGTCACTGTTATGAACAAATATAGTACACTCCTTTCTCCATAGGTGGAGGGGAGGGGCAGTTACATAAAGGTTCAAGTATGTTTGGAAGTGCAATCATCATGACATTAAATTACCCTTATTTCAAGAAGTTTTTTGTGAGTCTGTGGTTTATATTTTGGTTACACTTGTCGCCTGCTGACAATAATTTGCAAATAGTTTGGACCCAGATCATTCTCGACGTTTTGTTGTACTTAATCTGGATACAAAACGTCTGTTGGTATTTCTGAAAGATTGTTTTGAAAAACTTTACGATAAAAAGGCATTTAAAATTACCCAGCATGTTTCACATTAATAACGGTTGTACTTGTCCATACCAAAACACTCATAGTTCTGACAAATTATGCAATTACACATGTTATGACGTAAACTGAAAGTGAAACAAACACGTAAGAAAACAAGAGGAAAGGAAATACAAGTTAATTATGATCCAATTCTATTATGTTTGTGTGATAACTCCTAAATGCATGCAATATGCAGCACACTTGTTCTTGTTATTTTGAATTACGTCATCAAACGTTGAAATGTTTTCTTTTAGTGCAATAGGCTTGGTTTGGGCTAATCGTAATGCCTTACCAAATTATGTCATTCCGGTTGTTCCAGATTATGCTGAATGCTATTTCAGTTCTATTTCTGATATGATCTTTGGTGCTCGACAATACCAACATTTTGATTATGATTAAGGTGGTCATAGAATTGACATCTGTACTGATCTTAAATACCTTGTATGGTGCTGTTGTTTAGCAAAAATATGCACTTCCACGAAACGAAAAAACACACAACATATTGCTATTAAGGCAATGTATGTGCTATTTGAACGAATTCGAAATCTTAAATTCCAATTGCTCTTCGATTCATTGAATTGTATTTGTTTGACCATGTTATCTTTCCTGTAGCATACTATGATTGTAAGAATATGGGGCTTGGAAAATAGCAAAACTTTAAGTAATGATTTTCTCAATCAAATTGATAGTTCTTATATATATATATGTAACACGCAGAATGCGGACGACACTCACGAATGAGAGGTTTCTGGCTTGCAGTTGTAATGGTAAATAATCCGAATTGTATTCATGATTTTAATAATGACATACTTGTTTCTGTTAGCTGACTAGATCTTTTTAATAGAACTGACTCAGTCAGCAACCAAAAAGCAATTAAAATGGGTATTTCACGAACATTGTCAGATCTTTATACTCAGGGTTAAAGTCTCCTCGAGAGGAAAACAATATTTATATTCAAAAGACAATATCATTTTCGAAAAAAAAATAATCAATGTCTCATCATTTTTTTTATTCTAAAATTATCAAATATAGGCCTCACTATCATCACTCGTACAAAAAAATGAGACTGGACGATATGATGATACATCATTAAACGAGCGAAAATATAATGTTTGCACTTCAAACGAAATTGGTGATGAGTATCATTATTTGTTTTCACGTTTTTAAGAGTGATCGAAACTTGTATTTGAAGCCATACTTTTATATTAAGCCTTATATATGCAAGTATAGGCTTCTTACCTCACCCATGCCAACCAGTGAAACAACGCTCACTAAATTACAAACTTTGGATTATTATGGAAAAGTTTTCTTTGTATATTGTTTTTTCCTAATGATCGAAACTTATATAAAGCTAAATTTGATAGCCACTGTGAGTAAAGGTCATTTTTTTATATTTTTTTTTATATTTTTGAATATACTGTAAATACAATAAATTTGTATTTCATAGTACACTGTATTAACATTGATGTAGTACATGTATGTCTATTTTCTACATGTTATGCATGCGTTTACCGTGCATGAACCGAAACGTTTAGTTATCAACATCTGCTTTTGGCGAATTGAACTTTTTGTCCAGTATCTTAACTTTATCATTTAGGTTTCCTTTGTCTAAATGCATGGAGAAATGATATTTATGAGCCAGTGCATGAGATTTCCAACAATGTGGTATGTACGACCAGCAAAGGTTCAGATCAGCCTGCGCATACGCGCAGTCTGATCAGAGCCTTTGCTAGTCGCTTGAATATTCTATGATTGTTAAGCTACGGACTGAACATTATTTTAAGTTTCTAAGCTTAAAAGGAGTTTGCAGAGGCTCGTCTGAGACTACACTTGTCAAAATGCCACATAGTTGGAAATCTCATGCCACGGTTCATATGATATTTCAGTTCTTTTCCTTTTACGTTTTCAGAATTACTTATATTTTAATTTAACACCCAATAAATAACATGTGTTTCAAAGATTTCAATTGCCAGTCGTTTAACGGCACTGGATTATAAAACTTTAGAACAAAAAATAAAAATGTCATATTATTATTTGAAGACGAACTATAAATCATTAGAAAACATTAAACGACACAGAGATTGGGATCATGGTATCTCGGTTCAAAGGAAGCAAAATAAACACATCGCCATGTTTAATTCTCGATTACCTTTGACTGGATACAAAGTCACGTCAAATCTCGCGTGAAATCTCTCTATAAACGTGATGTATTGGTGCTTCTGGTTAGTGTGGACAAGAAACAAATTGCCCGTTGATGGACGAAGATTAAGCGAAATCAGTTTTGTAATAATTATTTGAGCCACAGCACGAGAAACCTTCGTGCCAATTTATATCAGATGAGGTGTAAGTTTGCAGGCAGCCCCTTGAATCCGCAACCACGTCATATAAAATATAGCCAGATATGCATTGTTCGCCTGAGTATGGAGGATCGTTTTCAAGCATTTGAAAGGTACCATGGGGAAGTCCGAGTCTCGCTCAGTACAACATGGGCACAACTGGGGTCTTCGTAACAGGAAAAAGATATATCTAAGAAAAAAAACTTGCAAGTAAATATGACCAGAACATGTCAAATGAAAGACCACAGACCAACCAACGACTCCGCGAGGAAGAGACACAGAACACAGACACCAACACGACAGTTAGTATATAATTAATGTTAAAGCAACCAGACAAGATCACTCCTGTAAATCCATAAATGTGCTACAAAGACAAATACCGCACAGTGTAACTAGCACTAAAATTTTAGTTCCAACTGACAGCAATATGCCCTTGCTGATCACATTGTCTTGACGTTAGCAACCCTTTAACGTGGCATGGACCATCATGACGACTGAATTGTCTCTGGTTTCTTTCTTCTTCCAATTGAAATTTTATTCTTTCATCTGCAAGCACAGTCTCAAAATGTGCCTTTGATGCTCTCGCTTGCAGAGATCCTTTCTTCAAACTCGCCCTGACTTTGCACTAAAGCTTTAACACCCCAGAGTGTAACAGATAGCATGAGTATGATTGAGTATGATAAGAAAATACCACAATCAAAAACTGTAGACTAACCCACGGCACCGCGAGGAAGAGCCACAGAACAGTAACAGCAGGAAGACAATTTAAGTAAAGCAATCAGCTCACTCTTCCCTATTGCAAAACTAGAAAGGATACTATAAGTACTAAATAACAAAAGGAGGACCAAACGCAGAACCCCCATAAACAATGGGAGCAGCAATACACAATAAATCAACAACAACAGAAGCACCGCCTTAGAAAGGTCAGCAGCCTAAGGGGGGGGGGGGCTTACATTTAACTGCTCCCAAATATTTGCCCTAGTTCCTGTTTTTGGTGTTAAATCACAAAATTTGTTAAGGTCGCATGGAGGCTTCTAACTTATGCAATGTATCATCCAAGAGAAACAATCTTATAAAACGCTATGTTGAAACAAAGAAAATGGCTCACGACTCACAGATAGTCAGACCTAACTTTTTATAACGTTTAGTTATCTTTTTGAATTAATCACTAGAATTAGACTTCCCAACAATTATTTTGAATATATAAACTAAATCGCCATAAGATATTTTCTCCCTCTCCTTGATCGTCCGAAATTAACTCCTAAAGCGCCACCTATAATTTGCAGCAGATGACCTTTTCAAATTTTGCAGCTTTTTCAAAACTACAAATAAGGCATGATATTTCATGAGAATCGTCTGCTGGCGAAGATTCTCGTGTTATATCATACCTTATATTTGTTGAAAATTAGGAAAGGTGTCGCGAAATTTGTCGTCTGCTGCAGTTGTGATTGGATATTGTCTCTCTAAAGGATTGATCATGCATTGCAAATCAGATTCACGAAAATCAACATTCGTTATGGAAAAGAAACAAATACGCGTTTTGAAATGCCGCTTCAGAGTTTTAACATTGCTTTTACATGTATGTATTTACATGTATATGATTTGTACAAAATCCAGCTGTCTCGTCTTTGCAACCAATGATGCACATCAAGGAACAAGTCTGTCAATCATACCAGCCTGAAAATATTTTAGAAACCTTTTAAAACCTTTTAAATTTTAATTATTCACTAATTAAGTTACTTACTCTAGAACACCTATGAATCAGAACCTGCTCAACGACCATCTCACAGAATCTGATAAGAATATTCAAGGTTTGTATTAAACTTAAAGATTTAGAAACTGAGTCATGATCTATAAACTGAATCTGATATACTTGTAGGACTCTAGCGACCGAATTCAAAAAATAATATTAATCTGATACACTGAAAGATTTGAAAACAAGAGAAATGCAACTTTTCTGAAGCGGAATTAACGTCAACTGACTACAAGCCAGTACATTAATTGACCAGTTTGGTGCCTGTAGAAAAATGGAATATACAGAAAATGCTTTAAGTATTAAAGTTGATGAACATATTATCACGAACGAGCAAGTGCTTGCTGATCATTTTTATTGAGTTCTTTGTAAATGTAGCGTCTAAACTGAAATAGCCACGGAAGCCCTTAAATTTGGAAAAAAACTAAACAAGTTTATTAATTCTAAAGTGACTGGTGAGGTTTCTGTTAATATACCCATAATTAATTGCTCATTTGTAACTTCTTTTCTTTCATCTATGGATTGTATTAAATCAACAGGCTTGAACTGCATACGTTCCAGGCTGTTAAAAATTGGCCCTAAAGTTATGTGACCCAGTATAACTTTTTTTTATCAATAAAAGCAATACTCCTGATGTTTTTCCGTCAATTTGGAACATGCTAAAGTAAATACCTTTACAAATCAGGAGCAAAAGATGAACTAAACAGCTACAAACCAATATCCATATCACCTACACTTTAAAAATGATTGATAAGTTGGTTCATGTGAAACTTATATCGTACTTTTAAAACACCGTCGACTTTTAAATCAAAAGCAAGGTGGATTTAGATCTGGCCACTCAACTGAATCTGCTCTACTTCATATGACAGATACATGGTTACAAGCAGTAAATGATGGTACTATTGTTGGTTCTGTTTTAGTAGACTTTCGCAAGGCTTTCGATCTAGTAGACCATAAATTACTTCTTCAAAAGATAAAACATTAGAAAATCAATAAATTAAGTCTTTCATGGTTCGAATCATATGTAAGTCACAGAACTCAACAAGTGAACATCAATACAAATCAGTCAAAAACTGGAAATGTACTATGTGTCGTACCACAGGGTTCTACTTTAGGTCCTGTATTATTTTTGATATTTTATAAATAATTTACCCCTATCTATTGGTGATTCAATCAAATCTGTGGATTTATATGCTGATGATACGACATTGTATGATATTGGTTTAGGTAAAGATATATTAGAAAATAATCTGCAACACTCTTTGAATTTACTCAAAATTTGGTATCTAGAGCATGGTATGATAATAAATATAGACAAAATAAAACTAATGTTAATATCAAGCATGCAAAAGAGAAAATGTATGAAACATAATAAGTTGGCATTTGTGTATGATAATTTTGATCTGCAATTAACAAGCTGTGAAAAAGAGTTAGGTGTCCATATAGATGACAACTTTACATGGACAACTCAATTTAAACATGTTTCAAAAAAAGATATCGTCATACCTTTGACTTTTGTTTCAGATGAAAACATACCTTTCTTTACAACACAGTCTTATTTTGCAACGCTTATATTAAGCCTCATTTTGAATATTGTTGTGTGATTTGGGGGAATTCATTTAATTCTATTGTACATAAAATTGAAAAGTTATAGAAAAGAGACTGCAAATTGATACTTGGGTACAGATTATATATCATTTGAAGATGCTCGAAGACAATTAAATATGTTCTCTTTTGATGAATTATAGTTTTCATCAACAAAGCTAAGGTAATGTTTAAGGTAACTCAAGGCATTTCACCAATTTACATCGAGGAAATGTTCCAAATTAAATGCTGTAATAGTAGAGATACAATGACTTTGCGTTCAGAGTCAAACAAAAAAAAATATTACACCAAAGACTAAATTAAACATGTTCAAAACAGCTTATCATATTCAGGTGCTTTAATTTGGAATATCATTCCAGATGAAATAAGAAATGCCAACACGATTGATGCTTTCGTTGAGAAAAGTTTAACATGGCTGTAAGATCTTTAGTTTTTATATTCGTGTTCACATACCTGTTAACCCAAATGTATTTACACATACATTTCACCAAAAGTTTTTTTCCACCCCCCCCCCCCCCTTTCATTTTGCATCACTTTCTTTCTTCTCATATTCACTTGTATTTGTAAATGTTTCATCGTAATGTTTTTTTTTTATTTCATGTATGCTCTGTTTGTGTTAAGAGGGCCTCAGCGAAGATTGGTTATACCAACTGAGTCTTTACGTACTTTACTTACTTAAAAAACTCCCAAAATTCCTTATATAGAGACGGATAAATGCTCACTACAGAAAAGGCGAGGATCACACCTTTATTTAGAAACATTCTCCCGAAATAAATGATCTCATGGAAAGTGCTTCATTGTTGATTAATAATATTCGCTAGAAAATATGACCAAAAGAAATGAGTGTACCGATATCGATAAGCTTGTTTTAATAACTTAGCAGTCAAAAAGTGTTTCATTAACATTAGAACATACTCTCGCAAAACGAATAAACTGCGAAATATATAGCAAGGAACATCTCCACCAAGAAATGGGAAATTCACCATTTTAAAATTACCCAATTTTAGATAAAACTATTTCATTCGTAATGGACAAGTTCAAGTCCAAAATGGGAACTTCAGTATCAAAGGAATTTGCCTTATTTCTCAGTGACCTGATATATCTAACCAACCGTTTTTCGAATTATGGATTATCAATATTAAGCAAGTCATCTAGATATCTTGAGGTAGGGTTAATGCTTCAATAACATCAGTTTGATTATTGTACATGGAGTCTTTCTCATAACAAAACAAAAACAAATCTGCAACAAGAGGGGCACAATTATTAGTGGCCATTGGAATACCTACAATTTGTCTATACAATTTCAAGCCAAAACTTATAAATATACAATGTATAGTCCATAAGATCACAAACTTTCTTACATGACCACAAATTATGTCTTTTAAAAGTCGATACATTCGTTAATTCATAAAACAAAACACACCTTTTCAGATTCCTTCTTTACTCCTCCGAACTCTCCTGGGCCAGAACAGGAGAGTTCGGAGGAGTTTTTTTAATAGTTTTATCGTTTGTCATTTAAAGTAATATGGGTTTTGATTACAATACAACATCTTTGCAGCCAAGTCGCTGGTTTAGATTCCTTTTATATTTCTATTTGTCTGGGGAATTCAGTGTGTCGTTTCTAAATAACAAATAATTTAGTATTTTCATTAACTGGTAAAATAACACATAGACTACCGCTAGGCTTTTAGATTGGACATAATTATGCTTTTCTGGCAAAGTGGCACTGTTTTCAAGTTTTTTTTTATTGAAAGTATGACCACTCTGCTATCTATAAAGTTAGTAAAATTTAAATCAGTTTGCTGCATCAATATAAAGACATTATTTCATTTAAATAATAATATTTGATGGGAGCAAACGATGACATACCGCAAATATTCGGGTCAGGTGAACTATGAGGGGTTTGCGGCTTTGAAGGAACGCCCTTGTCATTATGTGTAGAATCAACCAAGTAAGCTAATACAAGAAGTGGCTATGTATATTCATCTGTCAGGTTTATATGATCAGTCAGTTCTTTTCCTTCAGCAGCTCACGAAGACCTAATCCTGAGACTCTCCAATGTCCGTACATCATGAATGGTACATTTTTCACAGGCAAATTATGACTCTTTCGCTTCTGGTGACGACTATTATCGTTTGCTGATGACTTTTCCAACAGTTTGGACCCTGATCCGGTCCGACAAAGCGTCGGACCGGATCTGGATTCAACATGTTTGACACTCTCTGATGGTGTTCCTGAAATAGGTTATTGAAAAAGTCAAGTGTTTACAAAATCAGCACGCGACAAAGAGCATGAAATATTACACAGCATGCAAATAGTTAACCCTCAAAGCGCCAATCACAACTGCAGCAGAAGACAATTTTTGCGACATCTTTCCCAATTTTCGAAAAAAAAAAAAAATAAGGTATGATATTTCATGAGAATCGTCTGCCGACGATTCTCATGAAATATCATGCCTTATTTATTAATTTTGAAAAAGCGGCAAAATTTTTAATTTGTCGTCTGCTGCAAATTATAGGTGGCGCTTTAAGGATTAAGGAGGGATTTCTGAGTTTACCTGCAATATAAATTGTTTACACAAGAAATAAGGCTGGAATTTACCTGGCAGTTCTGGTCACTCATTATGATGAGAGCAATTACCTCGGTAAAGTAACCCTTATCCAGCATCTCTTACCAAAAATGTTGTTTTTCACAATACTTGTAAAATTTCATTCACAGTATGCATAGCAAGTTGCCGACCTCGTTTTGTTTTCTTATTGTGCTTTATGTAGTACCAATGAGGCCCTGGAAGGGTTTTTAGAGATACAGGGATATTTGCCCCAAAAAAAATGATAAAGGGATACGGGATTTTTTTGTAAATATTTAAAGGGATACGGGATACTTGGATCACTTTTAGGGATATGGGGAATAAAATGCTCTCTGAATTTCGGGGATATTTGCCATATTTATTTTAGGGATATGAGATATTTTTCAAAATAATAAAATGGATTTGGGATACTGGAACCCCTTTCCAGGGCCTCACCAATCGACATGGATGGATGTTAAGCATGCATTTTATTTGCACGAAAATCGTGCAAATAAAATGCATGTTGAACATCCATCAGCTGATCGAAAGGCTTCCATAGTGACTGCAAGCAAAATGTACGAAAAGAAACTTGTTTTAAATTTTAAAAAATATTTGATCAATGCCTAAAAATATATACTAAAATTAACAAGGCAATCATCGGCTGGGCGATGGGATGATACACCAGTGAACGAGCGAAAATGTAATGAACCGCACTACAAACGGCATTGGTGATGAGATTCATGGTTTCATGTGACTCTTTAAGAGTGAAAGAAACTTGTATTTGAAGCCATACTTTTATGATATGCCAAATATATGCAAGTATAGGGAGCTTTTCACCTTAACCAATGAAACAAGGCTCATTAATTTATCAAAAAATGTTGGAATTATTATGTTTTTTTTCTTTGTAGATTGTTTTCCAAATGGTGGAAACAAGATGTATTCTTACTCGTACGATAGGCTAATTTTAATTGTAAATTTTCTGCCATTTGTTGACTTTGAATATATTATCCATACACTATGCTATAGTGCACTGTATTATTGTATTATACATATATTTGTTTTTTGAATGTTATGCATGTGACGATCTCTTACGCCACCAGAGATGTATAGTTATCAATAAAGCTCTGTTCTATTTTGTTCTGTTCTGTTCTGTAACTTTCTTATTTGTTGTGCAATGTTTATAAAATTTGTATAAGAATGCTTGGTTTGACAGGAACCTTTGTAAATTGTTTAAAACTGATGCTCTTTGATAACGACTTCTTAGAAGCAAATCCGCCAAGACCCCGTCGTTGTGTGGCTTCTAAATAGCGCATTCGCTGATTGCCACTGTCCCTTTTCGGGATAAAATGGAGGACTTCCAGTACATCCAAAGGAGCTTGAAGTTCGGTTCTTATATCACCTATATAGCCGTAAAAACCAAAAGCTCACGGTGTCATTACGTAGTAGTAATGACACCGTGAGCTTTTGGTTTTGAGGCTATAGGTGTGATTTAAGGATCGAACTTCAAGCTCCTGTGGTACATCTCAGTAAGAATAAAAATCGGCCAGTATCGGCCCGCCAGCGAAACGTCATTTTAATGGCGTTTCGCTTGTGCGCCGACAGTGGCAAGAGACTTTTGGCATTGAGCAAATGTGATTTCAGATTCTGTGAAAAAATAAACAGAATTTAAACTCATAACCTGGTTTTCCGAGAAATCGAGTTTAGAAGCACGTACGTTTTGCACGTCATCACGAAAGATGGTAGGTAGCACCAAAATGGAGCCATAAGTCAGCGCCCTTTCGAAATATGATGAATTAGCAGCCATAGATCATATTCGACCCCTACTGACCCCTGCTGTCAGTACGTCATCCGATCATCATCTGGACCCTGTGTGGTAAGAATCTGATTTCTAGAAAATAGCTCAACATCTGACCCCTAACCCCTCTATAATGGCATATGCTAAAACCTGGAGTGGAGTGAAGCTATGGAGTGGAGTCGTGGAGTGGAGTGGTTTTTTGGAGTGTTTTTTTTGGAGTGGAATTTTGGAGTGTTTTTTGGAGTCAAAATTTGGAGTGGTTTTTTGGAGTCAAAATTTGACATAATCAGACATAGATCTCAAACAGGCAGACAGCCAGGCACACTAACACACCAAGATGCACGTTAGTTCTTACAGACAGACAAATATACACACTCAGACATGCAAAAGACAGACAGACAGACAGACAAACAGAAACAGATGAACAGTCAGACATATGGACAGACACACACATGAGTGAGTTATGAGTAACAATGACAATATTTTTTCAAATAAACACAAATTTTGGCATGTACAATTAACCATTATTAAAGCCCATTAAGATGATGCAAAAACAACCCTTCAGTTGTAAAACATGACTGTTTGCCTGCTAGTATTGAGTTTCATTGTCTGCTGTTAACCTTGCAAACAGCTTGTATCTAGAGCAAGCCTGAGATCATGTCAGATCTGATATGGATCCAAACCGTTTGACACTCTGAAGATATTCATCAAAGTTATTTTAAAGGAGAATCAGCAGATGATATAATGATTTGTCAAAATTACCAAGCATGCAAAAAGTGATTCCATAAAGGCCCACCTGGAATAACAGGAAAATAATTTATGATTCTGTTGGCAAATGAATTGTAAAACTAAGCATTCTGACACTACCTCTCTAGAGATTCTAAATGTCAAACACTGCAGGTCAATGGTTAACCGAACCCAGTCTGTATCTTATATAATCGAGTATTACACTAACGAAAGGCCACATATTAATATTACTGAATTTTACAGGGAATGTTGTATGTGTTTATTGTAGCGTTTCTACTTTCATTCTAGACACCTGAGAAACAATTACTTTGGAAAACAGTGAATACCTAAATGACATGCCACAAAAGATGGCGTCACACCAGGGTCTGCATTGGTTGTTAGGTAAAAAACAAGAGGGCCAATAGGCATTAAATCGCTCACCTGAGTTTTGTTGAAAAGCTAAATGTATCCCTGGTGAGTGAGTGTATTATGAGTACTAATGACAGCATTTTTCCAAATAAGCCTATTTTGGTGTGCACAATTTACCACTATTGAAAAGCCACTTAAATTTGCATTGATAAGATGATGTAAAAGCTAACAAATTACCAAAGCCTTTTAGTTGTAGAAATTAACTGTTTGCCTGCTAGTGTCAAGTCTCATAGTCTAGCGCTAGTCTTTCAAACAGCTTGGATCTAGTCCAAGCCCAAGAACTTTCAGGACTGATATGGATCTGAACCATTTGACACTCTGAAGATATTCCTTAAAGTTTTTTTAAGGAAATTCAGTGGATGATAAAAGAATGGTACAACATTACCAGGCATGCAAAAAGTGAATCTATTAATTTATGATTCTGTTGGGGAATCAATTGGTGATTAAGCATTCTGACACTGCCTCTCCTCAGACTTCTAAATGACCAACACAGCAGGTCAATGAGTAAGGTGGTCACCTTAACTGAACCCAGTCTCTATCTCATACAAGTATAAAGGGGTGTTTAGACGGCATGATTAAGTTGTCCTGACTTAGTCGTACATTTAGACTGGCATCAGTCCAGTAAATATATATAATTACATTTATAATAATATTTAACTATGAAAAAATCATCAAAAATTCTATCCTCTCTGATAGTCAAATTTACTGGACTGGAGAGTTAGCTTGAGCTGTTATCTAATGCAATAAATTGGTTTAATGGTTTAACAGTAAACTCTGCTGGAAGTGTCTCAGCATCAGCATATAATGGCCTGTGAATAATTAGATTTATTGCCTTGTGGTCAGTTTGATCTGTGTGTATTTAGTTTGCTGAGAAAGTGTGTAGTGTGCAGAGAAATTTTACAAACTGATATGATTCTGAAGGATTCTTCTTTTCTGTTTAAGCTGAAACTCAATTAGTTACATACCCGGAGTTACAAGTGTTATTTGGTTTACTGAATTTTAACCCTGGTTTGGTTTGATACAATAAACTGGGATAGTCCATTGTACAGTTTTAGGGGTGCCAGATTATATTTTTCAAAAAAACATTGCATTCTTTTTTTACCTAACAAACAGTGTAGACCCAGATGAAATGCAGTCTCGAGAATGCAGTACACTGCTGCATTTCATCTTGGTTTTCACTGTTTGCAAAAGTTTTCATTCGGGGTATCCGGAATACAAAGGGTTAATTAATGTAATATATGGCTTTTTCTGATCATATAAAGTTACTCGAGACCGAGGGGCCGCGGGTTCGAGCCTCAACGGCGTCACTGCGATGTGGTCCTTGAGCAAGACACATTTATCCTAGCTTAGCACTGGTTCAACCCAGGAAGACCCGTCCCTGTTAAACTTAAAGATTGTTGATGGGACGTAAAGAATCAAATCAAACGAAATCACATAAAGTTGATAGCGCCTTGTCACAAGAAAGCCGTTGCTGGGAACTGGCAAGATACTTGATATTTCCGCTTAAAACAACAACTGTGGACAGTATAGTATGTATGTAGTGCAAATCAAAGGCATTGATCAGCCTGTGCGATAGCACAATTTGTTTTCCGCATATGTTATAGAGATTTTTACATGATGGGGGCTCAAATATAATTTCAGTTGATTGGGTGTGTCGATATAAAAATGGATAAGACAGTGACACTTGTTAAAACTTTCTCAAGAATACATTTAATTCCATCAACGAAAGAGTTCTTGCGAGAAAATAGAAAATGCTCAATATAGACTTTAATTGTTAACAAAGATGTAAAAACATCACATTTTGAGGAAAAATCAACACACACATCTGATCTTTGAATAGTTTTTTTCTGATAAAAAGATTAAATCAAAGCATTACAATGCCCGTCACCGAGGTGTTGATGCAATGTGATTTCTGCCCAGTGCTCTGAATGTCAATGTGAAGAAATTCAACCAGGCACGGGTAAACGGCGGCAAACGGTTTGGACCCAGATCAGGCCCGACAAAATCGTCGGGCCCGATCAGGATCTAAACTTTTTGACGTTCTGACATTATTATTGAAATCATTTTTAAAAAAAAAATATTTTGAGAAAATCAGCGGACGACAAAAAAGCATGAAAAATTGATTACATATCAAGTAGGTCATAAACATAATATCCAGTAATGTTTGCACAATATTATGCACAATCGCTACAATGTGTAGCATATCTTTTTGAATTTGGAGTTGTAGTTTTTGAGTGCGTTTAATATTACCCTGAATGCCCCAATCGCAACAAAAGTTGTCTGCTTGTCTCGTCTGCTGAAATGTTTAAGAAGCCTCTGTGACAAACAGTGTGGATCCAGAGTGTTCTGGGTCCACGCTGTTTGCTTCGTTACTTAATTTGTCAGTAATGTTAGGCAATTATTTGCAGCAGACGACTTCAAGGGTCTTGGCGCTTTAAGGGTTAACTATTTATCTACCAGTGTCGTCTGCTTATAGCCTTGGTTAACAGTTTGGACCCAGATCAGGTTCAACAAATATTCGAGCCTGATCAGGGTACAAATTGTTCGACATTGGGATACATAGTATTATGTTTGAAAGAATTATTTCAAAAAAAATATTTTGAGCAAAAATCAGCAGGCGACAAAAAGCATGAACAATTACCAAGAAAATAGGTATGGGTGCTAATTCTGTCATAAACAATAAATAAAGTAATATTTGCACAATATTATGCACAACAGCTGCGTTTTTGAATTTGGAGGTTTTGTGTGCATTCTGTCTATCAGAGCCGTCTGCTGATACCTTGGAAAATAGTTTGAACCTAGATCAGGCCCGACAAATCATCGAGCCTGATCATGATCCAAACTGTTTCATTTTATTTTTGAAAGAACTTTTTAAAAAAGGGATATTTTGAGAAAATCAACAGACACCAAAAAAGCATGAAAATTACCCATACAGGTACTGAAGAAAGATACAGAGGCTTGAAGATTTCTGTAGTCTAAATTTCTGCAGGTGGTATTAGATAACACATGTTAATGTTCCAAAGTACACTGACCGCTTGAAAAAGGTCAGGGTAATAAAAGTGATAAATACCTTGTCAGCATGGACCTGTGAGTTGGTTGATGAATACTCTAACTCACCAGTCTCTGATGTCCTAGCCCAGAACTTCTTCTTCCAAGTAAAGTTTATAAATTTCTATCTTAGAGAGATTATTAGTTTTACTAAAAAAAAATGACATTAGAGACTGGGGCCAGTCTATCGTACATTACAAATCAGCTCGTGTAAACACTGCTATTACAGAGTCATATATGATTTTAAAGTCAGGACGACATGTCATGGGGGATAGAAATGGTTCTATTTGCCATTACAAAATCATGGCGAATTAGCCAATCAGCTTTGAGGTCACAGGGGTTAATTGCTTTCGAAGCAAGATAAAATAGATAACCCTAAACATGCCAGTATTTGTCCTGAAAATGGTGTCTGCTGCATATATTCAAGTGAGCTTCAGGGGATATCTTATCATGGAAATAAATAATATAACCCCTGACCATACTGCTTCAAGGGAACAGTCTGATCTGGGTCGATATTGTTCGCCATAAAGACTACCTAAGAACATAAGCAGATGAGATAGCAGATGACAAAAGTCGTGACTTGCGGGAATGAGATTTAACACATGTTCTTAGCTATAGCAATGAAACGATGTAGAGCATGATGAGATGGCTAAAGGTGCCCAGCCAGTTTCTCCACTGTTGAAAGAAATCACACATGACATTGTAATGCCGTCTAAACAGAGAAATCATACTTGATTTTGTCAGGCTGACAAAATCATGCCGTCTAAACAGGCCTTAATTACACTGATGAAAGGCCACATGTTAACGGTAATAATCACATTGTACAAAATGTTGTTAAATAGACCTTTTGCATATTTACATATACTAGGCCAAAAAAGAAACGCCGCATATAAAGATTAAAAATATTAGGCGTTAAATGAGAGTCACAAAATTTCATCTGCTATCTATGTTTTGCTACTATTCCTGCCACACATTATTCCCATTGTTTTATTGGGCTCAGTCAATTCAAACCAGTGTACTAGCTGTCTTTTTATTTTCAAGTTTTTCACGTGCACATTCATTTTATTTAGATTTACGCATTAAATAACTATTGAAATCACTAGTCTTATATCCAATTTGCTTGAAAACATTTTAAAAATTCAAGATTTAAAGTTACACATTGCTAATTTACGATACCAAAATGGACACATGTTGAACGCGAAAAGGCGATAAGAATGTTACAAGCTAACGTGACGCCATCCGTGATAGCTCAACAATTTCGATGCCATGCAAGGATGATTGAACGTCTCAGGACACGTTTCTGAAAAATTGGAACAATGTCAGACCGTATGCATTCATGACGTCATCGCCTAAAGACGCGACGTTAAGGTCGATAAAAACGTAGGTTCAAACTAATGAATCAATATCGTCTGGTGACAATGATAGCTAGGACAACCCTAGGAACTCATAATCCAAGAATCAGCGCTCAAACTGTGACACTTCGTTTGCGAGAGATAGGTGAAATACCCCCATATACAATGTATGTATTATATGTGGCGTTTCTTTTTTGGCCTAGTATATATTGCATATTTATCTACACAGATTAGTACTTACATCAATGTGGTCAGAAAAGCAGCATCATAAATCTGCAAAGAAGTCTATTAAACTTTGGTAACCTAGGTTTAATGAGCTGCAGCAAATCAGCTGACCATTTGGTTTGAGGTCAGACTGTGGTCCAGACAGACATATCTTTTGGAAAAAAGCATAAGAAAACAAAATAGTCTTAGACAAGCCTGCTCTTAGAGGAATGGTCTAAGCATAGGTATCAGCAAGCGATCATCACCTTGAAGCTGCATCCTCTGTTTTATTTAATGGCTCTAAAGCATTCATTCAGGAACACTATCAAAGTACCAAACAACTTGGATCCAGATCAGGACCGACCTTCGCAATCTGGGTCCAAACAGTTAGCAAAGGTTATCAGCTGGCAAGGTCCATAAGTTATTTGTTTAAGGGATATTGAAAGTAGAAAAGCCGTCTTTGAGGTTTCTTTTGACGGTAGGCTCAACTGCACAAACTAATAAATAAAACTTTCAAGTATCTATAGAGAGAGAAACTAAAAAGACTGTGTTATTCGTATGCTATACATATAGTATAAGATGTGATTTTACCTGCAAATTCTGCAGCGATTCAAATTTTTGCATGTTTTTCACATTAATTTTCAGCAACATTTTCTTACTTTTTTAATTTTAGCAAACTGTGTTTGCGATGAAAGTAGCGCCGATTCTTCCAACGGGTCCGAAGTTTGTGGCACAAACAGATTTTTGTGTACACAGATGAAAATTTTGCAATTACTGGAATTCGGCTATATTTTCTGTCTTTTTTCGCAGAAGCGTGACAGAAAGAGTTCGTCTCGAAGGCGTCTTCAACGGTTGTGTAGAGTATAAAAACTGTTGTTTCTATAGCGATAATTTACACTACATATGTAGAATCAACTTTGAGCATCATCATTTGTAGGTACAGAAGCAGGGATAAAATTTTCGCCTAGCGTGCCAATTTCCTCTATGCACATGCTCTAAAATGGACGGTTTCGAGATAACCCCACTATTTTAACGCATGAGCGAATAAGGAAAGTCTTTGAAATAGTCAAGAACAAATTTAAGAACAGGCCAAGAACACATTGTGTTCATGAAAAGTCTTTAAAATAATCAAGAACACACTTAAGAACAGTTCAAGAACACCAGAGTCAACACATCGTTCAAGAAAAGTTGTTAAAATGTTCAAGAACAGTTTATGAAAAATTCAAGAACATCACAAATTCTTAAAAAGTTCTTACTGTTCCTAATTTATGTTCTTGAAAGGTTCAAGTACAGTTGTTCTTGAACAGTTTAAGAATTCTTGCTAAATTCAAGATCTGTTCTTGACCTGCTCTTGAATTAAGAACTCTATTTCGCAGGGGCTTGGAAATGGGTGCTATTTGTTTTTTCAACTTTCATTTGCTAAAATTAAAAATTATCGCCGAAATCAATGTGAAAAACATAAAAAAAAGTTGAGTTTGATAGTGTACAATGCGTCCAAGGAGTCAGTGATTTCCATTCTGGGTAACACACTGATTCAAATCTGTGTTTTCGATCGCAAAAAAACCCCAGCAATTTCGATCGCAAGTAATAGCGTTATTGATAGGAAAGATGTGCAGATCTATTTGTGGGATCGAACACTTCATTTATGGTGATTTGAAGTACAGTCTTGTTTAAAACCTTTGCGCTTATAGTCACCACTTGCCCAGCGATTATATTCCCCTCTCTCTCTCTCTCTCTCTCTCTCTCTCTCTCTCTCTCTCTCTCAAATTGAGATGGTTCTTTTGAGCACCCACAACATATGCGTTGGTTGAGATATAAAGGTGACAACTTTCAATTACTCACTCTTATCGGGTTTAGAGGCAAACGTTCAAGATTCTACTTAGCAGACTTGTTTGTGTCAACCCTGGTCGACCCTTACATGCACACCACCGCTCCTGAAGCCAAATTTTGACTTGACAGACCACCCAGTATTTTTCCACACATTTTCAAACTTTCGTTTGCCTACTAGTGTCGTCCGTTGATAACTGTTTAAAATAGTCTGGACCCAGAGCAGGCCCGACAAAAGTTCGGACCTGATCTGGATCCAAAATGTTTGGCACTCTGGTGGTTTTCCTGACATAATTTTCAAAGAAGTTGATTTTGAGAAAAAAATCGGTAGGCGACAAAAAATACAAAATGTCCCAGTATGCAAAGAGTTTAAATACATTATGGACACTTGGCTCTGCAATGAGAGGATTGGAGGGGTTGTAAATTTTAAAGGGAATCTCAAAGCTGGAATGTATTTGCTAAATGTCCTGTGAAATTGTACATCAGTATTATTATGGAGCCAGGTCCATGGTGCCATTATAGCAATTAGTTCCGGTTCCCTGCCTAAGTGATCCTAAGTAAGCAAGTACATCCGTGTACGCTGAATAAGTTAGAAATATGTTTTAAATAAGTTACGAACAAGCTACAGTACGGTATACGTTATATGGCGAAGAGGTCACACAATATACGTTAAACATAAGTTAGTTAAACACTACATGTATTTTACATACGTTAACATACTTACATGTACAATTCAGCATAAGTTTGACGATCATTGGGCATACGGTACTTATAAGTCAAGAACACTAGAGACATGCTAGACATATGCTACAATAATAGGCTAGTACAAGTATAATTTTATACGATATCTAGCTTCAAAATCAAAAAAAATACTTGTATAGTTGGAATCATAATCAATTAGAACTGGGAGCATGTTAGGTGGAGGGTCAATTAAGGTGACTTACCTATTAATGTTGCCCTGCTATCTAATGGTGTTGCACTGTGCACCAGCTATCCCATGGGAGGTGATAATGGTCATTTAACATTCTATATAATGGTGTACTGGCCTTGATTGATAAACTTATATAATACTGGCATTAGTTATTTTGCTTTCTAGCAGCAACTTTCTATTGCCTTGCAAACAGTTACAGAATGTTGGCTCTGATCTGGACCCGTTTGAGTTGGCACAACACATTGGTACTTCACGCTTTGTCCAGTGCGAAGGCTCAGGCGAGCCTGCGCAAATATGCAGACTTGCTAGTGCCTTTCCAGTCGCATTGTCGAGTGGCTGAGGCTCAGGCAAACGTGCAAACTCATCATAACATTGGATGCTCGTATTAACGGCACACAAATCGCCGTTTGATCAAGCACACAGAATTTTGGTACTGTGACGATGACTCAGACTAGCCTATGCCAATGTACAGACTGACGAGCATTTGTAAATGTACAGACTTGCCATGGCGAATCCCATGTACGCGCTCGATTGACAGTGCAAGCAGCGAAGGCTCTGATGAGTCTTCACAAATTTGCACATACTGTCAAATACATGTTCAAATGAAGTATTTTTGTATTCTGTCTTCAGTCAATCTAAATTGGGAGGGTCGGGGTAGATTGTACAATGGGTTATTCCAAGCTTATTGTATCAATCCAGAAGGAAGAATCGATTGGTATGCAAAGGGTTAAACAATGTGTGACATCAGGTTCAAAACCCAGGGCACCTCTATTTTTTGAGCTGCATCCTCAGCAAAGCAGAACTAGAGGACCTGTATGTCCCGAGGCGCTCACCTGATCTCCCTTATAATGTTAAAATAGGTCAATGTGAACTACAGCTTATAATGAAACAAATTTTGTTTTACCATATGGGGGTTGCAGCCATTTTGGTCAAGTGACCTAAACAATCTAATGAATAATCCATCAAACAGCCCGGAAATTTCTGAGAAAAAGTGGTTTATATAGGTGTGTGGCGGTCCAATGAGCGGCCTTGGATAAAAGGTCACAGGTCAGCTTATGACATTTGGTACTTAATATAAAACCATTGTCTCATTTGGTTTAACTGTTATGATTTCGGCTTAAACAGTTATAGAAAAATGAAGTTTTTACCCATATAAATGCATTAGGAATCAAATTTGATATTGCCATAAAGTAGGTCAAGGTCAACCTAGATTCACCATTTGTGCAGACCTGGTAGGGCCCACATCCCCATTGCTACATACCAAGTCTCAATGGCCTTTTGGATTCAGAGAAGAAAATATTTTAGAGTTTTTTTTACCATATTTGGGAGTGGTGGCCCACTTAATCATATGAAATATGTTTTCAATTGGCCAAGTGGTTTCTGAGAAAACTATGTTTTAATGTGTTGAAGGCGACCTTGGCTGAAACTTATTTATAGACACTAGATTGAACATATCAAGTGAGAATAATGACTTTGGCTTCTACAGTATTCAAAAATTTCCCATTTACATGCATTAGGAAGTTAATTTGACCTTGACGTTAAGTAGGTAAAGGTAATCTTGGGGTCATCCTTTGAACAAACTTGGTAGGTCCCACATCCCCAATGCTACACATCAAGTCTCAAGGTCACTGGCCTTCTGGAGAAGAAGATTTTAAAGGGTTTTTACCATATATGGGCTGGAAGCCATCTTGGTCATGTACTAAAGTACTGGCTCAACACAGGGAATGTGCCGACTTGACTGAAATGTTGTTGACTTAAACTAAAAATTCGACAGATAACATCCTTAAGCTCAGGTGAGCGATTGAAGGCTATTTAGTTCCCTTTGTTAAAAAAAGATATAAAAAACGGAAAACCATCAGAATGTCAAAAAGTTTGGATCCAGACCAGACCTATTCGGGCCTGATCTGGGTTCAAACTGTTTGCAAAGGTGTCACGCATATGATTCTGGCATCTTCCAAATAGATCCCTTGCCCCTTCGGAATTTTGTTCTACAAATTGGAGGTGTTCTAGAACTGTTCTAGAACATTTAGAACTGTTCTAGAACTGTTCTAAACAGGTAAATATGTTTGTTGTAGAACTCGTGTTCTACAACTGTTCTAGAACATTGTTATAGAACAAATCAAACACATTCTAGAACTGATTTCCATTCTATAAGTGTTCTTGATATATTCTAGAACATTTTTAGAACAAACCAAGAACCAGTTAGTTCTACAAATGTTCTAATAATATTCTAGAACATTTTTAGAACTTTTCAAGAACAAAATAAGTTGACAGAAACTTCTAAAAAAAGATTCAAATTAAGTTCTAGAACATTTGTCTTACTTTTTAGAACTAGTTAATTCTACAAATATACATATAAATTCTAGAACATTTTTGGAACTTCTCAAGAGCAGAAAGCATCAGGTAGCTCAGTAGTTGGGCACTCGCCTCTGGTGCTAGAGGTCCCAGGTTCAATCCCCTGCTTGTGGTGAGGAAGCTTTCTGTGTCCGAACATGCTTTCTCTTGTGTCATTTGCAGGGATGACACTAGATTAGTGCATGGTCCTTTGGATCAGGGTGTTAACTGGATGTCCCCTTTGCAGGGAAGGTGCAGGTTAAAGAACCCTACGGTAATTTAGATATGGTTGATTTCTTGTAGGCTTTCATCCTGAAACCTGGAGTGTACAAAGTACACTTGCTGATAATACTCGCAGGCGAGGGTCTGGCAGTATATAGAGAAAGAAAGAAAAAAGGGCAAAATAAGTAAAAGAAAATTCAAATTAAGTTCTAGAACTTATTTAGTACTTTTATAGAACCAGCAAGTTCTAGAAATGTTCTTTAAAGTTCTAGAACATTTTTAGAACATTTAAAGAGGAAACATGTCATAACCAGATGGATGATGGGAAAAACATGACTGCCAGAATTGGAGGGAAAATGTGGAGGCTCTTCAAAAACATTTGTTTGGGACTTTCTAGATGGCAAACATGATAGTAGTATTGCCTGAGACAGTGAGTAGACCTGAGAAACAGTATCTCTAAGGTTTTTAATGTTGATTAATGGTGGGGTTGTTGTTTGTAAGTCTTTTTAGCAAATGTAAGACAATGTTTTGAAATGGGTGGGGTAATACAGGGTGGCATGTTACCACAATGAGAAGATGATCATGGCTTAATTACTATAAACAGAGGTTGAGCAGTTAACATCCAATAAGTTTTCAAAAAAAAAAAAACAATGTTATAGTTTTTCAATGAATGTTATTTATTTTTTAATTCACTGATAATTCGGGAGAAATATTTACTGAACCAGCAAGTTCTACAAAAGTTAAAAAATGTTCTAGAACATTTTTAGAACAGTTCTAGAACAAGCATGTCATTATCATTAATTTAACCAGATGGATGTTGGGAAAAACATGGCTGCCAGAATTGGAGGGATTAATTATGAAGGCTCCCCAAAAGAACTTGTTTGGCAGTTTCTTAGATAGCAAATTTCACAGTATTATAGTCTGGGACAGTGAGTAGGCTTGAGACACAATTTCTTAAGTTTTAATGCTAATTGTTGCTGTAGTTGCTGTTTTTCCAAGGTCAAATGCATGACAATGTTTTGAAATGGGTGGGGTAACAGGGTGGCAATAACTAACAACATTTAAGCCAACTTAGGGCCCCTATAATCATTCTCCTCCAGTTGTCATGTTTATTTATTTATTGTGTCACCTGCATTTTGGGATTAATTGGGGTTTTAAACAAAAGTCAACAGTTTTCCAGATATATAAAGGTAGCATTCTATGGGAT
Organism: Loripinus fragilis; assembly: GCA_964019695.1. NCBI lineage: Eukaryota > Metazoa > Mollusca > Bivalvia > Lucinida > Lucinidae > Loripinus > Loripinus fragilis. The sequence goes on from OZ026523.1 coordinate 23,806,160, forward strand.
CTTACTACCAAACCCTATATGGGACATTTTTGGGGAGGTGGTCTACGTCTGTTTTAGAAAAGTTCAGTTGTATTAGAACATTTGCAGAACAAACCACTAGAACATTCATGAAATTGTTCTTAAACTATTCTAAAATGCTCTAAAATAATTCAGGGGCATTAATAGAATGTTTTTATGACATGATTTTTGAAGAGTTGTTCTACAGTTTTTCCAGAAAATTTCTAAAGGTTTGTTCTGGATCAGTTCTAGAAGAAGCCAAGGTTATTCTAGAACAGTTCTAGAACAAACCATTAGAACATTTCTGGAATTGTTCTGGAACCATTCTAAAAATGTTCTAGAATGATTCAGACATTTATAGAACGTTAAATGAGACATTTTTAGGGGTGTTCTACAATTGTTCCAGAAAAATTCTTAAGGCTTGTTCTAGATCAGTTCTAGAACAATCCAAGTTTATTCTAGAACAGTTCTAGAACAAATCATTAGAACTTTTCTAGAATAGTTCTGGAACCATTCTAAAGATGTTCTAGAACTATTCAGAGACATTTATAGAACGTTAAATGGGACATTTTTTAGGGGTGTTCTACAATTGTTCCAGAAAAATTCCAAAGGTTTGTTCTAGATCAGTTCTAGAACAAACCAAGTTAAATTCTAGAACAGTTCTAGAACAAACCATTAGAACATTTCTAGAATAGTTTTGGAACCATTCTACAGATGTTCTAGAATCATTCTGAGACATTTATAGAACGTTAAATGGGACATTTTATGAGGGGTGTTCTACAATTGTTCCATAAAAGTTCTAAAGATTTGTTCTGGAACTGTTCTAGAACAAACTTGATTTGTTCTATAACTGTTCTAGGAAAAACTTTTAGAATTTTCTGGAACTTTTCTAGAACAAATCTTTTGACCTTGGCTAGAACATTTGTAGAACAAAAAATTGTCCCATTTAACATTCTACATCTGTCCCATAAACGTTCTAGAACATATCTAGAACAGTTCTAGAACATAGTTCTAGAAAATTCTAGAACTTTTCTAGAATGGTTCTAGACCATTTTGCAGGGGTGGGGTTCAGTGGGGTGTATGTTTACATTGGTAATGTTTCTGAGTAATCTGCGAGTTGCAAGTTGCAAATTACACCTTGCAAGTTGCAAATATATACACTTAATTCTAATATAACTTCAAAAAAGATGGAAAAACAATCTTCAATGTTAAATAACTTGGGATCTTATGTAAATGGGAGCATTTAAGGTGAAGGGTAAATTAAGTTCAATGCCCAGCAATTGTGCTAAAATGAAATACTGCTCACCAGATGTCCCATGGGAAGAAGCTCAGAAGTTAATGGTCATTAAGCTTTCTAAAATTGGGGATAAATTTAACACTGAACCTGATTTGTCTTACATAACACTGACATTAACATTTTGCCTGCTAATGGCGACTTTTACTGTCTGCTGATAACCTTTGCAAACATTCTGGGCCCAGTTTAGCACCGACAGAACGTCGGTCTTGGTCTGGAACCAAATCGTTTGACACTCTTATAAGTGATATTTGAAAAAGTTAATTTTGAAAAAAACACACCAGCAGACGGCATCAAAAGCATGAAAAGGGTTATCCAGCAAAGAGTTAAAGCAGATGCATAACCTAATAGAGTAATAATATGCCAGCATCTGAAAACCTTAAAAATGATTGTAAGAATATGTTTTGATTTGCAACTCGCAACTTGCAACTCGTAACTCGCACTTTACCTTGTCTCTTCTGCATGCTGCGTTATTTTGTGTGAATTATCTGTTATTGCTGATATTTATCAAATCTATTTAAATATGCTTTCATGAGTAACACCATGATCCAGTGAAAGTTTCCTTTTTGCGAGTTTATCGATTACTCTTTCCAGAGAGGCACTGACCAGACTGCGTGGATGGACAGGCTGGTATATCTTTACGAAAACCTGACGCAAGGATCAGTGCTAAGAGTACTTCGCCAAAAATGTAAAAAAAACATACTGAAGAAAAAAAAGTGAAAATCGTAACTATCTATCAGCGATATTGTCCAGCCTTCGGTTTCTCACTCGACAAGGAATATCTTTCTAGCCAAAAATTAGCCTGTCTTCAGGCCCTGTGTTAAGACATCCAACTGAAAGTTCTATAACTACCACAGAGATAAATTTATGATACTTTATTACTTCCCCATTGCTCAGAATACAGGAAATAAAGCAGTCTGTGATTTTTTTTCAGAGATGTATATGCTTGTATATGTATGTGCACATATTTTACTATTTTTCCATTTACTGGTCTGATACCAGTCTAGTAAAAAAATAAAAAACAAAACAAACAAAAAACTCCAGCTGTTTAGCTTTTAGAACTAATTTTTCGCAATAACTTTTTTATCTTCAATTTTAGCAAAATGTGTTCGCGATGAAAATTATTCAGGACGATCTCCGCCAACTTCTCCAAATGGTTTCAACATCCTAGATGCTGCAGGTTCCTCTGTGCTTAGATGCACTCTTTGAACATTTTAAGCAAAGCGCAAATAAACCAAGTCCAAGATGTCAGACAAAAAGTTACATTGAACCACCCTAATTCAATTATTAAAGCGATGGATGGCTGGTTCAAATATATTAGAAATCGTGCCTGATTCGCCCGTGCGTTAAGCTACTGTACTGCCAGCCAAGAATGACAGTGAAGTCATGTTTTGTTTACAAAGTTATCAGGGACTTAGAAAAGATAGATCTCTTGTGTATTAATCCTATCCACAGGGTAGGATTAATACACAAGTGATCTGTCGATTCGCGCATGCTCAAGTGAAGTATACACATAAGTATTTTACTTAGCAATTGTAAACAAAGTATTACGTCACTGTCACTCTTGGTTGGCACGACAATAGTAGGGTCATCTCAAAACCGCTCATTCCATAGCACGTGCATAAGAGAAAAATTGCACGTCATACGATAACCCAGCCTTTGTTCCTACAAAAAAATAATGAGCCTACTTTAAGTTGATTCTGCATATGCACGGTAAATTCTGAGTATGTTAACGGCAGTTTTTTGTTATGCACAGCCTTTGAATAACGGGATATGCACGGCTTCCGAATATTTTTTGAAACTACCCCTTTCTGTCACGCCTATAAGGATTATACCTGTCATTAAAAAGACTAAGAAATTTAGGACGAATTCAATTTGTTGCAAAATCTTCATCTATATACACAAAAATCTGTTTGCGCCACAAGCACAAGACCTTTTGGAGAAGTTGGCTGAAATTCTTCTCAACAACACATTTTGGTAAAATTGAAGGCAAAAAAGTTATTGCGAAAAATTAGTTCTAAAAACTTAACAGCTGGAGTTTAGTGACCAAAACGACTGAAATCTAGTCCCCCCATTAAAACGCATATAGAAGGGCTCAAAATTCTAAAAATCTCAGGGGAGACTGCCTAGCCCCAGTAACAAGCGGCGGAAATAATCCCCCCTGCCTTTGGCACTCGATGGATTCCTCCGCTGGACCACTTTTGACTAAGTGACGACTGTCCTGTTTGTTGGTGGGGCCCTACAAATTTGACCAGCAACCCCTTAACAGTCATTGCCCAATTCCATATAATACCAAGTAAAAGTGTCGCTGAAGATACTATGCTGAATTCATAGAATTTTAATAAGATAATAAAGAGTGTGATCAAAAATATTAATGTTATTTTTAATGCACATACAGCATGTAACAACACGAGTTTAAGAAACTATAGATGTACCACGACCTCTGACCAATGACCTTTGGGTCTTTCTATTTCAAACGATTGATGCAGAATGCGTAAAATGAGCCAGTCTGGATGGAACATATGTGTATGTCAAAGCTTTTATAATAAATGTAAATAAATGCCTGAAACCCTTTTTTCTAGAACAACATATCGATATAATAAATAGAGTCAGGCTTCAAAGCTTTTGGTAGATCAGTACAATATGGTTCAATGTCTTGCACAGTCAACTATTGGTCTAATGTTATCTATTCTGTTATCCAGTTGCCGGACTTTGGAGTAGTTGTGAGATGCGAGTAAATGCGCTTTTGAGAATTGCATACATAAGACATCTAACTTCAAAATGGGAAAAATCTTTTGATAGATAGAATCATAATCAAATGGAAATGGGGTGGGGGACATGTAAGGTGAAAGGTCTGTTAAGGTGACTATTTAGCCAGCAGTGACCTGGTAATGCTATTTGCTCTACTATCACTAGACTAATGGTGCTGCACCTGCCTGTGAAAAATGTTGATACCAGCTGTACCATGGGAGGAGTGTCATAAATTAATGGTCATTTAACATTGTAAAATGGGGGTACTGACCCTGATTTGTCTTCAGGATGGAATAACTTATATAATACTGGCATTAACACTTTGCATGCTCGCAGCGAGTTTTGTCGTCTGCTGATAACCTTTGCAAACAGTTACAGAACGTTGGTCCTGATCTAGATCCAAATCGTTTGACACTCTGGTAGTGTTTTCTGAAAGAATTCTTTGCAAAATTTAGGCTAAATTTATATACATAATTGATCAATGTACAAACATATAGAAATATTGAATTTCATTACCTTTGGTTGTATAGATAGCCTGATAAAGTGGACTATTCCAGTGTCTGTGCTATATCATGATATTGAGTTACCCCTACCCCCATCCCCATCCTCGGGATTATTATCATGCTTATTGACATTGGCATTATCTGTATTAGAAAAGGGTTATGTTAATGGGAAAAGGTGGATTGTAGGTCAGTTAAATTATTTTTTTCCCCAAAATTTAAACTTTTATAAAAATGTTCTTGAACTGTACTTGAATATGACCAGTTTTTGAACAGTAAAAGAGCATTTCTAGAACTGTCCTTAAAGTTTTCGCATCGCAGTTTCCAGTTATTGTGTACTTTAGTGAAAATGCATACAACTGACAATTGCCTTATTGGCAGCGTTAGGTATGCAGTCCATAGATCTGTCTTGTAATCAAATGCACTTCGTGAACTGCTTAGAATCTATTACTAAAAGTATGAGGAGTACAGAGGCTCTTTGTAGAGTGGTCAACTTGAGAACAAGGGGTCGCTGGATTCAGGCTCAAGTAAGGCGCTGTATTGTGTACTTGAGCAGAACATTTTATCCTCTGCTAAGGTTCAACCCAGGTGGCTTGTAATGACTCAAACAAAACAATTCACCCAATAATATTCGGATGTTCAGGTGAGTGATTGGAGGCCATTTAGTTCCCCTAGTTGAACCTAATCTGGGCCCAAACTGTTTAGCCTTTTTGATGAAACCATGATTAAGCATATTATTCTGGCATCTTCAAAATTGGTCCCTTGGGGTTTGTTCTGACATGCAATGGGTGTATGTTTACATTGGTAATGCTTCACTTTTTGCATGCTGTGTAATTTTGTTTGATTCATCTTCATTCCTGATATTTTTCAAATCCATTTAAATATATATGCTCTCATGAACATCACCAGAGTGTAAAGCGGTTTTGATCCTGGTCAGGTACAAAACGTTGGGATAAGCTGTTTGCAAGGTTAATAGAAAACAATTAATCTGGTCATTTAGTGTTGTCTTAATTCATGCTAAAAGTCATTTAAGGTGAAAAATCAACAGCAGTCTGAACTTGACCCTGTCTGTAACACAGTTGGCATGTCATAAATATTAGATGCATGCAGTTTTCTAAATACATCCTGGTTTGAAGACAGAGTGTTCCCATATCAATTGAATTAGCCAACTGTGCAGGAACAACACTGCAGTTCATTTAGCATATGAGTGCATGACTATGCAGTACTCAAAACCGCAACTAGGCTGAAAATCAAAACAGTCGTTGCAGGTTCAGCATGACTAGGGGTGAAGTAATTAAGCCAAGGAAATCAAGTTTGATTGGCAGTATCTATAATTTAATGAGGTTTAATGGCATTAACTCCGAGCATGTTTACATCTGGTATCCCCAGACACAGAAAGGTCATTTTCTGACCTTAAAGGACCTCAGAGATGACTCCAAAATACCACTCCAAAAAACCACTCCAAAAAACCACACCACTCCATTACTCCACTCCATGGTTCCACTCCACTCCAGGTTTTAGCATATGCCCTCTATAATAGCTCTCTGGAGGGTCTGACGAGGCACATTTGTTGTTTCTAATAACATATTTTGACCCTTCCGTGTTAAAAGGGTCCATGTGTTTTAGAGGGCGTAAAGAAGATATGTGTTTGTAAGGAAATAACGTTTACAAGATACATGTTATATGTCCCAAGACAAATACTGCAAATTAAAATTAACAACAAGAGTATGCAAACCTGTCAGCGGACAACGTAGGCTCAGATTCAGCCAGGGTATTGGGCTTCTTTGCTCGCATGTGGAATAGGGGCTTTTTTCTAGTTAAAGCCCCATTTATTTATCTAAGGTCAGATTACCATCCGTAGTGCTGAAAAATTAAGAAATTTGGATTTATATCGGGATAAGCTCGTTTTGACAGATTCTGGTTTAGTGACACACTTTTCATGTTTCATGGGAAAAACATGACTATTTCATGGTACGCACGTACATATGAGCCCCATATGAGCCCCAGCGAAGACTCAGATTAGCCTGAATATCAGATTATTGGATGTGCTTCCAGTGGGCAGCAAGTGGCTCATTGTTAATTAAAATATATGCTTTTCCGTGTCCAATATTTTCATTGTCACGACCTGTTTTGCTATAAAGACCGAGAGTCACAATTCTTTATTTACACAATATTTAAAGAGGGAACAAAATTAGCTAAATGCTGGTCTATAATTAAAACACGCTATTGGTGCCAATTTTGAATTAATTACAAAGAAATTTGACAGCGGCATGGGTTCGGAAGCTGTTAAAACAATAGAAAAATGAAGTAAAAAAACCTTTAAGACAATAATGTAACAGGGTATGGGCGTAGTATAAATAGCTTTGTTCAGTGTTCGATTCCGAGCACTTACAAACTGATCGTAAATTCGAAATCCTCGGGACAAGAGGTTTTATTTCGATTCATCAGTAGTTCGAATTATGACGAGGTAGACATAAAAGTTTCTGACCGCAAAAATATTTAGTTTCAGCTTTTCCCTATCAAACATATGCCTTTGTGCGGAAAAAGAAACGTCTCAGAAATGTTTTTATCGACGGGCTATATTGGTGAAAGTTCAAAATTTCCAAAATCCTAAACTTTAGAAATTTCAAAATTTTAAACTTGTAGGATGCCTACAAAAATGAATAATTTCACGCTTAAATGGTTTATTGTGTTTAGATAATCTGAAAATTAATCAGAGAAGCTATTATAATCTCCTTAATTCAGCATTTTGAGGCTGACTTTCTATGGAAAGTCAGCCTCAAAATCCTGATTTCAGGATTAATCCTGAAAACTTTCACCCATTGAGTTTGGCCCTATTCTCAGAATAGCACGCGAATTGTACGTGGCCTGGATATTTAGTTTTTAAATGTTGTAATTTTGAAAACCGGAACAAGTGACCCCTCAAATTTAATATATACTGGACCATTCGAACTGGATGAAACGGACATGTACGTTTATGAAGAGTTTAATATGGATTATCACAAAATGCACGACTAAAATCCAGAATTCATTTTGAAGATTATTTGAAGGCGTTTCACTTCTGACGCATGAAATTTCGAATTACGATCACACTTAGAATCAAAATTCATGCCGCTGTCAAATTTCTTTATAATTAATTCAAAATTGGCACCAATAATATTGGTGCCAATTTTGAATTGATTATCAAGAAATTTGACAGCGGGTTATAAAGGGTTATTGTATATTTTAATTATCATGATTTGTCCGTGAAATTATGGAATCATCTCTCTCCTATGATACCAAAGACCTGTTGACTATGCTAATGTACCGTATGAAAGCTTTCAAAGATAACAGAAAAGTGATATAACATGAGTCTGAATCTTATTTGCAAAGAATGCTTACATTATCATGTCTATTTCTTATGACTGGCACCTAATTGGTAGTCGAGTAGAATTGCAGAGCCAATCATAATCCTTCCTAGGTGATTACGCGAGAAGTAAACGAGATCTTGATTAATTTTATCTCAAAGCGAGGCTTCTGGTAAGTCTGCGATACAAAATGGGCAGTGACCAAAATGGTGTTATTATCAGTAAAATCTCTGGTATTCCTGTGCCATAATCTAAATATTAACAGACGGAAGCACATTTGGGATTATACGGGAAACTATACTTTGTTTATTCATTAACTTAGCAATAATATTTGGATAAACATACGACATACAACGCTTGAACAATTTTAAACATGAAGTGCAGATAGTGAAAGAGTTTCAGTAGAAATATTTATTCCACGGTGAATAGGATATATACAAATGAATTCATCTTTCAAAACAATAATAATTCTCCGTAAAAATAATCAAACGTCAGTCTGTTTGTGTACCAGTTTATACTGTCGTCCGATACAGTAAACATTTTGATTTCCGATTAGTTTGTTGTCGTTTTAGAATTTACTTTAGGAATCAACAAACTTTTATCACTTTTAAACACCATGGATGGTCCCCATTTAGTGCCAGAGATCAAACCGCTCGCAGACTTAGACAACTTAGACGAACTTGAAGATAATGCATTAGAAAAGTTAGAAGATGCGGTTGAAAACGGACCAGAAGAAGCATCATCAACTACAACCCCGTCTGATGGGACGGAAAAATCACAAAAGAAATCAGCCGTCGGCATTCGTCGTCAAGAAAAACCTCCATACTCATACATCGCGTTGATTGTGATGGCGATCCAGGCCTCGCCTAACAAACGTTGTACATTGAGTGAAATATACCAGTTTCTTCAGCAAAGATTTCCGTTTTTCAGGGGATCCTATCAAGGTTGGAAAAATTCCGTAAGACATAATCTGTCTTTGAACGAATGTTTTATCAAGCTTCCAAAGGGGCTGGGGCGACCTGGAAAGGGCCACTACTGGACCATAGACCCCTCGGCTGAGTTTATGTTTGAAGAAGGTTCATTCAGACGCCGACCACGTGGATTTAGGAGGAAATGTCAGGGATTAAAACCATTTGGAATGTTTAATGTTAATCCTATGGGGACGCCATCATCTATGCTGAGCCCTCACTATGATTTATTTCATCAAAATGTTAACAATATGGCTGCGATGAATATGGCGTGTGGCGTGAATCCAGCACAAAATTACGACACAAGTCTAATGCAGACCACGAACTCAAACTATCAACAATCAAACTATCATACTATGCAGCAACATAACGCTAACCTGGCAAGTTGTAGTTTTAACGTTAACGTAAACGTAAATGGACGTTTTGGGCCAAGTTGCGCCATGACAAATGGATTAAACTCAGATTATGCTCAAATGCCCAATATAGCATCACCACAAACTAATCCTTTAGCAGTTTACGATAGAGACGGTTTAACTTCAAATGCAGCTCAAAATTATACGTCAAACTTGGCGTCAACGTGGCCGGGTCAGCGTTATGTCAAGCAGCAGCCGCTGAGTCCGACAGGGAGTACAGGGTCGGTCCCAAGTATATCACCTAACAGTAGTGAAAGTTCCCCCTACCATAGTAACAACTCAGTAGCCACCTCAGAACCAATGGATCTGGCCTTAGCAGGTAATTAGCATTTATTTTCTTTACATTATTTCCACCATTTTCTTAATTTCAATCGTTAACTAATTCATAAAGTAACAAAATAATTGGGCTAAACCCTTTCATATTAGTAAAACTGAGGGAGCATGTAGTTTTATAACATTTTACCTAAAATGTAGTTAAAACTTATCTAACTCAGAAACATTGGAATAGAAAATGTCGTTTGAAGGGTTTCAAACCCTAAATACTTCTAGGAACAAGGTACAGAATCATCCTCATCGTGAGGTTCTATTTTTATACAGACAAACAGTTTGAATGACCCCTATACTGTTACAGCATGTATTTAAAATTATTCCAGTTGGGTCTAGCGGTAGAGATCTCTGATGAAGCTTATGCATGCTTGTAAGAGTTTTGTTTTTGATAAAACCTAGGCACAAAAGGGCATTTAAATACTCTACGAATTTGCACTAAACACCCATTTCTAGTTTAGTGTTACAATATCATCTGAGAATAATATTTGTTTTCGTTCATTAAGGAAGCATACTTTGATATTAGTCAAGCACATTGGAAGTAAGTTTAATTTTTAGACAAGTATAAATTTTCAATAGACAATTTATTGCTCTGACCGCACTTCTACCAGATTCCAAAGCTGCTATTTGTTATCATATGTCATTTAGCCATGACCTGAGTAAATAATCAGGAAATCTCTATCAGCTGATCCAGTGGCCTTGATTTTTCAGATTTCTACCTTATTCCCTAAAGTATAAACTAAATGTACTCCTATCTGGCGATTTATTGCATAAATCACTTAAAATTAACATGCAAGTTTTACTTTGTAGTAAAATAATAAATCGTTGGAATAATTTCTACAAAACGTTTTAACGTAAATTTTGACAGTTTTTGAAAGATATTTTTAATCCTATAACAGTTAGCTGTGGCGTGTTTATGCCTAAAGTGTACACTACTCAGTCTGAAATCCGATCAACAGCGTCTCCTGTGTGGCACTGTGTGTCCACCGCGGGTTGAAATTGCGTATTTTCATTTTTATTTTAACTAGTTCACATGCTGACTTTTTGGTAAATCCTTTAGTAATACTGAAAGACCAACATGGTATATTCTCTAACAAACTTCTGCATTGTAAAATACTTCTTGTACAGTACATTTGACATGCAATGTTTTCCATGAATTGATTCATAGAATCGCAAATTCCTGCCTGGACCCCTAAGAAAATATTTATGCATCCATTGGGACTCAAAATACTATCTAAATCTTAAATCTAATTACTTAAGGGGCCCTTGTGCAAAGCATTTTGGATTATTTTATGTGGTACTGTTTGCGTGAAATTTCTGATTAACGTGGGATTTTATAATGAAAAAACTGTGCGTAGCTTTTTGCACTTACTGCGAAAACTACTCATATTTTTTTGTTTTTTTTTTATAAAAACTCAGAGAGCATTCAATTCATTATTTTTTGAGATTCAAAATTTCTTCTTGTAAAGTGCAATTCAATCTTTGTGATAATTATAGCAATGTTTTGATAAATGAACCAAAAAATGACCCTTTATTTATACTGTAGAAAAGCAAATGAGTATGATCAGGAAATATACTACAATCAGACCTGACAGACTCACCAACGGCACCGCGTGGAAGAAACACGTCACAAGACACCAGGGAGACAATTAAAGTAAAGCAACCATCTCTCTCACTCTCTCTCTCTCTCTCTCTCTCTCTCTCTCTTACCAATCAATGTCATTGCAACGTTAGAAGGTCATAAAACAACATGGACCAAACACAGACTCCCCATTTAAAGGACACGAGAATGAACTTGACTTGTTTGAAAGATGCATGCATTCATGTGAATAAAAAGTACCTGCATCCACAGAGAAAATGCAAGGAAATGGCGTGGTTCCCATAATAAATTTGAATATAAAACAAAACAAAAATATCAAGATCTCAATATTCAGTTTACATGTATGTTTACATTATTGTCTTCATCTGCTGATCTCAGACTTTTCTTATGCCTGAAGCAGTTGTCGATATGTCTGTATGTAGCTAGTATGTTAGTGGTCGCCACATGTTGTAAAGGTGTCCATTACATGTACGTGGCCAAAATATACAACGCTATTTCCATAAAATACTTTACATATGAATCCTGTTATAAACATACATGCTTTTTTGCCAAATGTTTTACACTCTTGTGTTTTTACCAAATGGTAGTTCTGAAAATGATAAAAAAATCGCGGATGGCAAAAGCATGCACAACTACCCAACATGCAAAAACCAACAACAAAAAACGTACCCGAAAACCTCACTAAACTTTTTGTTTCAAAAATAAATGAAAACCAAATGCTGTAAAACTGAAATAGTCACCAAACATTGAGACAAATAAATATTGAAGGCACTACGTCATTTTTTTCTTCAAATCATTCTCTATTTCTCTCAGTCCAAGAACATTGGCAACATGAGGTACAATAAATAATAATGGGTAAAAATGAAATTACATGAATACAAACATATTGCATGTATATAGTAATCGTACAGTGTAATAAACTCGTACATATATCCCGGCTGATCTGAGTCTTCGCAATGCACTAATGAATCCCTAGGCAGTCTTTATTCTGGCAGACGGCAATTAAAAGCTCGAAAATTTCATTTTTTTTCGAAAACTCACAAATGTTAAATTTATTTTAATATGTATAAACCACTACTGTCTTGTTATCAAGAAGACAGAGGCGACTTTGACATAAAGTAGTACGGCTTGCAAAAAATCAGGTAACCCAATAGTGTAATTAAACTGCAAAAGCGCTATAAATTTCTTATGCCAACATTTTAAACTCGAAAATCTGCGATAACGCGTCTGATTGTTCAACTACCGTTACATTATGTCGAACCGGAATCCAGCGTAAGGTTAAAGTTGGCATGTGCGAACAGCGTAGATTCAAATCAGTCTGTGCATCCCCTCAGTCTGATCAGAGTCTTCGCTTTTCGTGTTAAGACTCATTGAGGTCCTGACTACCCAGAGAGCGCCCATCGAAGACCCCCAAATACCGTTACATTTTGATCAGTCGGCGAATTTGATGGGGACATCATGCCGTGGGTGTTGTTCGTTTCCTTTTTTGTTTGCGCGCCATTTTTTATAGATTGTATCAAATCAAATTTGTATGCTTGGTTTTGGTTAATATCTATATGAAACTTCGCGTCGGATAATAAGCCCTTGATCAGGGATTGATCATGGGGTTGCCCTTAGATTTGTTCCAGTCTCTTATGTCATTTTTATAACTCTATAAAATAACATTTTTTTAAAACTTTACTTGGAGTAATCATTAGACTAAATTTGACTATCAGAGGCATAGAAGTTTTATAAGATGATATAGCCAAAATATAATTGTAAATGTAATTATATTCACTTAGTGAACTGGTGCCAGTCTAGGATTACACAAAGCATTTAATTTTAAGTCTCTATAACCCTCATATCCTTAGATTAAAGGGCCGTTTACACGAGCTGTCTTGACATGCAAGTTTCAGACCTATATGTTTTAGACTTGTATGATTTTTATGTTTACATGGCAAGTCTAAATTTTTGTCCTGTATGGTTTTATTTTGCGCCATTTACTCTCTTGCAAAATTCAAGTTTTGAAATAATTATAATTAATGAGGAAGAGTATTCAATATATGGACTTGTTTAATGTACTACTACTACTACTACTACTACTACTACTACTACTACTACTACTACTACTACTACTACTACTACTACTACTACTACTACTACTACTACTACTACTACTACCATTACTACTACTACTACTGCTACTGTTACTACTACTACTACTACTACTGCTGCTGCTGCTACTACTACTACTACTATTACTACCAACCACTACTACTATATTACTACTACTACTTCTGCTGCTGCTGCTGCTACTACTACTACAACTACAATTACTACTACTACTACTACTACTACTACTACTACTGCTACTATTACTACTACTGCCACTACTGCTGCTGCTGCTGCTACTACTACTACTACTATTACTACCAACCACTACTACTATATTACTACTACTACTTCTGCTGCTGCTGCTGCTACTACTACTACAACTACAATTACTACTACTACTACTACTACTGCTGCTGCTGTTGCTACTACTACTACTACCATTACTACTACTACTACTACTACTACTACTACTACTACTACTACTACTACTACTACTACTACTACTACTACTACTACTACTACTACTACCATTACTACTACTACTACTGCTACTGTTACTACTACTACTACTACTACTGCTGCTGCTGCTACTACTACTACTACTATTACTACCAACCACTACTACTATATTACTACTACTACTTCTGCTGCTGCTGCTGCTACTACTACTACAACTACAATTACTACTACTACTACTACTACTACTACTACTACTGCTACTATTACTACTACTGCCACTACTGCTGCTGCTGCTGCTACTACTACTACTACTATTACTACCAACCACTACTACTATATTACTACTACTACTTCTGCTGCTGCTGCTGCTACTACTACTACAACTACAATTACTACTACTACTACTACTACTGCTGCTGCTGTTGCTACTACTACTACTACCATTACTACTACTACTACTACTACTACTACTACTACTACTACTACTACTGCTTCTGATACTACTACTACTACTACTACTACTACTACTACTACTACTGCTTCTGATACTACTACTACTACTACTACTACTACTACTACTACTACTACTACTACTACTACTACTACCACCATTACTACTACTACTACTACTACTACTACTACTACTACTACTACTACTACTACTACTACTTCTACTACTAGGGAGCGCAGTGGCTCAGTGGTAGAGTGCTTGACTCGAGACAGAAGGGCCGCGGGTTCGAGCCTCACCGGCGTCACTGCGTTGTGTCCTTGAGCAAGAACATTAATCCTAGCTTAGTACTGGTTCAACCCAGGAAGACCCGTCCCTTTATAACTGAAAGATTGTTGATGGGACGTAAAGAATCAAATCAAACAAACAAACAAACTACTTCTACTGCTGATGCTGATGCTACTACTGTTACTACTACTACTACTACTACTACTAATAATAATAATAATAATAACAATAATAATAATAATAAAATAATAATAAAATCTTTTGTCATAATTGTTATTAGTATCATTATCATCATCATCATCATCATCATCATCATCATCATCATCATCATTATTATTAACAGGCTCTATTACTGCATTTTTTTTAAAATTAGTTTTGCTTTCAAAAATTCTTAGAAGAAATCTGGTATCATAATGGGATTTCCGCAGAACCCATTAACCTGGTCGGTGACCTCAAATAAACAATTCTGATTGGCTGATTCTGCCATGTTTCCTATGTCTTAGACGTAGAAATAGAACATGTCCTATTTGACAGGTCTTAGACCTGGGAGTCATTAAACTAAGAAATAGCAGTGTTTACACGCATGTTTTGACATACAGGTCTAAATCATATATGTCAAGACCGCTCGTGTAAACGGCCCTTAAGGGTTCCAAAGTAGCAATGGCCCTCATCTGATTCATTCACCAAAACAGGGCTAATAATTTATGACAAGAATTGAATTGCCAAAACAAAATCAATTGCTCTATTTTTGCAAAAGCTACTCGCATTTAACATTTTTTATATATAGTACAGCACAAAAAAATGCAGTCTATTATTTTAGTCCCAAAGGATGCACAAATATTTTCCCAGGGGCCTCAGACAGGAATTTGGGATTCTATTGACTTTATAATACAGAGAGCATGCGCGGATTCAGGAGGGTCCAACTCTGATAACGTTTTTTTCTTCTTTTTCTTTTTTGTTGATAAGAGGAGGAGAGAGAGAGGATACAAATAACTCTAAAAGCGGGCCATCTTCCCAATATTGAATGCTGGCTTGGTAGCTTTGTGATTTTCAGGGGATCCGGACCAGTATTGATAAGAAACCCTAAAGCTTTGTGATTTTTCAAGGGGGGGGGGGGGGTCTGGACCCCTGTGCCCCAACCCTCTGGATTCGCACTTGGAGAGCATTATATCCATTCTTGAAGCGTCGTTGCAATATTAACAACCATTATTTTTTTCGCGATTAAAGAATATGTTAGCGGATACGGACAAAAATGCTTTCATGTTTCGCTGCTATGTTTTCCAGTCCCACACTCCTATCTTCCAATTCAGGAAAATTTATGATTTTTGTCGAAGATAAGAAAAAAATCCTGAAAGTTTATCATTTACTAGCGCTGAGAAGTTTCATATGGCGTGAAACAAACTGGTATTGTCAAATGTTGCTTAGTAACCATGCAATAAGCCTTTGGAAAAATCCGCCATATTTTTAGGGGTTGCAATTGTTACACTAATGCACTGAATTTGTGATCCTGATTTTATTTTTATTATTATTATTATCATTATTATTATTATTATTATTTATTTTTTTTTGGAGGGGGGGGGGGGGTCAAACAATGCAGGTTCTGGTGAGGCGTCGCGTTTCTCAATATGCCCGTTAACGAGATTTCAGTCAAGAATGTGTTCTAAAAAGGACGTTGGGTTCGTTGTTTGGAATATCAAACTTTGATGAATATGAAACTGAGCGAAACATAAAATTCGACAAACCTAACCCTTTGGTTTAAACACTATTTTATTTCTTTATATACACATGCACATACAAATACTTAACAATTCAAAATACATGATCAATGGACCAGGATTTGACAGAAAGCTAAAAACTTATAAGAGTCATTTCCTGCAGACCCAGATGAAATGCTGCAAAACGCGACATTTCATAAGAGTCTCACATCGTTAAAACACTTTTTAGGGACATAAAACATCATAATTTGGAAACTCCGACCTGTGACCCCTTAACATGTTTAATGGATAACCCCATCCTTATTGTATCAATTTCTTGGAGAAATCTATTAGTACATTAAAGGTTAAAACAAATTTTACACCAAATTTGGTGGCAACTGACCTGCCACAGATTTTGGTGTAACTTTTAAACTGTTTTAAAAGTTATGTTCTGTTCTGTTGTACTGATCCGGAGAATAACTATAGCAATAATAGGTAGAAATGTTTTAATATTTATCACTTGATATATGCATGGGCGAAAGTTCAAAATTTCCAAAAAAATCAACTTATGAAAATCAAATCTTAAAACTTGCAGTAGGCCTATAAATATCAACACTTTCAAGTTTAAATGGTCAGTTTTCTTTAGATAAACTGAAATCAAATCAAAGAAGCCATAAGAATCTGCCTAATTCAGGATTTTGAGGCTGACTTTCTGTGGAAAGTCAGCCTCAAAATCCTTAATTCGGTAATTATCCTGAAAACTTTCACCCATGTATATGTTGGCCTCAAGTTACTTCAGTAGAAAGGTCAACACCAAAAGGGTTGGCTGCCACATCTTTTGGTGTTAACTAACACTTCGTTTACACGATGCAGTGGGTAGCAGTACACGTTTTCTCTATTTCGGAGATTCGTTTCAAGTTCCACAGATTTTTCAGCGATTTTGTATGTGCGTGTGCTGCACTTTTACCAGCGATAACATTTGACCAAAAGTCTCCAAATGTACTTTTATTGGCTTCAAACCAAACTCACAATCTATGTTATCTCAGATAATTCTTACTAAATGAGCCCGTGATTCAATTCTGTATGTTTTTTGCGACACACTCGGTAGAAATCGGCATGGGTGATGAAAATACCCGAACTACACTCCCCTATGGGGCAGTTAAAGTATATCCTATGCGATCGAACCTCCTTTGTTACCATGGGATTCCTGTCTTTTCCAGTGAGTTACAGTACGTTCTCTCAAAAATAGACAAAACAAATTGGTCTTGAAAACAGCGATAATTGGTCTTTTTGAGAGTGGCTGCTTTACACAGGTTTTACTGTAACTCTCTGCATGCGGGAAAATGTTTCATGATTTTTGTCGTCTGCTGATTTTGTTTTCAAAATTATAGTTTTCAAAAAATCAAAACAAAAAACATAAAAGTGTCAAACAATTTGGACCCAGATCAGGCCCGAACCCTCGGTCGGGCCTGATCTGGGTCCAAACTGTTTGCAAAGGGTTTCAGCAGACGACAGTAGCGGGTAATGAATTAAAAGATCTTTTTGCAATTCTCCACTGTAGTAATCGTAAGTAATGACGTGCTGACAGATATTGCAATTAAAAAGATTCATGTCAGATTTCTGTAAACTGAAGATAAAATTAATAAAAGTTAACTGCCCTTTGAACATTTGTAAAGAAATCTCGTATATTTCTTCTACTGCCGTGTTTTCGTTTCTTATAAAAATTATGAAAACAAAAATTAAACTCGTTTACGTATTTATCATAAGGAGTCGGTGCAAAAAATGATGCATACCTTGAGAAATGTACTCAAATTTGTGTGTGCGACGTGCACTTTTAACGTTCATCTTCTCACTTAGTTTTAAGTGCAAATGCCTCAGTGCGACTTGCTTAGAAAACTCGTCTCCATCTGATTTGGACTGTGTTCACCCCTGTTTTTTTTCACCCCTGTTTTCACCCCTGAAACAAAATGAAGATAAAGTTTCTGAAGCATTTAGTTGGTAATATTATCATTTATTATTGAATTATGTGTTTTGTATTCCGAAGTGCTTGAAAATGTGAAAATTTCTTTTAACCCATAAAGCGCCACCTATAATTTGCAGCAGACGACAATTTCAAATTTGGGTGCTTTTTCAAAAAATAACAAATTAGGCATGATATTTCACGAGAATTGTCTGCTGGCAGACAATTCTCATGAAATATCATACCTTTTTTTTTCGAAACTTATGAAAGTTTACCCCTGTTTTTACACCCCAGAAACAAATTGAAGATAAATTTGGTTACTAATAGTATCATTTTATCAATGAATTCTTTCTTTGTTCTTTATAATTCTATATTCCGAGGTGCTTGAAAATGTGAAAATTTCTCCAAAACTCATTTTTTTTTGCAACAAAAATAGTAAAGAAAAATCATGAAGATAATTTCTTCAAAACTCGTATTTTTTTTTTTTGCAACAAAAATAGTAAAGAAAAATCATGAAGATAATGATTATTAAAAAAACTGGAAATAGCATACTTGGATTTTAACAGTCACATCAAAGTTGTCAACCCGTGTACTTATTGCATATTAAGCGCTTGTGTCAGTATCTTCTGCATCATAAACTGAGCAACTTGAATGATATTATGTTTTTTTGTAACAGCTAATCCCCTCCCCGCCCACCTCCCAAAAACCTACTTAAACATTGCCATCTTTCAGAAAAACCCTCAGAGTGTCTAACAGTATAGATCAATGTCCTGATCTTGGGCAAAATTGTTTGCAAAGGACCATTATATTCACAGGTTTAGATAAGCAAAATTGTTGAGAGTAAAATGTAAATATTTTCTTACCCATCAGTTCTAACATACGTTTTTTTGTGCTCAAAAGGACCGTCTCATTGAGACTCATTGAGACGGTTAAGTTGAGTACCAAGTTTTTCAAGTTTATTATATTTCTCTCAGGTTTACAATAGCAAACAACATGAGATGCATGTACAACATTTCGAATATTTCAGCAACATTAACAACATGTTTTGATTGAGAAATAAGAAAAGAATTTTTTTTCGCACTCTAAGAACAAACCATAGAGCAGACCATATATTTTGTTGACTCTTCAGTTTCTCGTCATACATAATTTGATAATAACAAAAGATTCAAAATAAATGTATACATGAATTTGACAACAAAGTTATAAATGTTCACAACAAGATAGCAAAAAGATGTTTGTGCTCCAATATCAGTAAACTATAAACTATAAGCACTGGTAATCAGTAGAACCATGGATTACGAAACAAAATGTAAATCATTCAACGACCAAATCAAGCTGTTCACTTATTTTCAATTTCGTAGGACTGGTCTAATAAACGAGATATTTACAAACTAATTAAGCGTTCATAAACACTATCACTACGTCATCACCCTAGGTGGCGGCAATCAGCACGTGCAATTAATATTCCGACACTGATAACTATGGAAACCTTGTTCGGTGCACGCGTATTACCACGGGGAATCATTACGTTTATCTGTAGCCAATCATTAGACTAATTTGTTATTATGTAATTTCAACAGCATTCGTTTTCTTGCTTCGTATGTGTTTTCAATCCCGCAAAATTTATAATTAGATGCAAATTAGGAACCAAACTTCTGATTTCCAACCTCCAATGTGAGTTCGTATTTAAGGGGACGGCAACATTGAAAGCAAATACACCTGAAATGATCATGCAGCATGCCGCAATCTTGATCAAAATCGAATCAAAAATAAGAAAGTTACAGATTTTTGTATAGTAGATAATTTAAACAAAGCAATGGAGGGCAGCCATTTTTAGGCTTAAAGTTTGTGACGTCACACAACCCTAATTAGATATGCATAAACTGAATAACTAGTTTCCTGCTATTGGTTTTACTTTGTCTGCATGTTTATTGAATCTTCTGTTTTGAAAAAAATCTGTACAGTTTGCATTGAAATTGGGGAAGTTTATTGGCTTTTCCAAATTTACAGGAAGTTAATTAAATATTCAAAATGGCGACCTGCACAGAAGTCAGCATTCTGATATTAGAATTGTTCTATTTATCTTATTTTATACCCGAATTTAATCGGTGTGTCAGGTCCAGACTCTATGACGGCTCTGACGTAAAGCTTTAACCGGTGGGTTGGGGCCTGATGCTTATCTGTAGCTGGACCCACCGTGGCTCAACTTGAGGTTTTCTTTAGCTCGGACTATCTGTGAGTCATGAGCCATTTTCTTTCATGTTTCATCATGGTATGTTAATTTGATTAGAGTGTTTCTCCATGATGATACATTGCATTAGTTAGATGGCCTCCATGCTTGTACTTCAACAACGGCAGAATCTAGGGCGAAGATTTGGTACCAGTAAAATGCATTTAAGCCCCCCCCCCCCCCCCGGGGCTTAGGCTGCTGTCCGTTCTAAGGCGGTGGTTCTGTTGTTGTTGACTTTTTGTTTATTGTAACTCACATTGTTGGAGTCTGTAACTGTTTTATGTTTTGTTGTACGTTACTTTATGTCCATTGTAGTATTGCAATCATCTTGATGGGGAAGAGAGAGCTGGTTGCTTTGCTTAATTTGTCTTCCTGGTGTCTCGTGATGGTTGAGCGGCTCTTCCTCGCGGTGCCATGGGGTTGTCTGCGGTCTGTGATTGTGGTATTTCCTGATCATACTCACTTACTATTTTTGTGGCGGATTGCATGGTTTAATAAGGACTTGCATGTCAAAATCAATTGCCTTTAATATTGTCGCCCCCTTTAAATAAACTTTTACTTTTGTACCATGGATGTGCCACTGTAAAAAAGTGTGCAAGCTCTTTAGATGTAAGACAAAAATGTGTGTTTACACATTGAAGCCCCCAGAACTTGTCTTTTGATAGGGAAGCGCGAATTAAGATGGCGCATAATCTGAATTTGTATCACAGTGACAAAAATAAGTTCGAAACACTCAGATATTTGAGTTATCAGAATTCGTGTTATTGAGATTTTTGTATATTATGATATGGGCACATATCTAACACTTATAACTGGCCCCTTTTCATGCTCAACTCAACTGAGCATGAAATTTCGACCGCTCACAAAATAATTAAGTGCTGAAAAATATTTATTTGTTTGCTTTAAAACTCGTGCCCAGGGAAGCAGATTAAACAAGTCTTAGACCACAGGTTAAGATAAACACATTTTTAACTTAAAATTGTAAATAGTTTCTTACCCATCAGTTAAACATATATTTGGGGTGCTCAAAAGAACCGTCTCATTGGTCCACATAGTCTCGCATTAAGACGGTTCTTTTGGGTACCCGCAACATATGTTTTGGTTGAGAAATTTGTTGGTTAACCTGCTTAGACGTATTTCTGTATCCCTTTCAAATGTAATGTCTTTCATATATTATGTGTAGTATCTCGATATACTTTGTATTTGAATAAAATATTGTTTACACTAACCTGTTCATAAGCGCTAAAATGCCTACAATTGTTGGCATTTTGACACTTATGAGTAAGATGAAATTCATTGGTAGATATCCTAAAAAATTCGAACACCAAATATTATTTTCAAGTGTTCGAAATTTTAGAAATTTTATTACAGAAATATTGCTACTGTTCGAATTTTTCTCTTGTTAACATGTCCGTGCAAACATTACTTGTCTTATTATTCCGTCAAATTCTATTCCACGAAAAATTGTCTGAGAAAAAATAATAGGTGAAGACGGAAGCAAAGTGAATTATCTCTCAGTGTATAGATAACTGTCAATCCCTAATCAGTGTTTATAAACACGACATTACCGTTTATTTACGAGAATGCAGTCGTTGGAATAAGATCCTAGTCAATTGCTTCCGGAGTGGGTAAGAAACACTCCTGTAGATATCTTGGGGGCTTGCGTGGGTTAGTTACCAGTCAGAAATTGGGTATTTTGGGCTGAAAATAATTTG
The DNA here is from genome assembly GCA_964019695.1 of Loripinus fragilis. Lineage (NCBI taxonomy): Eukaryota > Metazoa > Mollusca > Bivalvia > Lucinida > Lucinidae > Loripinus > Loripinus fragilis. The sequence continues at coordinate 23,828,242 of OZ026523.1, forward strand.
GGGATATCCACATTTAAAAAAAGAACGCAAACTGTGAATTCAGACGAAAAGAAGCTTGCTTTTGATTGACGTAAAACAGTTAAAATATTTGTTGATAGAATAAATGGTTGCAAGTATCTGGCCATTCTGATTGCGATAGGATTGAATAAAACGAAGAGAAATTCATAGTTATCATTGCTAACTTCGTAAACTTTTCTTATGAGTGTTGGAAATGGTGGATATAATTCCTGAATATAAGTTTTGACGTTCACAAAATGCATTTTCTTGCAAGCAGGAGATGACACTATGCAGAAAATATAAAGCGTGTAGCTCCATGTGGACCTTTAACTATTTACATGAAAAAGTAAATATTTTGTCCAAAAGAAGAAGTATCTATCTGTTGCAACTGAAGGGTTAATCTTGGAAGGATACAGATTACTTACCGATTATGACAATGACCAATGTCAGAAACCATCGGCGGATCCAGAGAGGGGGGGGGGGGGCAGGGGGTCTGGGTCCCACCCTGGAAAATCATCGCAAGTGGTTATAGGTTTCCTTAGAAATTCTGGTACGGACCCCTCGAAGACTCATTGGGTCCAATTGCTTCTCGAGCGAGGTCCGTACGGCCTTCTGTGAAATACGATGATGATAAAAAAACTTTTTCAAGCCCCCCCCCCCGCCCCTCCCCCTGACGGAATTTTCTGGATCCGCGCATGGAAACTGACATTATTTCACAACAGAAGACACGGTCTCGCGGATCAGAAGCTAGCTCTTTGGTGGGTTACTTTCCTATGCCTAGCTTATTATTTAACCACTTTTTGATCGCGTTTCTTTTCCTGATAGACGTGTACCAGTATCGGTAGTTCGAGTATCGCTAAGTGGTTGATCTGACACGATAGTTAATTGATCAATTAGTACGCCACTGCGTCTTAATGGCTCCCATGCAGAATGCTAGCAAGGTACATAGTTCCACAGGTAGTAAACCGAATATACTAAACATTTATTCTGCTAAAATGTCTACATTTGTCTTGTTATCCGTTGGTTGAGACCCAGACTGGGTCGCCGTCGTATGTTCATAAATTTACCAAGATGTTTGTAAACCTGATCGAGGGAAATAATCCAAACAATGTTTTCCCATCAGTTTTCTTTTCTTTATGCATTTAGAACATACGCATACCTTTGTTCATTCATGTTCTTTCAAGAACCTAAGGTTCGCACACTTTTTCTGATGTTATCAATAACTAGCTATTAACTAATTAATCGCCAACATGGAAATGCCAACGTTTTGTTCAGCATAAAGAAAATACGTAAATTAGCCTTATACATACGCAGACATATTTTAGGACTATTTGTTTGAACGAATCAGTGACTGAACAGTCCTACTCTTGTATAGTTAATAACTCGTATGTCAGTACTCTTACAACGTCCACGATTTTCACTGGTACAATTCGCAATTTCAAAACTTAAAATGAGGTAATAATCAAGCTGAGTTACAATTTTGACGAAAAATAAGAAATCAGTTTGCATTTTTATGCTAAGTTGGTAGTCCTCAACATCAATTATCTGCAGGTGTTATACATAGTGTTTTACTGTTCGACGACTGATACGCAATCTGACTAATGAGTGTTACGTCACTAAATGGCTTATGTCTTGGTAAGTGCTGAAATGGACACGATGCTGTTTGCATACCCGTGGGAGGTAATCAAAACAGCATCTCCAGCTCGTTAGTGCACTTGCTGCGCCGATAGGCTGAGTGTAAAACATTGATTTGACTCCGCTTCAGTATGCTGACCTGACTGTATTGGGGTCGAGGTGCCGTGACGAACGGAATCTTGGCACAAGTTAGATGCATGTTCGAACGTTTAAACATTGCTTCGTTGCATTTGTTCAATCATGATAATTGTTGACAACCATTTTTTTTTTACCTTAGAACAGTGACCTATATTGTAATATAGGTTACTGCTAAGAATAAAACTTTTTACAAAAAAAGTATTTCAGGAATAACATCTGAGCGCCAGTCAGTTTGAATCCAGACCAGGTCTGACAAAACGCCGAATCTGATCTAGGCCCAAGCTGTTTTAAAAAGTTATCTGTAGACGACACCAGAAAGGAAAAAACAAGTTGATACAGAAAATCAGGAATTTATTTGAATATTTATAATGGGATGATCATTATAAGTACTATAAGAAAATTGTTCACATGGTCGACTGTAATACAGTCGCCAGTAATGATGTAAACATCATTTGAATCATTTTACTTTTTAATAGCCAACATACCACAACAAAATATTATACATACATCCGTATTCATATGATAAGATACCCCATCATAATAAAACAACAGTTTTCACAGGGGACCATTCTTAAATGACAGAATAAGCTCCAGCCTGGGAGCGAAATATGTCCTCCAAGAACAGTCTTTAAACAAAAGACACTCCCTTATGATATAGGGATTAAGCGATATTCCTTGAAGCGTGCAATTTCCATAGCGCACGCACAACTTACGTGCGTACTATAGCAATTGACGCCGCGCCATGGTGTAGATGTGCACAATGAGCTGAGCAATAGGATGGTAGAGTAAATTCAGGTTACTTCGGACATCAGGTAAATTCGGTCATAGACATTCCTTGTTTCATATTTTAGTTATTGAAGTAAAAGATAATTAACTTAAGCAAACAGTTAAAATTCTGATGATACGGCTCATAAGGAGCCGTCTCATCTGGATTTCCACTGTTTGCAAATGTATGTCCGAATTTACATGATGTCCGAAGTTACCTGATTTTACCCTAATGCATTTTTGTCTATGTTTTCAGGGATGCGATTACAGTCACCAACTTACAACCAAAGTACATCGTGCGACAGAAAACCCTATTTCTATGGAACCAACACCAATACTCCACTCTACCATGCGCCATATTACGAGAAAGTGCTATGTGATATAAACTGACGTCATAGTGTGAGACAAAATGTATGTGGACCACGGCACGGGAGAAAAGTGACTATATTCACGTTCGATTAGAGGAGCCTAACGTTTTTGGACAACGCAGTGCCGAATCCAAAGTGATATTGTAGCTGCCGTACTGGCGCAACGTTAAATGTGGTGTTGTAGGTTCATAACTAGATTGCTCTGTGAAAATTTTTGGGACAACGATTTTAAAAGCTCTTACTTGTATGACAATTTAACTGTACAAACAAAAAATGGCCTTTTTGTCAAGGAGACTGACACTTCTGACTATATGGTTGCATGAACAATTTATACATCACAAATATATTAATTAACGCCCAAATAAGCAGCTTTTGAGCACTCAGCAGCATTCTTATGAGTCATTTTTTGAGTAAATTCCTATTTTTTTCACGTTTCTATCATTATGGCATGCTGGGTGAGTTTTAGTTAAAATGTTAATGAACAACGGAACATGTAATTTTTGCCGTTTGAATGGAATGAATTAGACGAAAATTGCTTTCCCTTGTTTCAGTGAGAGCCACTAGGTGGCACTGTTGTGGAGCTGTCGCTTTTTGGGAGGTACCAAGATATGTGATGTTATTCGTCATTCAGTCGAAGAGCAACCGATTACACATTAATTTTGAATTGGCTTATTTACAACAATGGCAGATGATCGATTATTCAGTATTTGGTTATTTGGTTTTTATGCATTGAGGAGATTTTCATCACCTTAGATGAGCATGGTGGGTCGGAGGCAAGTCAAGGGAATGCAGCTATCCAACTACAATGAAATAATAATATTTTGGCGCAAATGTATGAATCTCTGGTATTATTTACAATGTTTGCTTTTTACCTTGAATTTTTTAAAGCAAAACTCGAAAAAAAAAGTTTTCTGTCAGAAATATGTACGTTTGAGCGAAAATACTTTCATACATTGTAGTCAGATAACTGTAGTGCATGTTTAAGTAAATGTCTTCCTCTAAAATCACCTAGAGCATGTCACAGTGACGTAAACGGAATCAAAGCACCCTGCTGGGTACTCAAAAACTGTATGTTGGGATGTACTGAACAGGAAATGACAGAACATATCTTTATTGACATAAAACTGAGGCCACTTGTAAAGTAATCTGTGTGAAATGTATAAATTGTTTCTAGAAGTATCGGTCTCTTTGACAAAATGGCCATTTTTGTTTATACAGGTAAATTTTCATACAAGTAAAACCTTTGAAATCGGCGTGCCCTGGGACTTTTAATTAAAGGGGACAGGAACATTGAAGGCAAGTCAATCTCAAATACAAGCCCTTATATAACCGTGCAATCTCCCGCAAACCCAATTAAAATCGAAGCTACATGTGTTCTATGGTAGAGAATTGAGAGCTATGAGAGCTATGGAGGACAGCCATTTTAGACTGAAAAATTAGAAAAACAACTTTAGTATTCTGCTATTCGTTTTAACTTTGTATGCATTTTTTCTTCTAATGAACATAGATCTAGTTGAATTGGAAAATCAATCGTTCAGTTTGAAGTGAAAATGTGGATTTATTGGTTTTGAAAAAGTTATGGGAAGTTAACTAGATATTGACAGTGGCGCTTCCATTGGCTTATTAGAATTCAGAATTTTGGACTTCAAATAGCTATAACTTTCTTATTTTACTTTGGTTTGCGATGGATTGATGGTTTGATAATGGCTTGTATTCTAGGTTCACTTGCATTCAATGTTACTGTCCCTTTAAGTATTTAAATTGAAAAAGACAATGACAAAATACGCTTTGGTCACGAGAAGGAATGCATCATAGGGAGCTTTTCTCCAGAGATTTACCTGGTCCGTAATCTCAATTAAGTGCCATTAGCAAAGAATGTTCTCTTAGCATAGGGCCATTTGGCGATACTGGAGATTATGAAGAGCTTTTTTTTCCAACACCATTAAACGGACAACTTGTTCGCCGTTGGAATACTGACCTGTTAAGCACAGTGCATGTACTTACACTGTAGCGTCACGTGGAATATTCTGCAGGCGAAAATTAACACGAATATTAATTTGTCACACTTTCTTGACTTTGGGGGAAGTTTAGGCTTGAAATAATTTCAAGCCTAATAATCCTCCCAAATCAAGATAGCGAAACAAAATTGACTGTTTGTTGCAGTCAATACAGCAATATTGAGAGAATGTGTATCTGAAATGCAAACCCAATATCTGCCACAAACCCGATCAAAATCGGATGTAAAATACGAAAGTTATAGTAGTCCGAAAATAAATAAAATCTGACTTCCAATAAGCCAATGGAGGTCGCCTTTTTGACTATTTGATTAACTTCCTGAAAATGTCAATTTTCTTGCAAACCATTACAAATTCTTTTCAAAATCAACCAATGTCAACAGAAGAATTAAGAAAAACGCCGTGATAAACAAAGTTTTTAAATAGAATGAAACCAGTTTTGTGTGATCGGCGGCCAATATAACAACCAAACAGTATTGGATAGTTTGGAAGTATTCCTCGGACTAATTATTTTTCATTTATTTGACAAAGTATCCGTGTTTGTATTGTTCAGAATTGTTGTTAGAAACTTAAACTAAATATCTAGTCTGTTATTGGAAGGGGTTTCCATCCAAAAACTGCTGGATGGTTTTCCGTCATGAAATAGAATAGACTGCTAGATCTATCCGTTTTCCAAACGTTATACTCTTTGTATTTTTGTATGTCTGCTGATTCTTTCTACTACATCTTTTAGCTATACCACCAGAGTCCTGGCCAAACAGGATTCAGACCAGGCCCGAGGCCAAATTGTGTGCAAAGGTGCATCAGTAGGTACTAACAGACAAAGAGTTAATTACTGTCGTGCCAGCCAAGATTGACAGTGACGTCATGTTTTGTCTACAAAGTTATCAGGGCCTTATAATCGATAGATCACTTGTGTATTAATCCTATCCACAGGATAGGATTAATACGCAAGTGATCTATCGATTCGCGCCAGCTCAAGTGATGTGTACAGGTTAATGATTTACTAAACAATTGTAAACAATACATACGTCACTGTCACTCTTGGTTGGCACGACAGTAGTAATGACTTTTTAACTGAAAACAAAAATAGTAAATGGTTGCTGATGATATTATCGTTGCAGCAAACCATGGAACGTTAAACAGGTACTTGACAAACAGTGAAGACCCAGATGAAACGTCACATAAGGCGGCATTTCATCTGAGTTGGCACTGTTTGCAAAGATAAAAACAATTTTCAGGTACATATATACACCATTTTATAGAATTTTTTTTTTTTTTTTAAGAAAGACGGATATGTTTCTTTTTACACGTTTTATGTTCAATGCATTTGTAGTAAAACTTTCATTAAAGTCCGTCCAAAGAATTTATGCAATTCGACAGTCCATATCTGTTTTTAGTGCCTAAGTTACCTTAAAATGTTCTTGTAATTCTAATAAATACATTTAATTTACATAGGCGAAGATAAACATAAATGAGTGTAAACTTGTGAATATTTTCTTAAGCATCATTTTTAACATTTGTTTTGAGTGCTCAAAAGAACCGGTGCTCAAAAGAGCCGTCTCATTGAAAATAACAAAACATAAAACATTTAGGCGTAAAATTGTGAATATTTTCCTATCCATCAGTTCAAATCTATATTTTCGGTGCACAAACGAGCCATCTCATTGAGACGGGTATTTAGTACCTACAACATATGGTTTGGCTGAGAAATGAGATTTTGGTACTTATATAGAATTGCCAAGTAACGAAGGCGTTGGCGAGCCTGCGCAAATGCGCAGACTCGCAATAGCCTTCGCTGCTGCTTGATGCTCGCAAACATAAATCAGTGATGCAGGTGAAAGTGGACCTCTAGCCTACTCTTGATACCACATCATAGGGGTTGAAGGTTTTTGTGCATATAGGTAGAAATCTCGTGATCTTCGCATTATATTGGAATATTAAGTCACTGTGGAAGAATAACACCCATTGTTGAATCACATAAAATGTTTTTAAAATGTCTTTCGCTGCATAGTTCGCACTGAAAGAGTTCAGTTTATCTCCATAGTAAATGTTTCCTTGTCGACTTGTTGTATTTTCTATTTATAGATTTAATTAAAACTGTATGTGCCAAAAGAAAACTAGATGTCTTCATTTTTATATATTTGTAAATAAAGATTTTTATATTGTACTCCTGTGTTTTCATATCTACTGGGTTTACATTGGAGTAGCTCCCATTACGCAGTTACGCACGTGATTAATGAAAAGTGTATATATTCATGAAAAATCACCTTATGTAGAAATAAGGGTTTTCCATCCATAAGGGACTTCTCTTAAAGGAAAGAATTCGCTCCCAGAGGGAGCAAATTCTTTCCTTTAAGAGAAGTTCCATTTATAAAAAGGGACGCAATTGATCATAATCCCTATGCGTTTCAGTTGTCCCCCTTTAATGTACGTAACTATGTCAGCGTTCTGCTTACGCACATGGTTTAAATTGATGGAAACGTCACCAAAACAAACATGCAGGGGAATTGACTGCTTTGTTCATCTGGGTTTATTTTCTACTCAACAATAATTCAGTTATATCAGACCGTCTTAGTCCCCATGTTCTCAGTACACTTTGAATTATTTCTTTTGAGCAAATCACTTACCCACCAAAACCTTGCATCAGACCACATTTTAAAAACCTCCATGTAAATGTATCATCAAGGGGCAATTTTGCACTCCACCCCAACTCATGAGGCTAAAAATTTAAGTTCTTTTTCACCAATCCTTTCTTATTGGTAATGTGAAGAATAGTATACGTGTAAAAGTCTTGTAGTTATTCAACTTTAAACAGTTGATATGTTAACAAAATAGCCACCGAAATAGGATGAAAAGAGGAAAATTGCCATTTTGGGACAAATTTGAGACTTGACAGAGGAATAAACATTGAGCACAAGCAAATACCAAAATAATTTTAACAGATGATAAGATATACCACGGCACACAACATATAGTGAAATGTTTTTGTACATGTACTTATATGTGCTGATAAGCTAATCCATAGAAATGTCTTCTGAAGCCCCCCGCCCCGCCAAAAAAGACACTTTTCCTAGTTTTAGTTTTACTCTATTTAAAGTGAGCCCAGGGGGTTCGCTCAAACCCCTTCCCCGCCCAGTTTTTAAATATCCTATGAAAATGAAATAAGATATTGAAGAAAAATGAGATAAGATCAGCAAAGGGAACCCCCGCACATTTATACATACATTATATGAACCCCCTTTCCAGAAACCCTGGATATACCCCTGGATATTTGCTTGAATTTAGTGAAGAAACAATTTTTATTTTGCTCTGTATCTTTAGTGTCAGTCTGACTCCTTATTGCTAAAATGTTTATTGCGATTAAATGCTTGTCAGTCATTAAGTAATATCAGAGAATGATCAGAAATTGCCCAAATTATTGTCTGCATGTACATAAAGGTGTCAGAATAGTGGAAATCTCTCAGAGTACCTGGTGCTCGTCTGCCGAGAAAACCCACCTTTTTGTCCGCCATTTTAGTTGAGTTGTAGGTAAACTCCCCGATTAGGAAGGCATTGTAGAGCCTGTCTTCAAGTAATATTCATTTGAGTATATTTTCAGATGAATTTATAAATGAATTTCAAATGTTTCCGAACTAATATCAGCTTACAGCACAGGTGTATACCAGCTCGCACATGTATGCAGTCTGGTACCACGTGTCTGGTATTTGCTTCGTGTTTAGGGTTGGTTTTTACCCAAACACTACTCATTTACGCCGAACTGATAAAGAATACAACTCAATATTTTTCTAAGCGAGAATCAGGATCAAGATATGTTAGCCTAGTCTGGTTAATCGCATATGGTAGGTATAATTCCCCAACAATAACATTTTACTGTCGGAAATCTTAGAACTTTACTAGAACTTCATGACCTGAACAAACAAAAACACGTCGGAAAAGAAGAAAATGGGAAATCTGATCAAAGATAAAACAGCGAAAAAATTAGAACCTATTTGCGTGTGGGCCAATCCTGATGACGTCACCAGTTTTGTGGGAACTCGTGTCTCTGAATTGCAAGTGTCAATGAAAAGTGTTTTGTTCAAACGAACTCGGCTAACACTTGTCCTGATGAACACATACATACTGTATACGAGCACGAAAATAACTGCAACATTCAAAAAAGAAAGTGAGTATGATCAGGAAATGCAACAATCACATACCACAGACAAAACCATCGCACTGCGAGAAAGAGGTAAAAGCTCGGACCGAGCCATGAGTTGACCGCATGTAGGTGGATTATCTTACGTACAGGTAGACCTTGCACATCACGAGATATTTCGTGCTAAAGTTGGTAAGGGTGTTATAAAAACAGAACCACACTGGATAGGCGGCAATCTAAATAATCGACGAACTCGGATAAAAATCGGTAGAAACAGTGTTTAATGGCAATCAAAAAACTCTATTTCTAACAATTGTTGATTTACGTTCGTCGACAGTATTAACGTTTTCGATTGCTGCTTATCCAGTGTGAGAACATCTGCTTGCCACACGACAGAAAGAACACAATGAGGTAAACCAATCAGTTCTCTTTGTCTCTCTTCCTCAGCAAGATGATAGCAAAACTAGAAATGACACTAAGAACGGCACCATAAAACAAAGACCCTAAACAAACCCCCACAGTTGGAGCAACAACAAACAAGGAACGGACAGCAACCGGTGCGACGAGGGACTTACATACATTTTACTGGTCAAATCTGTGTTCTAGATTCTGCTGTTGTCAAAACACAAAAAATGTTTAGCTCGCACGGAAGCTTCAAAACTTAAAGTGTATGTTCATGGTTTTGAATATTTTACTTAAAACAAAAATAAATATTTCATTATGTACTTATTTATTTTTCATAGATCATCCCCTTATCTGCTTAAGTTAATTATGGCAGTGTTCATTGCCTTGATCTAAACATTTGGGGGCTGCCATATTACAGTAATGGACATTAAAAGGTGGACATTAACCTCTATTTCAGGTCAGCTAAAGGACTCATGGAATCACCTTGCTAGTGGTTCCATACATTGCTTCATTTCAACATTGGATAATTGACATTCTGTTTTAATAAAAATTATCAGTCAGATTATGCAAATTAGAATGTTACGACTATTAAAAGAAAAGTATTTTGTTTTTCAATAAGTTTCGGTTGATTTTGCTATGTCTTATTGTACCCAAAATGAAGAAAGTTGTTACAAATATGTCGTCTGCTATAGTAATAAAAGTACACAATAAACATCACAAAGAAGAGCCAAGAGGTCAGCCATTTCCCTTCAGGTGACCACAAGGCAGCAATGAACAGACGTGAAAGCAAATTAACATACTGTGATGAAGCAATGAAAAGGGCGCTTAACTCACTGAAAACCAGTGATTAAGAAAAAACAAACCCTGTAGTTTTCCATACGCTGAAGTGTTCACAACACTATAATCCGAAGATAGCTACTGTAGCGCCCTTACCCCTAGGTTTTAAATTCCCTTGAATTGGTCTTTCATGCCACATGGCCTTGTAGACATGTAAGATCGAAGCTAAATGACGTTAAATAACAATAAGATGACGACCATGATAAGTTGACAACAGCTTATCGTTAAGAGTATAGACTATGCTCAACATCTGTCAACTACAAAGGGCTAATTATAAACTGCAGATGGTCATTCATAATCACAACCATAACCATCGTCCACACATAAGTGTAGTATGATTGCAACTAAGAACTATATTAAAAACAAAACACAAAAGCCCCACACAAAATGGGCGCAATCAACCATTTTTGGTCATGACAAGAGCTTATCTTTCGACTTGGTGGTATGATTAGCTCCTGTCATGACTGGAACTTATTTTGTGTGACCACCAACTATTATTTGCTGTACGACACCTCTTCTGATGCAAGGGTTTAGATATTACCTCAGAATCTTGATGTGAGAACATCATTGTGCTCTCGTCAGTGTACAAAATTGTCACCCGCTTAACTAATACTTAAGTTAAAACTTCATGTTATTCACATAACAAAGAAAAGGAAAACCTAAAATAGTTCCTAGTTGGACACCGAAATATACCAGTGAATGATCTGACTGCATATTGTTAACATCAATTACCTGGCGTTTTTTAAAAGATATATGATATAAATTATTCATCTGATTTAACACCACTAGTTCTGAGTTTCTTACCAAAAAATAAATATGTTTTACACAGTTCCTTATAAAGTTGTTATTTATTGGTGCCAATATGAATTAATTCACTTGAGCCTCTTTTCCCCAACATAACACACTTTAAAACGCAAAGATTCTGTAGCTTGAGGGTAATTTGGAAGAAGTTATAGAAACACTTCTCCACATTTGAAGATCGAAACAAGATTCCAATATTAAATTACTGCTCTCTTTTCCTTTGAACAGTCAAGTTTTTCCCCCAACCGATTCTATTTTTTTTAATCATTTTTAGAATTCTCTAACTTATTTGCCAAATAATCTCTCTGTGACTTCCTAGTTTCTTTTGGCATCTTATACATGTATCTAAGTTTACAATATAACTTATACAATCCGGGTCCTTAGTTTTCCAAATCTGTACAAAGTTTCATTCACCTGCCTAATGCATTGCAAACTTTCAAAATTCACCTAAGGCTCAGGTTTTAGTTTAGTCTAATTTCCTTGATTGTGGCCAACGTATCCGAAACCAAGTGAAAAATAAATTTAAAGCCATCCCAAGCCGTATCAACATTAAGACACATAGGGACTCCCATGCGTGCTAAACAATTTAGGTCCTTTAACAAAAGCAGAATCTAGGGCGAAGATTTGGCCAGTAACATATATCTAAGCTCACTGCTGGCTTCAGCTGCTGTCCGTTTTAAGGTGATTCTGTTGTTGTTGGTTATTGTTTGTTGTTGCTTCCGTCAGTGTTATACTTTATATTTTGTTTGTGAGTGTCAACAAAAATGTTTTTCATTCGTTTATATATCTCCATCGACAAAACGCTATCCAGCAATGTGACAATGTTACAGATTTATAACTGTAATGCCCACGCTGACAGCAAAGGTGCTATAACAATAAAAATAGCAGAATAATTTAAACCCGTTATTCAGCTCGAAAGCATTTATATGCATGCTTCAGTTTTGAAGTTTCACAAGAAAACGAATTTTTATAAAAGGGCTGCTTGGATAAGATAACATAAATATACAGGTATATCTAGATACCTAAATCATTTTATATAAAACCTGTTCAGTAAAGCTTCTAAGAACAGGTGTATGTGTTTAACCATCATCAAAGTATCAAATGAAACAAGAAACTAAGATAAAACGTGGCATTTCATAATTAAATCTCTAAAGGGAAGTTGATAAACAGTTTCCTTAATGAACATTTCACCTACTATATTTTTTCAGATAAACTCCTTTTAGACTGTTAGTGTTAACCATTTACAATTATGACAGTAGTGATCATTTGCACAACTGACCTAAATTGTTTTGTAAACATTTCAAAACAATTAAATCGTTGATTCTTTTGGATATTTTGCTTGAAATGAAGCAAATAAATACTTGTAGTTTTCTAAATGAATATGCCCACATTTTAATATTAGCAATAGTATCTATAGTTCTATATATCTCTACCATTCCGGCCAAATTCAATTTTTACTTTTAACACTTCAATCAAGATTCTGATTGGATTTGCCAGAATTCCATGTTGCACTATATGTAGAAAAGTTATTTAACTAAACCTGTACATTATCATCACTTTTCACAAAATTCCATATCATCAGCATATAGTAAGCAACATTTTTACTGTATCTTACGTTTTCGCAACAGGGTAAATAACATCCTGAAATCAGACAAGGAAACATATTATTCGTTTTCTCACAAAATTAAGTATCATAGTTAGCATGCCTACATTTTCATTATTCATCTAAAATGTTGATAGGCAATATTTGAGTGGTAATAAAAACTAAAACAAATAATCGTTTGGTATTCCTCGATGTTGTATCTAGGAACATAAAATCAAATGTAATAGCATCATTTCTTTTTATCTGAAGCCAAACCTTAATGGAAGTGTACGGAATAAAAGCTTATGCTATTGGATACACAATGAGATAGACAGTATAGAACATGCTTTTAATTACACATACATTTGCAGTCAGCACAAAAGGACGATCCAAGTGTTTAACTAGTAAGGTGATTACATACCTACAAAGGACACAAACAGCACTAGCCATAACGTAGGTTGCAAGAGGGAACACACAGATAAACGAAGAATTATCACTAAAGTAGATAGTGCCAGGGGCTACAATTAGCAACGTCAGAAAATGTCTCCTTTGAGTTAGTGACCAGGTAACACATAAACAATATTTTTTTTATTAACTTCAATCCAATTACAAGTATTCAATAGCATGTTATACAGAGACAGACTAACAGGATTTGAAAACAAGCAATAGTGCTTACTTATCATCTCCTGCAACAAAAGAGCAAGTATTTATGAATCTACAGTGTTTATGAATCTACAGGTAATAAGATAATAGCTTAACAAATATAGTGAGATACCAAGATAAATGTTGTAGAGAGAGAGAGAGAGAGAGAGAGAGAGAGAGAGAGAGAGAGAGAGACTTAAACCTCTTCGCATCAGTGAGTAATCCTCTAAAAATCTCTTGTGATTCCGCATTCATATGCTCAGTGGGGAGTGTTTTCTTAGGATTGAAATAATCAAGCCATAGTTCAGACCCTATAGATATTCGTTGTAGATCATTATTTAGAATCTGAGCTGCTAAATCAGGTCGATCTGATTATCAACGATGATATAAAAGGGATGTCATCTGCAAAAAGACGTATTAAAGATTGGTTTTGGTTTTACGATATCATTAATATCAAACGATAAACAATAGTGGACCTAAAATAGAGCATTGAGGTAATCCAGATTTGATTTCCTTCCAATCTTAGTTACCATTGGGAAGAACTACTCTTTGACGCCTATTGGATAAATATCTTCCAAACAAAGCCAAAAGAGGACCATTGATGCCATAATGTTTCAGTTTAGCTATAAGACCACGATGCCAGGCCCTGTCAAAGGCTTACCTAATATCACAGAATACAGCTCCAGCTTCTTTCCCTTCACCCAGGGTCTGGCAGAAGGTGTAATAAATATCTACGAGTTGGTTCATTGTAGAGTCCCCACGGGTAAACCCAGACTGGAATGGGTATGTACATGTTTACACTGAACCGAAGTTATAAGTGGCCACCTTACATTTTTTCTGCCTGTTCATAAAGTAAAAATCGCTCTTACAAATGTTGATTCTATAATTCCAACTCAATGCTTTTATCGTTTTTCGGAGATTTTGATTGGTCCGTTGGCAAAATTAAATTGTTTTTACACTTCCATAAAAACCCATGCGTAGGAATATTTGATAACTGCCTTGATTTCACAGTGCTAGATTGTGTTGATAATAACGAACTGTACAGAAAACTATATAACTTTAACCAGATTAAATATAGTTAAGTATGTTCTGAAGCTTATTTAAAAGCCCTTACGCTGTACATGATGGTGCACCTTCAAAGCAACGGGGAAACTCTAAGAAATGAACAGGATGGGGAGTTATGTGACGTCACTTAACAACAGTCACGTCATTGAAGAGACTCGTCATCAAAACAATGTCAACAACGAAATGTTTCAACGCAGTTTGTTTTTGTTTGATTTGATTCTTAACGTCCAATCAACAATCTTTCAGTTATATAGGGACGAGTCTTCCTGGGTCGAACCAGTACTAAGCTAAGATAAATGTGTCTTGCTCAAGGACCACAACGCAGTGACGCCGGTGAGGCTCGAACCCGCGGCCCTTCGGTCTCGAGTCAAGCACTCTACCACTGAGCCACTGCGCTCCCTCAACGCAGTTTGAACTTGTCAAATCGCACTTTTAAAATTGATGTTAAGATCCTAGATCTACTTCGGAGATTTAAGGCAGGACTTGTGAAGGTAAGTGCTTTGATCCGTGGCCCAATCCGTGGTAGGGCCTTTCAATGAGCCCAGCAAGCTGTACGCATTTTTGACAAAAGAAAACATTTCCAAACTAAATGGAGTTGTTTTGAGCCCAATGAACCCATACTCACATATTCGCCCCAAATAGGGTGCAATTATAATCATTATTTAGCAAAACAAAGTTTGAACTGACAGAATTTTCAAGATGGCTGCCCGATCTTTCATTGACGGCGGTTATTTCTTTCTTTCTATTAATACTGGCACGATCAAATTTTGATCATTACGCCAGGGAGTGCAATTTTGGAATTTTGAAGAAAAAACAAAAACAAAACAAAAAAACAAAACAAAACAAAAAAACAAAAAAAATCTTCCGGCTGTGTTTTTAACTAAATGAGGAGTGCCCTTAACTCCTCAGCAGTCTGGGAATTGACCGCCGAAGGAGAAAGACTATTCCACTGTGGTATAGTCCGGGGGAAAAAAGAGTTCTTCAGGGCATCACTGTATGTCTGGTATCTACAATATTGGGCACTGTGTGATGACCTGGTAGATTTCAAACTGCGAGCAGGGGTCAGGTACTTGTCTTTTTCTATAGACACAGCACCAGAATGTATCTTATGAAAGAGAAGCAGGGAGGACTGATCCCTACGGGCCTCAAGAGATGGCCACTCAAGCTCATCAAGCATCTCGCCGACACTACTTGTGTTACGCCATCTCCTGCAGGTCCAACGGGCTGCTGTCCTCTGAACTTTCTCTATCTGATTAATCTGAAGTTTTGAGTAAGGGCTCCAAATGGGTGCTGCATACTCTAGTTTAGGCCGAACCAAAGTTTTGTATGCAACTTCCTTAGTACTCCGAGGTGCAAAAGCCAAATTCCTGCGAAGGAAACCAAGTGTCTTAGTTGCTTTGGAAGAAATTTCTGAAATGTGTTGACCCCAATCCATATTATCAGAGATGGTTATGCCAAGGTATTTTGCTGACTGAACGTTTTCCAAAGTTTGGTTGTGAAGGGAGTAATCAAAGAGAATCTGTTTGTGATGCTGATGCCGAGTCACTCTCATAGAGTGACATTTGGCTACATTGAACTTCATTTGCCAATCGGCTTCCCATTGTCCTAAGCTAGTGAGGTCTTCCTGCAGTATAAAACAGTCTTGAATCGAATGAATGTTTCTATATAGGACACAGTCGTCCGCGAACAGGCGAACAGAAGACCTGATGTTATCCGGCAGGTCGTTTATAAAAATAAGGAACAGGATCGGCCCTAAAACTGATCCTTGGGGTACACCGGATAACACTGGGACTGGATCTGAGGCTTGACCATCTAATACTACTTTTTGAGTGCGCCCAGAGAGCCATGAGTTGATCCACTTGTGGGTGGACCCTCTTATCCCATAATAGTCCAATTTGTGTAATAGCCTCCTGTGTGGTACCTTATCAAAGGCCTTTGCGAAATCCATTATGATCAAATCTGTCTGCTTGTGTCCACGATTCACAGCGCCATCCAGGTTGCTGATGATATCGTGCACAAACTGGACCAACTGGGTCTCGCAGGACCTCTGACTTCGGAAACCATGCTGACAGTCAGCAAGTATGCTATCTAAGGCTAAGTGCTTGTTGATGTTACTGACTAATATATGCTCTAGGGTTTTGCAGCAGATGCATGTGAGCGACACCGGTCTGTAATTAGCAGCGTCATATTTTTCACCTTTTTTAAAGACCGGGGAAACATTAGCTTGTCGCCACTCATCTGGTACTTCGCCCCGAGCTAAGGACTCATTAAAGATAAGTGCCAGTATTGGAGAGATCTCATTGCTACACTCTTTAAGCACTCTGGCATTCAGTCCATCCGGGCCAGGTGCTTTATGTACATTTAGTCCGTCCAACAGTTTGGCGACCCCTTTCGGGTCAACTGTTATGTCCCCCATGGGGGAGAACGGACTAGCCCCTTTAGAGGGCGGGTCAGAGTCGCCTTCACGTGTGAAGGCTGATTGAAACTGCCGGTTACATATATTGGCTTTTTCCTTTGTATCTGTCTTAAGAATTCCGTTTTCTCTGAGTGATGCGATCCCACACGCGTCTTTTTTAAGAGATTTGACAAATGACCAAAACTTTTTTATCTTTTCAGGCTTAGGAGTATCGGGATCTGAGCTGTCGTTCTCAAACGTAAATATATTGGAAACGTATTTCCAATAGGCATCTCTCAATACCTTCTGTACATGTGCTCTGAACCGCTTATAATGAATCTTGACATCAGGGTCCTTGGATTTACGAGCACGAAGGTAAAGCTTATTTCTTTTCTTTACAAGCCGTTTGATCGTTAAATCGATCCATGGCACAGAGTATTTTGTTTTGGTCATTTTTGATGGGATAAACCTTTCAACAGCCTCTACAAAGCCTGTTTATGAACTATTTTTCTTCAGTGTTCTTTTAAATTTGTAATTTTGTCAGTAACCTTTTACAAATGTGCTGTTTTGTTGGAAAGTTGGAATTATAAGGAATGAAATTTAATTTTTTGGCTTTTATCGATGTGTAAACTCCGGCGAATCACTCACAAATTCAACATAAAGCCCTCCGGGCTTTATTCAATTTGTGAGTGATTCGCCGGAGTTTACACATCGATAAAAACCAAAAAATAAAATTTCATTCCTATAATAAAAAATCCAAGGCTTTGTCGAGACTCTGCAAATTATGGCATTTCAAAATGAGTGGTAGATCTTGCACAGACGAAGTCCGAGTAAAGGTATCTTCATTTCAAAAAGTCACACTTTTTAATGTGATATAAAATATTCATAAGATGCGTTATCAATTTATATTTTAATCCGTTTGAAGCTGCGAATAATAGCTGAATATAAGACAAAACAGAATCAAAAGTTTTGTGAAAATTGAACTCTCTATTTCTCTTCTACGTTAACATGAAGACAGCCGCTATCAGCAGTTTAATCAAAGAGTTTTAGCTTTAACCATGCAATTGGCATACAACCATTGCATTGCTCTGTACGCTTTATTATCTGTGGCACGGCATTGTCATTTTCAGCCATTATTTACCATGCATAGGTCAAAAGTCATTTAAATTACCTTTAACATTTCACGTTAAGACCAGAAACGGACACTTGTCTTGAAAAATTTTATCGTTAGAAAATGGCGGCCTGATCAAGCTGTATTGTGTTTGGTCAAACATGTTCACATGAAATAAAACACATATGATGGTTGTAGTATGTGCAGCTGATGATTTTCAAAAATATCAGAAAATGCGGAAAATTAGCTTTATTTAAAAAATTCATAAAAAGTCGTTCATAAGGAAATATTCAAGTGTTTGGTGTTTTTTTTCAAGTCGGCTAGATGGGTTTTGTAATCTTCTGTGCGTCAATTCGATAAAATGGCACTCAAAACGCTTATTTTCTTCAAAAAGTTGCTTTTTGCATTTTTGAACCCAAAAATCGTGAAGTCATAGAAAACTCTTCCAAATCAATGCTTAACTTTAGTCCATTGCAATGCACACATTTGGGCAAAAATTCATTTCAATATTATCGCTTAGTCTGAAAAATGAAATTGAAAAGGGCCACTTATAACTTCGTTTCAGTGTATAGATAGTTTAAAGGTTTCCCCACCAAACCAAGACATATCGGTCTATAATTTTCTATGGAGCTTTTGTCATCTTTCTTGTGGATTGGACTTACGTTAGCCTTTTTCCAAATATCAGGGACAGTTGAACTTCTAAGCGAACTATTAAAACTATTCGTTGAAGGACGAGTTATATTTTCTGTAGTTGCTTGGAGTATTCGATTGTTGATATAATCAGGGCCACATGCCTTCCCAATTTCAAGACTTTTCAAATTAGCAGTTATTTCTTCTGTGTTCAATTGAATAATGTTTAGTCAATTTGTGGGTGGATCCAATGAGGCACTTCTTTACCATGTTCATTTAGTTGTGTTTGAGACTTGAACTACATGTTGAATAGATTTGCTTTATCACATGGATCATTAATAATCCAATAATTGTAGTTTTAAATGTGGCATACTTTTCGTGTTTAGATTTTTTAATCAAAGATTAAAAATTTTTTCAGTTTGTACTCGCGAAGGTGTAGATCAATGTATGAATGCACATGCTGGTCAACGGCTTCTTTCAGTGAAGATTGGTAAAATGTGTCCTCAAACATATCGTAGACCTAGATTCCGTTGATGTTCAAGCTAAACAAATTAATAGGCTCGGGTACAGGCATCGTTTAACTTTACTATGCAGACCACCAATACATCAACAGAAATCCATAAAATTTCGTCTTAGCAATAATTTTAATGACAAAAAAGTCATTAAAATTTAATGAGAATTAGAACAGCTTTTTTCTCTGTTTGCCCCCAGCCATTACTTTCATTCGTAAAGCCTGAAAAGATAATTAAATCTGACAAATGACACGCAATTATCAAAATCATGGTATATGTCTTACCTCAACAGCTCGTGAGATTTTGGTATTTACAGCACGAGCGAGCAGTGAAGGCTCTGGCGAGCCTGTGCGTCTGCACAGGCTCACCTGAGCATTCACTGCTCGCGCACATATAGCTAGGCTGTAGATGAAGATTCAGACAAAATCACTGAGAACTAGCCCCACTGGATAGCTTCGCATGCACGTTTAGATAATGACTTGACGCACGCATGATAAGAACCACTTTCTTATGGGCTGGGTAGTACATATCTTAGATCAACACTATCAGGAACAAGAAATGCTGCTGTTCCCGATACCTAGATTCTCTTGAATTAAAAAAAGTCACGCCTTACAATCAATTTCTACCCGGATCAGCTGGGTTGTCTGTAGATTAACTGACCAGGATCGTTTACTTTTTGTCATTACAAATTTGAAAAGAATAAAAAAAGCGATAAAAGAAGGTTCGATGCCTCAGTATAAGCAAATGTAAATACTGTATATGATCTATTCAGTAAAACTAGGGTTCACCTTTATAAAACTTTGCAGACAACGGAAATAATATGTTTTCTCGTTTGGAATAAATGATTCGTTTTGATGTAAATCGCGTTATATGTGAACCCTGGTAAATCAGTCCTCCGTTTGCCAAACAAAAGAAATTGCAGTCTCTGTTTTTACCTTAAAGAGAAAGTATTACAAAATGATTTTTGATGGAATTCATTTCTATTTTGGAGGTTTATACTCCTACTAGAAGAAGAGTTTTGCTTCAACTGTCTTCCTGACGTCTTGTTTAACTGTCTTCCTGATGTCTTGTTTAACTGTCTTCCTGATGTCTTGTTAAAGTGTCTTCCTGATGTTTTGCGACAGCCAGTGTTCTGTGTTTTTCCTTACGGCGCCATGGGTTTGCCTGCGGTGTGTGCTTATGGTATTTCCTGATCATATTCATTGCACTTGCAAAGACAACCACATTGTCATAATTACTTATTTGACCAATTTGAACATTTGGTACTTGTCAGTAGTAATACAGATTAGATTCTCTGGCGATATGCGCGACCAATCGAAATACGTTTAGTTGTCAGTATAGGGGGGCTGGCTGTTCGGTATAGTGAAAATATTCTTGTAAGGCTGGATAATTTTGCTGGTAGCAGGTGACACGACCACAGGATCTCAAACAGAACTGACAATATATGCCATCTTTTCATGAAAAATGGCAATTATGAGTTTCATCATAATTGAGCCGTGACATGAGATTTCCAACGATGTGGTATGTGCTACCAGCAAAGTCTCAGATCAGCCTGCGCATACGCGCAGTCTGATCAGAGCTCTTGCTAGTTGCTTGAATATTCTATGAGTGTTAAACTACTGACTCAACATCATTTGGAGCTTCTAAGCTTAAAAGTAGGCTGCACAGGCTCGTCTGAGTCTACACATGTCAAAATACCATATTGTTGGAAATCACATGTCACGGCTCAATTATGTAGTATGATTGTGTGGTACTTATGATTCCAGCGTGTTTGTGCGTATACACAACGCAACTCTCACTGCAGGCGTGATATCAAATTGCAGTATTAATTCATGGTGGGCTGCTTGGTTTTTCATCATGATTTCTCAAGTGTTCTACCTGGCAGTTGGATTAACGTAATCGCTCCTTCCATATCTCTCCCACTTAAGATACTGGCAATTAATGGATATTATGTACTTGGTGCAACGTATAATGTTTTTTGCGGTCTTGTGTGCATGGATTATATCATATATTAGCTGGTGCAAGATGTGAAATCTGCATTTGGCTTGACTCTTCCACAGACAACAGATAAGCCAAGGCCTGCAAGAGCATTAATTGCTCGCACACTCAAATTGTTTGATGAAGGCCGAAACCAAAGTTTTAATCCTAGCACCACCGAGTTGGTAAGCTGCACAATGAGAGATTAGATGGAAGAAAAGACCTTCGATACATCGTCCAAAGACATGTTAAAAAGTTTTACTACTGACAACACATATTAAACAGAATAATTCGGCCAGCATTTTAGATTTTGCAATTCCATGCTTAGGCGATATGCTTTCGCAAATCGCCTAAGCATGGAATTGCAACCACTGTGGCCCAACTAGTGGGCGCCGTGCTCGGCAACCTGCCATTTCGAGATTCTCCTAAAGTAAAGCTATTTGCAAATGCAATAATAAATAATGCATGATTGACTATTGTGCTGAATGATATCAACGCAAGAAGATTAGGAAGATCCATACAGTTTAAACCAATCAGAACGGGACTTGTAGGTGGCTTACTATCCCGACATTTTTTTTTTGCAAATGCTGTTTTCATTGGGGGCATATTAGCTAATGTGGCTCACAAAAAAAGTATAACCTTAACGCCACTCATTATGGGAACATGCACATCTTTCTAGAGGGGTACTTCCGTACTTTGATATGTCGACAAAACAGGATGGAATCTAATAGATTCATCATTTGAATGACAGTAGATCATCTAAGAACGGATAGTAAGTCATGCAACTCTGGTTAAAGGAGCCAGCTTGTCCAAGTCTAACAATATAGCATTCACTATTATAACAGTTCCCACGTATTTTAGCAGCAAATTTAACTTCTCACCACAAACATTCGAAAACGTCCATTGTTTTCGAATGTCAGCATCTTTAATCCTTTACTTTTTTCTTAAAATATTGTTTATGCATGATTAATAAGACTATAAGAGGTTGTCAAATAATGCCATGTATGTATGCAGGCAATGAAGACACTGATCCGTCCGCGCCATTGCAAAAGTCGATCAGGAATTCCTCGTCAGCATACAGTTTCGCGACCATATTCCTGCGATACGGAATAAAGTTTCTACGCTACGTTAAAATTAATAGCAAATTTAGCCATTATCCTACTGAATGTAATTTGTATGGAACCCTTGTCATCCAGCATCATTGTGGGAAGTCAACGGCGTGGCTTAAAAACTGAACATATCCCTTTCAGGTATTTTCTAACAGCCCTCTTGTCATGAAATACATTGATTGCAAAGACACGATTTTAACTGGCTGCAAAGATGCTAAGGGTTGACCCTTTGCCCGCTGGGTAATTTTGCACACTTTTTTGTCGTCTGCTGATTTTTTTTCAACATCAACCTTTTCGGAAAATTCTTGCAGGAATACCATTAGAATGTCAAACAGTTTGGATCCAGATCAGGCCCGACAATTTGTCGGGCATGATCTGGGTTCAAACTGTTTGTAAATTTTTTCAGCAGACGACACTTGTGGGCAAAGAGTTAACGGAACTTTTTAATGGAGCCAAGTTTTTCTAAGATTTTTAAGATATGTCAGATAACTCCTACCTAACGTAAGTTGACAAATTGGTCCATCAAACCCGGGGAGATTAAATTAGAAAACATGTGAAAACGCCATGTTTTATTAGACAGAAGAAGTTTTTGTTCATAAAAATTTAATAAAGGATTTTCACGTTAAAAAAGAGAGAAATGTATTGCAGTGTTGAAAACATCATTGCGATTAGTAACTAAAAAATATCCTTGTATCGTCATATTGACGATAACATATCATTACGATATCCATGATTTGGACCATTTGGTTATTGCAATAACCCTGTGTATACAAGGGGTACTTTGACACTTAACATGGAATACCCAAATGAAATGCCGCAACATGCGGCATTTCATCAGGAACTGCACTTTTTGCTAAGATAAGATGAATGCTTTAGGGATATCATGATCTAGAAATTCTAAATTGTGAGGTTCGTGAACCATAAGTTTATTGAATCAAACCAGGAAGAAGAGCTCAGTGTAGCAGTTTAATCATTATGCAAAGGGTAATGATTGATATGACAGACCATCCCATCTCACCTCATCAATTTGTATTCGAATTGGCCCTGTAGTTTCTGACCAGATTAAAAAAAAGTTTCATCAGTATACATTTATTTACCTAGGAAAAACTGGTCACGCCCCTGGTGGTCATGTTTTTCTTCCGATCAACATTTCAACAATTTTGGTATAGGGCTATCAAAGCACTATTTGTGCCAAATTAGCTTCAAACAGGAAGAGGACAAAACGAAATTAAACAGGCTATCGGAGGCTGTACCTATGCGACCGTTTTTTCGAGCAAAAATGGCGGACGTTTTAGGATGCACCACGCCAGAGGGATAAAAAAATGCGAGGTAAATACATATTTTGTCTATTTGATTTAACAGATTGAATGCACATTCCCTTTCCAATATAGAAATTTTCTTTAAATGTTTCTCGATTTCCGTTTATACATGTTTTATTTTGCTGTTATGAATAAAAATGCTGCTGAAACGGCTGTTGCTCAGTAAATTTTGCCTGGGTTTGGGCCATTGAATTGACATTTTTGTCAAGACAAGATTGTTTTTATTTCATATTTTCTTCATGTTAAACCCCTGACATGAAGAGAAAAGTAAATATATTCCAAACATATTGCTATTTCTAAGCTTAACCCCAGTTTTATGGCCATTTACAGACTGTACGCACACCAAAAGTTCCACTTACGGGGCGTATAAACTGTAGCGTTTTTCGAGTTGATATGGATGGGTATTTCGAGCTATGTTACGCTTCTGGATGAGTATTATGAGCATAATTTCTGTATGGGTAGTTCGAGTAGCAAAGCATATGCGAATTTGAGTCATACCATGTCTATCTAGAGTGGCAGTCAGACAGAATGACAAACATACAGTAAACTACGTTACTTCTACTGTTTTAAGCAGATTCAAGACAATTTACTGACAAGATAGTTCACTAACATAATCGATATCAGTTCACTGACAAATTTTATATTGTAATTTTATGGAATATCCCAATTCTTATTCATTTATTGTTGATATAATAAACAAAGGCCTGATATAAAGTCAATTAAGACACATATTAGCTATTGTACCTCGATTTTATTGGACTTACACATGGCGTATGTCTATAAAGCCAACATTCCATTGTCTGTGCAAAAAAAAATGTTTATATCATCAAACATAAAAAGATAACTCATTGAAGGTATGATGGAAAAATATGGTATGCCTACAATCAATCTGCTTTGGTATTTAAACAGAATGCTTGTCATCTTTGACAAACTACATCTAAAATAAGATTATATCTAGCTATGGGATGACATTAGTCTAGCTCCATGTATCCTTAAAATGTTTGCCTATTGTTAATTAATCAGGTAAACAAAATTATTTTTTTAAAATCAACAACTGATCTTGGTGCCTAGAAATGTTGTAGAAGGCGAGTCCTAATTCTTTATGTTAGTCACCCATTATTGATGATCCAGTAGTTTAACGCAACAGTAAAATAGTCTCTAATTGTCAGGGAAAATGTTCTACCAATCTTCTACACTGACAACGATCACATTCAATCATTATTCTAACTAAAGTATATCTACTTATTACATCAAATCTAGCCTGGCCCCCAGCTGCCAAACATTTGTTTAGTAAAACATGCATATTTTTACATAGCGTTCAATCTTCAAATGGCTGAGTTTGTGTAGCACTAGGAGAGAAGTAACTATTACAAGAAAAAAAGAATAGGTTATAGGACATGATACTATTTGCAAATATGGAACACGATGGGAGTCAGTCTACATCAAATCATCCATTAATATCAATACTAATCATCAATTATTTTCCAGCCATATGTCATTGAGTATAATGCAAATGTGTTGATGGACTGTCTTCAAAAGTATCAAAGAACTGGCTTCAATTATGTCATCAAATTTTCAGGTAGTGTCTGAGACTCAAAATCTGCTATTTTAATTTAGGAGCTAAATATTTGAAAATTCAATTCACAAAAGTTTCATGCCTGGAAAGGTTTGACTTCATAAAGAGTTAGGACTAGCCTTCTACAACATTTCTTGGCACGTCATACGATCAAATTGTGGTAGCAGTTTTTCAGGGGCAACTACCCCATGTTGTATTATTAAAACAAATTTGTGACATTAACAAAAGTATCCAGACGATATACAGTCTTTCTAAACTGCAAACAGCTCTTTTGGGGTTTAATCAAGTATCAAAATTAAGTGTTTGCTTCCAGAAACACACCTTTATGTTATTTATGTCATTGACATTACATGTGCAACTACACCTTACAAAATCATTTATGTTTAATAGTTTCTTTTGATAATCTTCATAAAATGTATTTATATTTTAAGTACCATGTTCCAAATAGACAATTAACTTAATATTTAAAAACTGCAAATAGCTCGTTTCTATCTCACATACTTTAAGAATTATAGGCTGTTGAATAAATTGACCCCAAATAAAACGTTAATAAAAGAAAGAACATTTTCACTTTGAAAATAAGAATGTACACTTTACAAAACCACCAATGAGCATTCCAAAGATAAATAAGAGTGAAAAGCTATAACTAACATAGTAATTGGTGAAAAATACAATTTTGTAGCTTGTATGTTAATATGCAACATGCATTACAGACATTAAGAATTACATTATATATTTCTTAATACCATATATGTAATGTCATATAATACTTTATTTCATCCCAAAAATCTTTTTATGTGTTAAATTTATGACAAGATATCAGTTTGTCCTAAAATAATTATCAATTCTTTTCAAGAAACTATATCTATAAACACTTACATTTCTGAAAAGAAGTAAATATTTGAAAGTTTTATATCCACAACATGTTTATTTTGATTAGGCCAAAGTTAAAGATTTTAAAAATAGTAAGTGAGTATGATCAGGAAATACCACAATCACAAACTGCAGACAACCCCTTCGGATATAAAGTGATTATTACCATAGGGATAGGCATGTCATGTGACATGCATAGGGCAGAAACCATTACGATTAAATCTCATAAACAAAGAAAATGATAGCACTTCAGTAATAGTAGAAAGATATATTTTCATTTTCTGTCAAATGTATCAAAGTTACATATATATCCATATAAAATATATTGTATGGTCCTATGTTTGTCCAAATTGCTGTCAAAGACAGTATGTAATTGGGTCTGAAAGCTTATATATGTTGGATGTAGACTTTTGCTATATTTATCTGATAAAATCTAAGTTTAATTAAATTGAAATAAATCTAATCAGTTATTTAAAACAAACTGTGTACCCAGTGGTTTGCTGTTCACAATATACAAAAATAATCCCTAACATGATACAGGCCAGTTCCTTGTATATCTATTTTAATTCATGATAAGAAGACTGTCAATTACTTAAGATTTTATGCAGGTGGTAGCATACAATTTAACTTTGCTTACATTCCAGATAGAATCAATTATCTAAGAGTGGGTAAAATAAAATTTGTTACATGTAACATTAGATAGTATGCATAATACGTGTCTGTAATCTGTTAATTTGGAAAGAGACTATCTCAAAATTAGGGTGTGTACTGACATCTATAAATGCATATGCAAATGATGACACATTACTTGTTTTAGCTTTTAAACTGATTTTAGTTTATTTTCAGAATAACTAATGGAAGCATTTATCACATCAACTTAGTACTTCTGATTATTTACTTAGCAGATAATACTTTATAAGACATCCTATTGAGAAGAAACATTTCCCTAATTTCACCAACCTGAATATGCTTTGGATATAAAGTGATTATCACCATAGGGATAGTCATGTCATGTGACATGCATGGGACAGAAACCATTACGATTAAAAAATCAGTTTCTTTTTCTTATGACATGGATTAATTTAGGCAATTTTAAAAGTTATGGGTTAGCTTTTATCCCCAAATTATATCAATATAGTTGATGTAATCAATAGCTGATATGCTATGATGATATGTATTTTGGTGGCTTATACAATGGGCGTTAGATCTTACTAGGCAACTACAATCGTTTAATATAGTTTTTTAATCTAAATTGGGCTGTAGTCAGTGATAAAATATATTGTATATATCATTCCTTATATATAGAAAGAAGTAAGCATATACATTTCAGAGAGATGAAAGATTATCATTTAGTGATTTAATCATGGAGTTAATGCTTAGATGCATTTTGTGTCAAATGCAATATATATCATTTCTCTCATTACTAAGCACTCCAACGACAGTAATTAACATAAATTTGTAGTACTCACTCATAAAGTGTCATACATGCATAAACTATTTAATTAAAAGAAATTAGAATATATAACAGTAAGAACAGTCTGCCTAAATTAATTAGTTAAAATTGTATTGCTAGTCATTTGTATTCAATTTAAAGATAAAATTGATATGCAAGAAATAGGAATATTTTGAAATTAAGGTTATATGAATTCCATTTTTTTCATGGTGAATTTTGACACTCATTCTTGCTAAATTTCAGAATGAAGCATAGATTGTATAAAAAATAGTGTGACTCTGCCTGTTGACGTAACGCTACACAGCTAAAAAAAAGCATGTGAGCATGATACCACAATCACACCAACAGCACCTTAAGGAACAGCCACAGCCATAACAGTCACAAGACACTAATAAGGCAAAGTAAAGCAACCAGCTTTCTCTTCTCCACCAAGATGATTGCAAAACTATTAAGTACAAAAAGCAATGCACAATAAAACATGGACACAAGGGACCACAGAATGGGAGAAACAATTAACATCACCAGAAATAGAACCATCCCCTTAGAACACTGCCAGACTGTAGAATAAGCTACAGAGTGGGGGGTTAGATACATTTTACTGGTACCAAATATTTGACCTCGATGCTGTTGTTGTTAAAACAAAAAACTGTGTAGATGGCATGGAGGTTTTCAAACTATTGCAATGTATCATCACAGAGAAACCATCAAATAAAATTAACATGCTCTGACGAAACAAAGAAAAAGGCTAACGACTCACAGATAGTCTGGGCTAAAGAAATGTTACAAGCCTAATGTGAGTAGACATCATGCTTGGTCCATTTAGCTCTAATTTTTCCATCAAGGTTCTGCTCAGAATACCCGTTCAATAATGTTGGTCTCAAAATACGCATACAGTGGCTTTATTTTGCTCGAAATACTCATACAATGGAATGTTAACCTTGCTCGAAAAACGTTACAGTATAAATGGAAAAAACAGTGTGGAGTACAGTGTATAAAATGATCAACACATACAAAATAAACTTAAAAGAGATAAATGGTGCGAATGACCATACACATATAGTGTTTAACATCGGATAAATCAGGTATTTGCTTTGTGGTTTTGAAATGAAATCATATGAAATTAGCCTCGCGAATCGGTGTCTGTAGCGGTGTTTCACTGAGCAGAGAGAAAATACACTTGTTTTGCTGGCAAATATCGAATTTTGGGACAAATCTCGAACTAATTCTACATATGAGAACATCTTCAATCCATTATTTATAATTGGCTAGTATTTGAATAACTGAAACCAAGCTTATTGAAGAGTAATAACCGTTATTCTCCAGCCTGTGGGTATCCCTGTCTTCAATTTCCGCCATTTTTTGCTCGGAAAAACGGTCGCATAGGTACAGCCTCCGATAGCCTGTTAAAGTTTCCCTATACATGTATAAATAGTCGACATACCATGTTTTTCGACGGTTCATAATAATTTGATCGATCTTGAGCGGTGATATTTTGAAATCGGCACTATGGCTTTTGATAAGATTTTTTTAAATTACGCCAGCATGTGCGTTTAAAGGAGACTACTGTCCATATATATGTGATAGAACTAGATCATCAAGTGAGAGGATATGGCCCAAATTGTTTTAAAAAGAGGCGCTTATTGTTCACATATAGTTCACAATGAATAGTGCATAACATTTTTTTTTTCTTATCATATGTTGTTGGTACTCAAAAGAAGCGTCTCGATGAGACGGTTCTTTTGAGCACCCAAATCATATCTTAAGTCTGATTGGTAAGAAGATATATTTACAATTTTATGCTCAAAATTTTTGTTTATCTAAACCTATGCATAATACCATTCCAAGCAATAATTTGGAGTGCGTTGCAGATTCTGGCAGGGTGTCAACCGATGATTAGATTAGATAATCACCATAAATCAGATCATCTCATCTTTCTGCTCCCGAAATGATTTATTTATCTTAGCAGTCTTGTTATCCAAACATACTTATATTCTAGTTAGAGGCGTCAAAAGAAGGATTAACCACCAATTAGCGTCACAGTGGAGGGGTAACTCTGTTTTGCCCACACTTGATTCGTACAAATTTGCAGAAAGCGTGTCTTATGGTGTCGGACTCCCGGCGAGGACTCGGATCTGGTCCAAGAAACTGCCGCGGTTAGCCCCCACCCCTCCATCCCTCGACAGATAATTGCTACTGTTTGAAGAACCACATGGATAAGTGAATAACAAAGGCGCTGATCAGACTGTACGGGTGCCTCCGAAGCAGGTTTCCTCGCGTCGAGGCCCAATTATGTAATAGTTATACCATGGCATGTCAGTCTGTACGTGGAGATATTATTCAACGAGCTTTAGCGAGCGGATTATCTTACGTACAGGTGGACAAACATGGTCTAACTATTTTATAGGATGCGCACCTACATCACTGTAGACCTTGCACATCACGAGATATTTCGTGCTAAAGTTGGTAAGGGTGGTATTAAAGGTAATATTAATACTATCAGTTTTTGGTTATACATGAACATTACCGCACATTAATTTTAACTACTCATGGTTATTCGAAGTAGAAATCAGGTCCCAATTACTTTGAACAGTTAGAAAATGCACGGCGGGGATGTATGCTACGGTCTTTCGCGGACAAATCCCTGACAGGTGGGCGGGCGGGCGGGCGGGTATAGTTTGACTATATTTAATTAAGTGTAAAATTAAACATGTTTAGTGCTGTTTTCCGGTGAAACACAGGTGATTTCTGATCATGATCAGATTACTTGCACACGATGCAAATTAACTCCCTTCCAGCTTTGTCAAAGACACCTTTATGCGATAGGATAGTTATCCAAGTGGAGCGAAATTACGGTGCGCGTGTCTTGGCATGGTGTTGCACGTCCTGCTGTGTGATGATTATCTGATTATCCGATTACAGGCCCCCTAGCAGACTCTCATGAAATTAAAGGTTTTTTATAAAGGCTATTTAACGCAAAATAAAGGTTGTTTCATTGAAATTCTGACAAAAATAAAGAGCAAATCAATGTCAAATTTCTGAG
Organism: Loripinus fragilis; assembly: GCA_964019695.1. NCBI lineage: Eukaryota > Metazoa > Mollusca > Bivalvia > Lucinida > Lucinidae > Loripinus > Loripinus fragilis. The sequence continues at coordinate 23,858,625 of OZ026523.1, forward strand.
TAAATTATCCAATCCTAATCTTTAAATCCCTGCTATGATAGATGATGGTATGGTACGGGTACAGAAAATCCTTAGGCAACAAAGATTTAGCCATCTCATCACAAATCAATAGAAAATACTCTTGTTTGTGTTCCATGAGTAGAAAACCTTACTTTTAACCTAAGGCTTGCCTTGACTAGTATTGGATAGAAAAATAAATCACATTTCCTAGTCTGGAAGGAGGGGTTGGGGGTCCTCTCCCAGAAATATTTGAAAACCAAGAAAGCAGGAGAAGCCATCTCTGGTCATTTTGAAGGGGCAATTTGACCTTTAGTAAATGAAGAATTTCAGAGGATGTTGCTCCCATTTATATTGTATGCCCTTTTTGAACAAAGATTTAGAAAGATATGCATATATCTGCATTCGTCATGTTCCTGTGTAGATATCAATGTTCTGGTTTGACAACCTTAGACATTAACATTTGAAAATCAGCACATTTCACCAGAGTTAACCCTGTTCACCAGAGCCCAAAATAATTGAGCCTAGAGTTCAACAGATGACCCCAGCCCAGCCCAGCTTTTACAGACTACCATAATTTGCAGTTGGTAGTGTGCCAGCCTAATGTTAAGGAGTTTTGCACATTCTATTCCCAGGTCTGACACACTCTTTCACTAGTTGCCAGTTACTGGTGAAAAAGGAGCCCTGAGTACATGTGAAATGATTTTGGTTAAGCCAGCCTAGGAAAAGTGTGGTCATTCTGACATGACCTCTGCTGTATAGCATGGATGTTAAGCAAGAAAAAAATCTGAAAGCATTTATATATTTTACCCAACCTCACTCTTTTTTTATTGCTGCCTTATCTGAAGCCTCATGAAAACTGGCAATCAGACACCCTGGAGCAAGAGTTAGGTAGACACAATGGTCTGAGGATGAATACAGCTTTCTGAAAAACTAAAGCTGTAATAGAAATTTTTCGTCAACATATGATACTTATGGTCTATTTCTTATGTTCAAACTGATCTTGCAAAAAATTAAAGGTTTATTAATCAAAATAAAGGTTATTAAAGGTTTTTCAGCCAAATAAAAGGTTTTAAAGGATTCCAACCAAAATAAAGGTTTCTAAAGGTTTTAAAGGTTCCACTAGGGGGCCTGCGATTATCCACATGAAAAAAGGTGAAGAAACGGTGACTAACCAGTCAGCATCCAATTTCGGGACACTATCGGCTAGCTAGCGAAACGCCATTCGGATGGCGTTTCGCTGGCGGACCGATAGTAACTGTTGCCTTATTGTATGTGCGATCTGGGTACTTATCACAAAATTGATAATAATCTACAACAGCAAAATTACATTGATGGATGTGGGGGGAATCCACAAATAATGGGAGCAACGATATACTACGGTAGCCCCACGTCTTAGAAAATACTGGTAGGCCTACGGACCAGCGATTGGAACCCTCAGATGCAATTGTAACCCCCCCCCCCCCACGGATCGATCCCCGGCTGGATGATACTTATAGACATGGTCGTAAGATCTTTGCTGTTTGCGTACGTATTTAGAGGCAAAGAGAAGTAACTCATTTTTGCTTCGACATTTGCTACTCCCGTTTTAACTTTTCTTGGTAAGTTGGTGCGAAGTACAGTTAATGGCCCAGTTTCGAATCTTTCCCAGTTCCGAATCACGTCATAGTTTCGTTGCAAACTACACATCAGCGGTAAAATTTAAAATACATATTTTGGTTTTGTTTTGTTGTATAATTAACCCTCTGTATGTGAGTGAAAGCAAATATCTATAAGTTATCTGCTTGGTGAAAATAATTACAATTTCCCCCCATGACCCATTTTATGAAGGTATATTTTCACACGTGTCAGTATCTGTTCACTGCATATTTCCGAAAAATACTTTCGTTTGAAATGCATTTTTATCAAACTTTCGGTTTCAGCATGTTTTCCAACAATTATTAAAACACATCCAAGAAAAAAACGGACCTTTTATTCTGTTTTTGGTTCTGTGATAGCCGTTTAATCACTGTCAATGTTTGCCCAGTTTCGAATCAGTGTGTAAACACAAGTTTATTACACGTCACATAACAATAACGTACACGCGCTCAGCTGTTTGTACAAAATAGAAGTCAAAATTATGTGAAAAAGTTTCATGGGCATCATATGCTCTCTCTCTCTCTCTCTCTCTCTCTCTCTCTCTCTCTCTCTTAGCAGACGCGGGGATCCAGAAAGTTTTGACTCTGACAACGTTTTTTATATTTCATGCCGTTTTAGTTGATGAGGGGAGAGAGGATCCAAATACCACAAAAGCGGGCCGTCATCGGCCCGCCAGCGAAACTCCATTTGATGGCCTTGGTAGCTCTAGAGAGCATAAGTGTGAAAATAGTCTGAATTTTAGGGGTATAGCTATGGGACTTTACAGGGGGGGGGGGGGTGGGGGGCTATGTCTTCCCTGGATCCGCGTATGCATAAGGATTGATCCTTTGTGTGTGTCTGTTGAATTTCTCTGTCTGTCTGTCTATCTAAGTCTCTGGATATGTATATGCCTGTCTGTCTGCATGTCTCTCTTTCTCTCCTCTCTCTCCCTCTCTAAGCATATGTGGTGTAGACCTAGCAAACCAGGGATCCCGAGCTCGATACCGGGTAATTCAATTTTTTAGTTGGGACTCTAAATCAGTCCCGTTCCTGACTAACCTTAGCTGGTTGATGCCCATTATCCTAATTATGCATCATTTATCCGTAAGGTTCCACTACATGCGCGGATCCAGAAAGTTTGACAACGTTTTTTTTTAGTTTGATGGGGAGGTATTATCCAAATACCACTATTAACGGGCCATCTTCAGCCCGCCAGCGAACCGTCATTTCAATGGCGTTTCGCTGGCGTGCCGATTATGGCCAAAAATTGAAAGCTGGCTTGGTAGCTTTACGATTTTAAGGGGATCGGGACCAGTATTGCTAAAAAACCTATATTTTTGTGATTTTCAAGGGGGGATCCGGACCTCCTGTCCCCCTCTGGATCCGACCATGCACTACATCCTCCTATGAGTAATAGAAGGCTAACGTCTTGTTGATTTTCCAGTGCCCTGGGCCCGGAATTACAACGCCTCCTTAACGTTTAAGGAAGACTTATGTTAAGTACTGATATTTTAACATGCTAGTTAAGATTTTAAATAAATTGCCTGGATCGATGCAGTACTTGTGGGCAAAATATCATTGTGATCTACAGAAAAAATGAAACTATTTTGATTTTAATCAGTTTGAAACGTTATTTTTCACATCCAGAAAAATCAATACTTAACTTAAGTCTTCCTTAACTCTAAGGAGGCATTGTAATTCCGGGCCCTGGTATATGCCTCACTCCATCACAAGTGGACATACTTGTGTCGGATGATTCCCATGCTTTTTGCCCATCTCAACTATGTATAACAGAGTTTTTACTTGGGTACCAGAGCCAAATCAGAATTAAGAGTGAGGTTTGGTACCGTTAAACATGTTGAAGCTCTCCAGTTTTTTCTTTTTACTGGCAAAGATTTTGTCGATCGTCTTTTAAATGTTAAAAATCTGGTCTTTGTCCCGTACTGTGGTGTGCGTGCGTACGTGCATGCGCGCGTGTGTGTGTGTGTGTGTGTGTGTGGTGGTGGGGGGGATCAAGACGTTATAACAATTCAAACATCTACCATGATGACCCCGCAATCGGCTACAGTATCACGTGTGTCGACCGCCCGCGGTGTTGGCGGATGGGGCAGTGGTTACAAAAGCATTTTACTCTCACAACTGGTGTTGGTATATGCGTGCGCTAAATATCGATGGAAATGAGCACAGACGTTAAATAAAAATGTCACAAAAATCGAAAAAAAATACTCCAAAAAGGTGAATGTTAGTGTCTGTATCACAAAGCGATGCGTCAAATGGCAGACAGTGCAGATCTTGATTAGAACGCGCCTCAAGCAGCTATCTGATCTAGTTCAACTCTACACTGTCTCATTCACCAAGTTAACCGGTAAACCTTTCGATCATTAGCCAGGGTGTATAATCGGGAGTATTACTTGCATGTGGTAAAAATGTTCATAGTCTTAGTACGTTTATTCATGCGCGGATCCACAGGAGTGAGTACTGGGGGTCCGGACACCCCCTCCCGCATGGAAAAGCACAAAGCTGTTATTATCTTAGGATTACTGGTTCGAAAAGTACAAAGCTACAGATGTCGTGCCATCATAGGACCGCTAGCGAGGCGCCATTTATATGACGTTTCGCTGACGGGCCGATGGTTGCCCGTTTTGTTTACTTTCTGTGTCCGTGCAAGTTTACTGCAATGAATACGGTAAAATAATGCGTCAAGCTCGTCATTGGAAGTAGTGATTAAGCTAACAATGTCAAAACCTTAATGCAACTGTACTACTGAAGGTAATTTCTTAGAATTTCTAAAGTGATTCGAAACTGGGCAAATGACCCGCAACTAGGCCAATTGGCGGCCTACTTCAAAGCCGTGGTATGACACATAGCTGAGTCCGAATGATACAAATTTAGGTTCATTATTTAGGGGAATGATAGTGCTTTGTAATGGTAAAACCGAAATCTTATTTACTCAGAGCAACTATTTGGAATACGCCTTGAAGTAAAAGTGATTCGGAACTGGGCCATTAACTGTACTAAATTCCTTAGTGTGATTTTTTCTTCAGAATAATGACGGAGTCAGATAAGGCGGACGTTATTGGTAGGCGGAAGTGTTATAAAGCCGGTAAGTCGACACTTTTTCTTTACTCATCCTTCGTATAACCTTTGTGTAAAATAAGAATATTATTCCGTAGAAATGTCAGAAGAATATTAGACTGTTTCAGTACAGAGTAAATAAATCACACTGGAGGATACTGTTTAAAAATCCATTTCTTTCTTTCTTTCTTTCTCTTAATACTGGCACGATCAAATTTTGATCATTACGCCAGGGAGTGCAATTTTGGAATTTTGAAGAAAAAACAAAAACAAAACAAAAAAACAAAAACAAAACAAAAAAACAAAAAATCTTTCGGCTGTGTTTTTAACTAAATGAGGAGTGAGGAAAAGAAAATGTCGAGTAGCAATCTTTCCGCAAAGTCTAAATCGAAAGTTTGTATGCTCCAACTCCACAACAGTTTCAGATATGTTAATGAAACTTCTCATAAACATGTGAAGCATCACACAGAACGCAATGACCATAACTTACGATAATACAGTGTAGACCTACAGTTTTGGAGAAATGATGTATGTAGCCTAAAGCAGGAGCTGTATTTCAGATTACAAATGGTATTTCACGGTATTTCAAATGTTTTGGGTTCATGATGGCCTTTCCTCATTGAGGTTCGTTCGCTTTGTCTCCACCATATCATGCAGATTTAATGCATGTCAGTCTGGTAAACTGGACTTCATTTTACATATCAGCATCTTGATTTCATTATTCCCTTCCAAACAACAACGACAGAAAATAACAAGAAAACTTTGTACTTTAGGGAATAAGGTAGAGATCCGAAAAATCAAGGCCACTGGATCAGCTGATCAGAGACTTCCTGGTTATTTACTCAGGTCCTGGCTAAATGACATATGATAACAAATAGCAGCTTTGGAATCTGGTATAAGTGCGGCCAGAGCAATAAATTGTCTATTGAAAATTTTTACTTGTCTAAAAGTTTAACTTACTTCCAATATTGCTTGACTAATAACAAAGTACAGTCAGGTGCCAAATTAAAGTTCACAAGGTGAATTTCAAGGCAAAAAATAATGCTTATTTTCAACACTTATAATACCTTAAATCTAAAATAAAAGATTCACAGCATCATTAAGGCTTATGTTTGGATACATCATTATCCCCCTATCATTACAAATGATCAGAAAATTTTACTCCATACTAGAGGTGGTTGCCTAGCAACAAGACAAAAAAAAAACAAATTTGCCCTTCTAGTTCATTAAAACAATTGCCATGGCAACCAGACATTCAATAATTACTTGAGTTTATGCTATAACATGTAGGACTAATTGATGTCTTTATGTGTGGTTTTATTTCAATTTCTATCAATAACAAAGTATAAAAATCACCATTTCTTTATGAAATTGATCAAGAAAAGGATCAATATTAGAGTGATTATCAAAAATACTGCATATTTGTTTCCATGACAACATCATTTTGAATGCATTATTCCAACTTTTTAAAGACATTTTATTGACAGATTATCATTGTTTTAAGTCTTAAGTATAATTTGAAGTGCATAATGACTTTAAAACTTATGTAATTATTAATATTTGTGTTCCATACCCCCATTTTAGGAACTTTGAATCTTGACAGATTTTATTAACATTTTTGCGTTTATATTGTTTATTCATAAAAGAAATACTAGCAAATAACTTTTTGATGGTCATTATATAGAAAAATATGTTGTCTTGGAGTAGCATTAAAAATAACATCAGATATTCATTCCCTGTAACCATGGTTACCACCAAAATGAGCATACTAGTGGCTTTTTAGCTATTTTTATTTGTTGCTTAGCAACAATATGCAAAACAGTAAACAAATAGATTATATTGTGAATATTTGAAGGCTTGCTTATATCTTTCCATTCATGTATTTGTCAAGTCCATAATATGAATAAAATTGAAATGAAGAAGAAATGAATGTCAAAATTTCACATAAATTTATGCATTTTTTTAAGTTTGTGAACTTTAATTTGGCACATAAGTGTATGTTTCCTTAATGAACCAAACCAAACATTATTCACAGATGATATTGTAAAACTAAACTAGAAATGGGTGTTTAGGGCATGTTCGTAGAGTATTTGAATGCCTTTTTGTGACTAGGTTTTATCAAAAACAAAACTCTTACAAGCATTCATAAGCCTCATCAGAGATTTCTACCGCTAAACCCAACTGGAATAATTTTAAAAACTTGCTGTAACAGTACAGGGGTCATGCAAACTGTTCGTCTGTATAGAAATAGATCCTCACGATGAGGAGATTCTGTACCTTGTTCCTCGAAGTATTTGGTTATTTGTGTTGGCTTTTTTACCTTTTTTTATTTTTTTTTTGCAGGAAGTACCTTTCCCCCGCCGAAGAAAGGATTATTGAGGGTATACAATGGTAGATTTTGTTCCTACGCGCATAGAGTGAGACTTCTACTCGCATATCTTAATATACCGTAAGTAAACTAATCTGTCCGATGCGTTATATTCCTATTGTTACAGCTAACATCACATGGAAAGTATTTCCAAATACAGACACTGAATTTTCACAATTTTTCTATTGCCAATAATGACATATCATGGTGGATGCCAAATATTGCGTTGACACAAACTAAAAATTCTAGAATTCAAATGCAGAACACCTAACAGAACGATTAATGACTGTCTTGGTACAAATGTAGCACTTCAAATTGAACCCACACTCACACATCGGAATGATGAGTGTGTACATTTTAAAATTCAAATGCTTGCTCCAAAACTTCTAATATGAATTCAAATGCAGCACCCAATATATACTAAATCTTCATGTTCAAATGATACATATACAATAATTAAAACGCATCACACAGGACCATCAGGCTCACATGTTTGAAAAATGTTTGGTGTGAATTTAAATACACGAAGCTATAGTTACATTCATCTAAAACATAGGAGTATAGAATGAAATGCAACATACTGACTTGACATATGCTCACATGATGTCGATATGTAGCATACCTGAACAAACAATCACCTGTTCACTGCCCAGTCATCCAAATAATGTATCTATGAATTTGTTCGAGCCTCACCGGCGTCACTGCGTTGTGTCCTTGAGCAAGACACATTTATCCTAGCTAAGTACTGGTTCGACCCAGGAAGACCCGTCCCGCATAACTGAAAGATTGTTGAGTGGACGTAAAGAATAAAATCAAAAATCAAAAGTATCTATGAATTTGATATTCATTTAAATAATGCTTTTGTGAATTCAATTGCAGCAGATGAAATCAGACCCATTGAAATAGCAATAAATCAAACAAGACTCCTACCTTATCATTTAATCAATGCTTGTGTGAATTCAATTGCAGACGATCAAAGTAGACCTCTGCACAATCATCTAAATAATGCTTTTGTGAATTCAATAGAACGGATTAAACCAGACCCTTGCACAATCATCTAAATAATATGTTTAGGAATTCAGTTGCAGCAGATCAACTAGACCCTTGCACAATCATCTAAACAATGCTTTTGTGTATTCATTTGCAGCAGATCAACTTAGACCCTTGCACACTCATCTGAATAATACGTTTGTGAATTCAATTGCAGCAGGCCAATTTAGGCCCTTGCACAATCGTCTAAATAATGCGTTTGTGAATTCAATTGCAGCAGATCAAAGCAGACCCTTGCTCAATCATCTGATTACTGAAGTGAATTTAATTGCAGCAGATCAAACAAGACACATGCACAAGCATCTACTTAATTCTTTTGTGAATTTAATTGCAGCCAATCAAACCAGACCCTTGTACAAGCATCTATACACTTCTTTTGTGAATTCAATTGCAGCAAATCAAACAAGACCATTACATAATTATCTAAATAATGCTTAAAATTTCGAATTCAATTGCAGCAGATTAAACCAGACTCTTGTACAATCATCTAAATAATGCGTCTCTGAATTCAATTGCAACAACTCGTACAAGACTCTACTTAAACATCTAAATAATGCTTTTGTGAATTCAATTGCAGCAGATCCAACAAAACTCCTACTTAAACATCTAAATAATGCTTATGTGAATTACATTGCAGTAAACTTGATCAGTCATCTATAGAATTATTGTCCAAATTAAATAGCAGCAAGCTCTGCTCAGTGATCTAAATAATGATTTTGTGAATTCAATTGCAGCAGATCAAACCAGACCTTTGCTTAGTCGTCAAAATAAAGGGGTCTATGAATTTAATAGCAAGAAACCAAAACAAAAATCTTTCTTAATCATCAAAATTATGTGTCTGTGAATCAATTGCATCAAATAGGATTCCTACTTTTTCATCTAAATAATGCGTCAGAGAATCTGCTAAAAGAACCAATTATACCACCCTTACTAACTTTAGCACGATATATCTCGTGATGTGCAAGGTCTACACTGATGTAGGTGGTATAAAATAGTTATACCATGTTTGTCCACCTGTACGTAAGATAATCCACTCGCTAAAGCTCGTGGATTATCTCCACGTACAGGCAGACAACCCATGGTATAACTATTACTTATCATATGACGTCGCGTCTGGGAGTGAAATAACGCCATGCAATAAAATCGATAAACCACTAGTGGTTTATAGGTTTACGGGAAACGTTATGACGTCCATAACAACGTTGCGTACATAATGACAAAATTATAACGTTTTAACGCCAAAAATGAGATTTCAAAGTAATAGTCATATGATAAATAGAATCTAACATTCGTGCTCTTGTATTATTGAATTTATTAAACTCGTTGCGAGCCTCGCATTTTATCTCTTTTCCCCAACTCGTTTAATAAATTCAATAAAACATGAGCACTCATGTAAGATCCTCTAAATAACCCGCTCTTTTCATTTTCCATTCCATTTTAGACACGAACTTATTAATATTGATCTAGACAATAAACCTGGGTGGTTCTTCGAGAAAAATCCACAGGGCTTAGTGCCTGTCATTGAGCTAGATGGTCATGTGATGTGTGAGTCGGTTGATTGCTGTGAATACCTAGACAAAAATTACAATGGTGGACGCCTCAGCCATCAAGACAAAGACAAAAATGTCAGAGACAAAAGGTTAATTGAGAAGTATTACAAGGTATGCCTATCAACTACCAATCGAATTCTTCATCTTTTGTTTTCATCAGTAAATTACGAACTCCAGCATAAATGACTTCCAGAAAGCACTTTTATGCACGAGTTTGTTAAAAATAATGTTTAAAAAACTATGAATTCAAAAGTTTTCACGAAAATATTATTTTTGTGAATAGTATTAAAAGACATATTTGCGACGTTAAGCAAGATTAATCTACATTGATCAGTCAATGGGAGAGTGATTATGTGGTACATAGGGATTTCGCCATTTTGCAAGGTTTTACTTTTGCGAATCTTCGCATCACATCATCTGGCTAATTCTCTAAAATACATGCTTTTATCTGATATTGATTGTTAATACATGTATGTCCCTTAACAGTTTATCCTTTGGAAGCAAATACTACATCAACAGACTGAAATTGTAGAGCAGGCGAGTTTTCTGAACCAGACTAGCTAGTTTTGACCATTTAGGCTTCAAAATTCTACAATGAAATCATAATCCCAAAGGACAATAAAATCTACACTATATAGTGAAAACATGGATCCCATCTGCATCAGCATTAACATGCAAAAATCTTTAAGGCTTCCAAAAGAAAGATATATAATAAATAGGATGGGATTATAAAGTCCCCTACCAAACCAGAGGAGATCCAATTTAATCATGGTGTTGTCAATGAACATTCATATTATCTTCAAGCAAACATAAGGGTTCTGTATTTGGCCCTTTTTTGTTATTCAGTAGTTTGTGTCCTTTCTAGTTTTGCAATCATCTTGATGGGGAAGTTAGAGTGGGTTGCTTTACTTTAAATGTCTTCCTGACTTATGACTGTTAGTGTTTTGTTCTTCCTCACAGCACACAGGCTGGTCTACCATGTAATAGTATTTCCTGATCATACTCACTTACATTTTAAGGGTGAGGATCTGAACAGTTCAACAGTACAGAATTTCTATCTTACTCTCACACTTGTGATAGATTTTGTTTTAAAAAGTTTCCCACTAGCACCATCAATTTAAACCGTGTTAAATTTGTAATTAACAGGTGACTGGTCCTTACTATGGTGCTTTGTTCTCATTGGGTGAGAGTCACATTGAACTAGACCGTTTTCATGAAGGTCTTAAAGTGTATGAGACAGAGCTAAAAGACAGAGGTGGAACATATTTTGGAGGTAGGTTTACTTACACATCAGAATGAAGCAATGCCTTATACCAATGCCTTACTCTAGAATGCCTCATAGGCGAATCCAGAGGGGGGACCACCTTGAAATCTTGAAAGCTGTTTCCGTTGACAAAACTTAGATTGTACTTACTGCTTGATTCAGTAGCTCATTGGCATCACAAGAATGTCACACTTCTTAACAACATTATTTAATGCCATTAGTTGACCTTACACTGGCTATTGTAAAATCCAAAATTTTCTTGAGTATTTTATTTTCGCGAATAGTGTTAAAAGACATAATTGGGATGTTAAAAATTCGCAACTAGGCCATGATCTACCTATATCAGTAACGACAGAGTGATCTCAATATTTCTTGAGAGTTTTATTTTCTTGATAAAATAAAACCCTCCACAAAATTTCCAATTTTTCAGTAATTTGTTTTCTCTTTGTTTCAGGAGACACCCCTATGCTGATAGACTTTATACTCTGGCCTCATATGGAACGTATTTCTGTGATACACAAACTTTTCCCCAAAATGGGTTTAACAGCAGATAAATTCCCATACCTACACAGCTGGGTACAACGAATGAGATCGGTACCAGCCGTGATAAAAGCAATGATACCGGATCATCTTCATGTAGAATTCCTAAAACAATATGCTAATGGAACACCAGATTATGATTTGGGATTAAATTGACCCTTTCCCACTATAGTGATACCAATCTTAACCCTTAAAGCTCCAAGAAAAAAATGCATCTGAATTGATACCAATCTTAACCCTTAAGGCTCCAAGAAAAAAAATGCATCTGAAAATGTCATCTGCTGAATCGTCTGCTGCAAATAATTGCCTAGCATTACTGACAAATTAAGTATAGAAGCAAACAGTGTGGACCCAGAACAGACTGCTCCTATAGAAGCAGTCTGATCTGGGTCCACACTGTTTGCCATAGAAGCTTCTCAAACATTTCAGCAGACGAGAAAAGCAGACGACTTTTGTTGTGATTGGCAATTTATGGAAAAAAGCTGACAGGTGTGAATAAATTAGCTTTTGAAACAGCATTTAAACGATTGAAAATTGCTGGACTCTATGACACTTTTCAACATTGTTCAATAGCAGCATATTAGGACTGTCTCAATGGTCGAAGATACGCATTTTAGCGTGTGTGTCTTTGTCGTCGTTTTTTCTTTCTTATCCACCTATTTAAATATGTTTTGGTTGCTCAAAAGAATATTCACAGCTGAGAAATCAGAAAATTTATTTGCAATTAGGCACACTTATCTTATGGCTCGGAAGCTATAAAACACTGTCTCTACAACAATATATTTGCATAAATTAATCTAATCATTTTCACAAATAATAAAAAATAATAGTGTTACTTTCCTGCGATTGCAATTGTAGAATTTATCAGTTACCTCTCATATTAAAGCTGCATACTCTGTAACTATGAACATTTTTCGAAATTTTTTATTTTCTTTTTAAATCATTTGTAAAAGTAGAATTTAGCTATGTTTTCACAATAAAAATGTTCAGTACAGCTGAAAACTGCATGGAAAAGTGAATTATCTTATCGAATAGGTGTGTTTTTCTCTGATTGGTAATTATTTGCGTCCCTCCAATAATTCTAGACCGTTGAATTTTAACATAAATGCATTTGTTTTGATAGTGATAACTTGTTAAGATTTACGAAAATGGTAAAATGTTTACCTGAATTTGAGTATTTTTACTGTGTTCTTGAAAAATGAAAACATTAGTTTTAAAATTAGAAGATCAAAAGTTACAGACTATGCAGCTTTAACTGCATTGTCGCACTTTGCCTGATAAACGTTGTCTATCTCACGGTGGTCATGTTGACATTGCACTTTTTGAATGACGTTGCTAATGACGCTGAATCAATACAAACACCGATAATTACGTCATAATTGCTTGTTTGAAGACTGATCCAAGGGGTAAACTGATAAATAGAATACCAGGTTCGTGTCTTTTGATATCAAGTTTACCAGGCTTGGCTTTGAGAACCCTTGTTGAATGGCTCGACAAGCCTCGCGATGTCAACATGCATTCTCAAAGCCATGCCTGGTAAACTTGATATCAAATATACTCACCTTGTATTCTCTATATATCACCCTGAAGAATGTGAGGGTTCATATTTTTCATTATTACACTCTCAGGAGTATATCAGCTATTTCCATGTACCTAAACTTTATTTTCTACATTATTGGTTCGTCTACCTCTTTCCATTGTGTTAAATGTTCCACAGAATTCACCATGTATACCCCATTATTTATACAAATGGATGAAAATAAATTGTTCATAAAAGAGTTTTGTGTGTTTTAACAGTTAAATGTTCAACTCGTGGGGTCAAAGCAACACTGTCGTAACTCCTTATTATTTATTGTATTATTACGACAGTTTTGCAATGACCCCACGAACTGATCCTTGTTATCAAAGTTCAGACACATTGCTTCATAGAAACAGATGCGCTTAAGGTTAAAACTTGGAAGCTTCACTTAAATTAAGATGATAATTGAGCAGGGACATGTGATTTCCAACAATGTGGCATTTTGACAAGTGTAGACTCAGATGAGCCTGTGCAGCCTCCTGTTAAGCTTAGAAACTCCAAATGCTGTTGGGTCAGTAGCTTAAAGTTCAGAGAATATACAAGCCACCAGCAAAGGCTCTGATCAGACTGTGCATATGCGCAGGCTGGTCTGAGCCTTTGCTGGTCACACATACCACATTGGTTTATGTTGCAGAACAGAAATTTTAGCCTAACCTGCCCAAAATTGGTCTCAAAATGTTTCTGTTCATCCTTGTATGTTTGATTGTTTTTGTTGATGCTTTACATCCTAGTCAACAATAACTCAGTCATGATGGGATGATTTCCTGCTTTCCTAGGTTGAACTATTACTAAATAGCATATAAAGTATCTTGCTCAAGAACACATCACAGTGACTCTAGAAGGTCCCCGATCAACAATATTGGCTTTGCATTGATAAGTGACATGTGACCCCGCGGTGGGACCATTTTTTATATCTTGATTTATATGTTCTAGGAGATGATGCATTGATAAGTTAGGGATATTTCATGCAAACCAAACATCTATGTTTCTTGATCTACATCTGAATAAAGGGTGAGGTTGGTGCACCTTAAAACCAGTTTAAGCCCTCCAGTAAAACATTTTTACCGACCGTTCCAATGTGGTGCTTCTTTTGTGGATCATTTATGTTATTTCTGTCTTGTTTTGTTATGCTTTCATGCACGTCTGTTTGTTGATGCCTTGTGGTCACCTGCTGGGAAAGGGCTGACCTCTTGGCTCTCATTTGTGATGTCTAATTGTGACGTTGTCACTTTCCTATTGGTATTCTGGGTCAGGTGTGGTGCTTGATTGTATCGATTCCTGACCTTTGCCCCCTTTCTTACTTTGTCACTTTTGAATTCTGATCACCAGTATTGAAGAAGATTTTGAAGTATCCACAACCGCAACAAGACATGCCCTGTGTTGACCAAAGTTTATGACAGATCAAAAAAGTGTTTAGCTTTTTCACATTATAATCATTTCTACTTAAGAGTTTCAATTCTAACCATTGGTTCGGAAGGATAGACGTTTAAAGTTTCTCATATAGGTACATAAGGGAAACTAGCAACATTTTCTGGCTGCCATTTCTTCAAAGGATCAAATTAGAGTTCTCTATTATTTTCTGCCAAACTACATTTTATCACATGACATCGCCTCTATACAATTAAATCAATAACCACTACTGGTCTACAAAATAGTAGCATTGTGTAATGATGTTCATTTTAACGTTGCATAGATGATGGAAATCCAGCTTCAAAATCCTGAATTCAGGATTAATCCTGAAAACTTTCACCCATTTAAGTATGATAACCAAAATTGGCCTGCTCATATAAAAGGCTGCGTTTAAGCTTTACCCTATTTGCTATCCCATTACTACTTTTTATGGAGGGCCATACAATTCGTGATCCTGCATTATTGATTTTATTGAACAAGTTGAGGAAAAGCAACATTTTATGGATATCTTTCATAGTGTTAAAAATATGTAAAACACTAGTGGTTTATCGATTTTAATGCATTGTGCAATATCAATCCCAGATGTGGCGTCATATGAAAAAAAAATACACAAGTAAATGGGTAGTCAAAGGATTGTTTTAAATTAAAAGGCTTTAAGACACAAGAAGGAATAAAGATTAAATATTTATGGTATATTTGAAAGCATCTTTGCCAAAAACTTATAATTTTAGAACTTTAAAAGTTTTACACCAACCATTATGGCATAACAAAAATTTTGCATTCCCATGACAAAACCAATAAAGTGGCATATGCACCAAGTAAAGACTGATAAGCCTGACCATCTGCCCAGTCTTATCTGAAACTTCCCTGTCTGCAAGAAGAATATGAGGTCTTTAGCAGCCTTTTGAGTGCTATGCCAAGACTGATCAGAATATCTGGATGACCAGTCTTCACTTAGTACACTTGTCACTCTGTTGGGTTTCTAGCAGTTACACTTTTACATTTTTTATCCCTTACTCAAACTCTTTGTCTGCCAGCGGGCAAACTTTGTTGTACATGATGATCTTTGCAAATGGTTTGGACCCAGACCAGGCTTGACAGAATGCGGGGCCTGATTTGGATCCAAACTTTTGAATACTGATAGTGGTACTGAAATAATTTTTGAAAAATTATTTCAAAAACAGTCAGCAGACGACAAAAAACTCATGAAATCATAAAAGATTACTTAGCATACAAAAGAGAGTTTCATAACTCTATCCTGTAACTATCTGAATGAAGTTTTGTGTTTAACCCTTTGTATTCTTATGGATTCTCCCATATAGTATGGGACTGCCCATTGTATACTTTAAGGGGTCACAGGTAGAGTTTTCTGAATTAAGATGCATTTCTGCCCATTAAGGTTGTTTTAATGTAAGCAAACAGTGCAGACCCTGGTGAAATGCAGCATTATGCTGCATTTCATCTGGGTCTCCACTGTTTGCAAAAGTACCCATTTAGGGATTTCCAGTACACGTATAGATTATTACACAGGTTTTTGATCTCAGCCCTAGTAGACCGTATCAGCCAGAGCCCGAGGGCCGGACCCGAAGGGTGAGGGCTGATACGGTCCGAGGGCAGAGCTTGGATCAAAAAAACGTGTAATAGTATTTTATCATATACTTATGTGTGTAAAAGAGCTAATGAAATATTCTATCAATTTCTTTATTTTGACAATGATCACTAAATTAAGTGACTTTATCAGCCGCAAAGGCCCAAAGACATTTCGTCAATCCTTTTGTTCGCGAAAACGTTGCCTGCGGTTATGACGTTGTGAAGTTATGGCGTTCGAAAGTTTGACACTGTTGCCATTTTGTATGGAGATACTCGGTGTAAGAAAATGAATATTTCAATGTTTTAACAGTATTTTCAGTGCGATTTTGGTTGGAAACAGGTAAAATATATGCAAGAATACGTCAACTTTCTTTATTTTTTACTACTGTTTTGCAGATATTCCCCGCTTTTTTCTCCAGGGCTAGATCAATTGCTGGGGAGGGCGGGACAGAAAAATATCAGCCCTGGTATCAGCCCTGGTATCAGCCCTCTACTTGACTTTTGGATCCCAGGGCTGGACAGCTCTATTTGACTGGGCTGATACGCTTGGGCCAAAAGTCTAGTATCTAGGGCAATACTAGTATAAGTATATGATAAAAAGGGTTACTGCCTTGCCAACAGACAAGGCTGTATGAGAAATCAAACTGAATGATAGCTATTTGTTCATTCCAAGATAAAAGTCACTCTTATACATACATGTCAAAAACAAGCAACTTAAAAAATACATCAACAAAAAACAATCAGATCTTACACATAAGCACATAGATCTAGTTATTGTTAATCAAAGACAATACCTTGTTTAACTTTAATATCTATGACTGAAATTCCTCAGCTGGATGAGGCTGATTTTGATGTGACAGTAGACGTTTTTGAACCACACCAGAATATCACTCAAATGTCACCTATTTTCCTACACAAAAATACAAAATCCAGTATCACACTACTAGTGTTTTCTGATTCCGTTTCACCATGCTACATATTTTGCCCAAGTTCCCACTACTTTTGCACTGGTACTGCATTTGGGTAAAGCCCAGCAATGAGCAGAATATGAATCCAATATTAACTATGTCATTTTTTCCCATTGTTCTTGTTAAACATGTTGAAATTTTCGTTGTTGTTGTATATTACATGCTCGGAAGAAAGACACAACGGTTGTCTGCTTTTTTGACGTCATATGTATGCGATGACGTTGCATAAGGTTTCTCCGCTAATGCAACAGGAGGAGCTAGACGTACAAAAATGAAAATTTATAGAAAAACACGATAAATTTGGTACCAAAAAGGTTACTTATGGTCTAATTAAGAAAACATGTACCCACATGTTATGTTTTCGTTCACTAATAAGAAAGTTACAGATGTTTGAAATTTTGAGGTGGACTCGAGGAAGAGGATTTTCAAAATGGAGGTCTTTAAATTCTGTCAGCTGGGAACAGCTAATGTTTTACTACTCTGGTGAAAATTAGAAGTGTCATCATGCCATACACATACCAGTCAAAGCATAGTGCATTGTTGTTATTTTTTGTAGGTATATAATAAATACAACATTACTTTAGTAACTTGATCCGATGGGTAGGATCACGTCTCGTGGGTGTGCCAGGAAGGACCTGATCACACTCCACTTCATCTTGTGTGATCCGGATGTTCCTGGTGCACCCACTTGACGTGATCTAATCCATCGGATCACATTACTAAAGTAATAATGTGTATGTATAACTGACCAATGCCATGCAAATAAGAATGTAACAGTCCCACAAACAAAATGGCACATTGTTCAATCTCCCACAAATAATCTGAGGTTCACGTCTCATGGGTGTGCCAGGAACGACCGGATCACACTCGACTTCGTCTTGTGTGATCCGGATGTTCCTGGTGCACCCACTTGACGTGATCTAACCCATCGGATCAGGTTACTAAAGTAATGTGTATATATAATTGACCAATGCCATGCAAATTAGCATGTGACAGTCCCACAAACAAAATAGCACATTGTTCAATCTCCCACAAATAATCTGAGGTTAACCTTACAATTAGTGGATGGATGCATACATGCTTAAGGTAGGCTTGGTTTTTCATAAAGTTGAATTTATGATACTGCGTCTCAAAAATAAGTAGTTTTCAACTACAAATTCTCATTCTTTTGTAAACCTAGTATTTTCAGATCAGACAAACATGAGATAGTTCACAGTCCTTTTGTACTTATGGCACATGAAGGCAACAAAGGTTATTAATAGAAAATCTTTGAATACACACTCTTATCTAAAGGGGTGAGCAAGTTCATCGGCGACTTGAGATTTCCAACAACCTGGTATGTGCGACCAGCAAAGCCTCTGATCAGCCTGCACATACACACAGTCTGATCACAGCCTTTGCTAGTCGCTTGAATAATCTATGAGGGTTAAGCTACTGACTGAACATTATTTGGTGTTTCTAAGCTTACAATGAGGCTGCACAGGCTCGTCTGAGTCTACACTTGTCAAAATGCCATATTGTTGGAAATCACATGTTGCGGCTCAGTTGTAAGTGCTGAAGTCTAATGAGGACTTCAAGAGTTAAGAGAGAGCACAGGCTATGCCATATATGAGCCAGCACATGAGATTTTGGTATTTATCACAAATCCATAGCCACTCATTAATCCTTTCCTACATGAATATTCTTATTCCATCTCCTCTCAATCGTGCAATGGAACCGACTGCCAGCACACATAGCACTTCTGCCCACCCTTGATTCCTTTAAGAGGGCAGTGTGCACAGTCAGTCACTCAATGCCATAAATGTCAGTGTACCGTTTTAAAATTTTTTAGCCCATCACTGTCAGCCTGTTACCAACTTTTAACATTTTAACCCTATCATCTTTTATTCCACTCCAACTAAAAAATCTTATGGGAACTTTTAATTTTTAAAAGCATTTCTTCCACTAACACCACACCGCACCTGCACGTAATCTCCGAGAGGGGGTGTCTGTGATGCAGTAGATAGATAGATAGATAGATAGATAGATAGATAGATAGATAGATAGATAGGTAGGTAGGTAGGTAGACAGACAGACAGACAGACAGACAGACAGACAGACAGACAGACAGACAGACAGACAGACAGACAGATATTCATGTTTGGCTCCACCCACTATGAATACTTTTATAAATAAAGGTTCATGTTGGTACATAGCACAAAGAAATTACTTGTCAGGTCCACTAGTGTATGATCAGATATATTGTATTCCCATAAGCAAACAGAGTAGACCCTGATCAGGCAGCTCTTACAAGAGCTGCCTGATCTGGGTCTGTACTTTTTGCAAAAGCTTCAAATGGCGTCTCTATGAGGTAAAGAGTTAAACATGAATGCACAGCTGCCTAGTGGAGCTAGAGAAATAATTTTGGTCTGACCTTTCAGTTATGTCCCTTCTTTGTGTGTGCAAGCAGCAAGGGCTCTGGCAAGAATGTGCAGCTGCAAAGGCTTGCTTATGCCTTCGCTTCTCTCATGTAAGACATGTACCACAATATCTGCTATTATATCTGCCTAAATGTGAACAAACCTGTCTTTGGGATTTGCAAACAACAAGGAAGTAGACCAGCCTGTGCATTTGCACAGTCTGATCAGCACCTTTGTTATTCGCTTATTAGAAAGTATCATATCTAAACTTGCTATGAGTGAAATTTCAATTTTCCAGCCAATCTCTGTAGCTGACCAGGCTGGTTTGGGTATAACCTGGTCAGAAACACCAAAGACAGGTTTTCTCGCAACAAAGCCCATATGATTTCAATGAGGATAAACAATGTATAATTGACCGGGCCGCATAGCGCAGTCGGTAACTTGTCTGGCATCAGATACGAGTGTGACTGCAGATCCAGGGGTCTCAAGTTTGATCCTGGCCAAGTCCCATACCATCCTTGAGATTGATCATGAAATATTTTTTTATGGCCATTCTCCTCTCTTCAGCTGAATCATTCAAGAAGGGTTGTTGACGGGTTGTTGTCAGTTACAAACGAAAGTATGTGCGCAAAGTACTGGTTAACTGCTTGTTCAAGCTTGCCCAGGAAAAAGTATGGTTAGGTGAACTGACCGTCCCACCATGACCATAGCTGTTGACTTGGGACATAAAGCAACAAAACAAACAAACAATGTATAATTGCAAAAAAATGACAACAAAATAAGAGCATCGACATGTGATTTCCAACAATGTGGCATTTTGACATCTGTAGACTCCCAACAAGCCTGTGCAGCCTCTTTTAAAACTTAGAAACTCCAAATGATGTTTGGCCAGTAGCCTAATTCAAGCAACTAGCAAAGGCTCTGATTAGCCTGCACATATGCGCAGGCTGATCTGAGCCTTTTGCTGGTCACACATACCACATTGATGGAAATCTTATATCATGGCTCATAATATCACTAACAAATGAGCGAAATAAAAACATTTGCATGAGCACATGAGATTTTGGTACTTAATGTATTGGTGAAAAGCCTAGTCTCTGCTTATGTAAAGTAAACCCTGTCTAAAACAGCCACTCAAAAATAGACAAAACAAAGGTCTTAATGACAAATGGTAGCTTAATGAACGTCGAAAGTATTGCAGAATGCTTTCTTGGAGCATTCTGCAATACTTTTGGCATGCATTTAGCGATAATCTGTCTTGAAAACCTATTTTTGGTCTTCTTTTTTGAGTGACCTCTTAAGACAGGTTTTACTGTAGAATCAGCAGTCAATATACATATATTAAATAAGTGTCTGTGTCAGTGTTTAGGTAAAGTATACTACCCAAATGACAACTGTGGTTAGTTTGATATGCTTTGGCCCATCATTTCAGAAAATGACCCACCATTTTTTGCTCCATGGGTCACTTCGGCCCACCAATTTTGAACAAATCTGAAGCCCTGAATAGGTCTTGAAAACCAATTTTGGTCTTCTTTTTGAGTGGCTGTTTAAGATAGGTTTTACTGTAGTCCCACCAGAGCTTTGATTCTGGCATACACAAAGTATAGAAAGAGGTGAAAGGTCAGACCAATAGCTAGACCTCTTACCCTACTATCAGCTTTGCATGCAATTTTAAATCTTTGCAAATTGGTAACACCAGGCGTGACCCATTTCGTTCTCACTGCATTCATCAATGCGGTTGGAATGGAATGGGTCACGCCTGGTGTTAGCGAGGATGGCAATTTTAACCATTGCTTACTGGGAAATTTTAAATGTGTTTTGTCATCTGCTGATTTTTTTTTCAAAATCAACTTTTTTTTTCTTTCGAAATGGTCTTTTTCCTATCCTTTTGTAAAATTGTCCCTTTATAACATGATTCGCCTAAAACACAGTTCATTCCTATGGACCATAAATATAGCCTTATAAAGGGACAGCACTGTAATTTCTAACAAATGAATTTATATCACTGATGCTGAACAACCTTTACAGAAGTACAAGCTGGTCTTTGTCTTTGTTATTCACATTTCTTGAAAGGCAACTCATACAATATTCAACAATCTGATGAGCTTAGAGATTTTAGAAAATTTGATAGAAAGAGTGAATATATTGTACTTTCTAACAAGCAAATATCACTGATGCTCAACAGCCTGCACAGAAATGTGGGCTGGTCTGCACCTTTGTTGTTCATATTTCTTGGAAGGCAACTTGTACTCTAACAGGCCTGCTCAGCTATAGAGATGAACTAGATTCTTAAAATTTTGATAGAAAGGGTGAATATATTGTACTTTCTAACAAGCAAATATCACTGATGCTCAACAGCCTGCACAGAAATGTGGGCTGGTCTGCACCTTTGTTGTTCATATTTCTTAAGACACAACTCCTACAATAATCATCTGTCTGACAAGGACGCTTGAATAGCAGCTTGCAACATATCGTCTTCGTCTCGGCTGAACTCCTATCAATAGAAAGAATACAATTTAACTCTTTCCTTGCTAGCGGAGACTTTTGTCGTCTACTGATAATCTTTGCAAACAGTTTGGACCCAGATCAGGACCGACAGAAGGTTGGTCCTGATCTGGATCCAAACCGTTTGACACTCTGATAGTGTTTTTGAAAGAATTTTTTGAAAAAGTTAATTTTGAAAAAAAAAAGATAAGCAGACGGTAACAAAAGCATGGAAATTTACCCAGCATGCAGAGTTAAAAACCCTTTGTCTCACATGCCAGTATTGTATCATAGAACCACTCGTCATCCAATGAAAAGTGTCAAAACTGGTTACCTAAAATTTCTCACCAAATATTGTTGCAAATATCTAACCCTATCAATCCAGACAACACCTTACATAAGAATATGCATTAAATTGACACTAAATAATCTGGAAAAACGGTTCCTTCAGAAATAGAGAGACCTACAATATTAGAAAACAAGAGACTGGGTTTTATTGAGTCTGTTCATGAGAACTAATGGAAAGTGTAACAATTCTCACGCCCCCTAGCACCAGCTTAAGAAGTATACTAAAAAAACCTTAACCAGTACTTTGGCAAACAGTGAAGACCCAGATGAATGCCGCACAATACAACATTTCATCAAGGTCTGCAGTATTTGCCATGATAAAAACAATCTTCAGGGACTACATAACATCTTAATTTAGAAATTCTAACCTGCTTCTTGATATATATACAATGAACCATCCTAGACTCATCAGGGGACAAAAATTCCACTCGTCCGCTAGTAATTACGAGTGAAATCTAGAAAAGGACGAGTAAATTTGAGTGCTTTGGGAAGAATTACTTGAGGAAGTCATATTACTCCCTTATGTTCTTTATTGCATTCGCTTTTAAAGGACAAGTGCATGTGTTTGAAGGACGAGTAAAAATTGGAAGTTACTCATCCTGCAGGACAAGTACAATATTGAAATAGTTTTGTCCCCTGCTCATTGTATCAAACCAGGTGGAAAAACTCATTACAGTCCAGTCCCTTTATCACACTATATTTACATTTTCAAAGCAAGCCTTTAATGAATCTTTAGATTTTTGTTCATTGCCTCATGATAGACATAAATTTGATTGACAGCTGTCAAGCTCACTTGCCTGTGCAATACCCTTTGAACATCAAATTCATTCGCCAGAAGTGACACTGGTGTTGTGATTGACAGCGAACCACATCTGAGTCGCACATGCAAAACAAGCCTTTTGTTTGCTCCATTTGCTGTCCATGTCCACACTGGCTGTTCCTCTTTTTTGTTTTACACTCCAACAAAACCGTTAATATGATTACATATTTTAATACAAAACTGCTTTTCCCCTAAATTATGAATAATTTCTATATTCTAGATATTTATGATAAAATGCAAATATTATTGTAAGCAATAAATTCAGTTTTTTCAGCCACAACATGACCGGGTTATATCCAAATCGGAGCTATAATGAGATGTGCTATAAAGAGACTGCACTGCATAAAATAGTTAACCCATTTATACCCAATGGAATTTCCCACCGTTATCAATTGGAACAGTTCATTTCTGTTTTAAGGTATATTATACAATTAATGACCTATGTTGAGGTAGACATGGAGTGTTATTGAACAGTAAACGTCATATTGACCAACGCGGAGATATGCATCTGGGCCAATCAGAATATGTTTATTTATAGATTATATAATAATGGGTGATATTTTTCATTTTTATTCAAATTTTAATAGAACATTCTGCAAGCAAACGGTATATGATCAGACGCCGTATTCTGCTGCATCTGGTCTGAGTCTGCACTGTTTGCCTATGTCCCACAAAAAGGACACTAGGCTTATATGGGTTAAAGGGTTTTAAAAGCCTTACCACATAAGTGTCATATTCAAATTTATGTCTTAGGTTGAGATGCTGTATAAAGTTCTGGCTTCTTATGGATGGATCACCCCATGGCATTGAAACACATATAGGACACACCTAGAAAAAAAGAAACAAAACATGTTATGTGAGAATGATACTGTTTGTCCTTAGTTACTTTGTATACAGAACATTTATCATGTGACATCGTGTCTGGAGTGATTTAATGCCATGCATTAAAATCGACAAACCACTAGTGGTTTACAGAATTTGGTAACACTATGTATTGACATCCGTAATAATGTCACGTGTATATGTCTAAATCTTAGTGTTTTTCACGCAAAAACATGATTTAAAAGTAGTTTTAGGGTCATATGATAAATTGAATCTAACATTCATGCTCATGTAATATTGAATTTCTTCAACTTGTTGCAAAAAAGCGATAAAATCCTCGGCAAGCCTTGCATTTTATCTCTCTTTTTCAAATCATTTAATAAATTCAATAAAATGAACACTCATGTAAGATCCTCTATTTATAGTTTTCTTGAAATATGGAATTTACCTTCAAATATGGAATTTGAGAATTACATGGCACTTGATTTGGGGCCAAATATCGGCCCCTTCCCAATTAATAATGAGCAAAAACTTCCCAAAATGGTGTATATCACTCCCAATTTCTTATATCATCACTTTGGTGAACATTTTATGAAAACCAGAACAAAAATATCAAATTTTTAGATGCATGAAAATTTGCACAAAAATGTAAATATTCAGAGATTTTATGGTGGGCAATTAAAGTAACAAATATGTTACAGCTTTACATTGCTAATTTCTTATATGGTTTTTAATCTATTTAAAATGGCGGTCTAGTTCTTTTAGACTGGGGGGGGGTGTATGTGTTGTCATCAAAACAAAAGCTAGGTGCAAGCTTGAGGATACCTACCACAGAAGCTGAGTTTTCTTTGTGTACTTCATTACAATGATCCACTAGACCAGTACATGTTAGATTTGGTAATCCACAATATGGACATGGGAATGTGGAGCGGTTAGGTTGATCACTGAAATCGAATAAGTGATTATAAGTCACAAATGATGTTCTAAAAATCAAAATAATCTGGAAAAAATGGATCCTTCAGCAATAGACAGAACCTACAATATTAGAAAACAGAAGACTCGGTTTTGCTGAAAGTGCAACAATTCTAACACCCCCTAGCACCGGCTTAAGCCGTATTCTGCTTTCCTTCAGAACTCAATATTCCCAAAGGACCAGAATATGAAAATTATCAACACTAAATCAATGCAGGGGGAGAAGTTTTACCAACTCCATGCAGAAACAATGACAGCTGTTGTGACCTCTAAATTATCTGGAAAAATGGATCCTTCAGAAACAGAGAAAACCTACAATATTAGAAAACAGCAGACTCGATTTGTTGAGTCTGTTTATGAGAACTAATGGAAAGTGCAACAAATTCTCGCGCACCCTAGCACCGGCTTAAGAGGTATTCTGCTTTCTGCCAGAACCTAGCAGAAAGTGCAACAATTCTCATGCCCCCTAGCACCGGCTTAAGCCGTATTCTGCTTTCCTTCAGAACCCAATATTCCCAAAGGACCAGAATATGAAAATTATCAACACTAAATCAATGCAGGGGGAGAAGTTTTACCAACTCCATGCAGAAACAATGACAGCTGTTATGACCTCTAAATAATCTGGAAAAACGGATCCTTCAGAAATAGATAGAACCTACAATATTAGAAAATAGCAGACTCAGTTTTATTGAGTCTGTTCATGAGAACTAATGGAAAGTGCAACAATTCTCACGTCCCCTAGCACCAGCTTAAGCGATATTATGCTTTTCGCCAGAACCCAATATTCCCGAAGGACCAGAATATGAAAAATATCAACATTATAAAGTCAGAAATAAACTAGATATTGTGTTTGTGAAACACCACACTGGTAAATGTATACGTCGATTTGGTGGTATTTACGCGTATTGCCGGTACTTCATAGACCGGAAGTGGTAGATATTGGTGTTAATTAGATCATTTTTAAGTATTCGGCATGCACATGGCGATTTATGTAAGCATTTAGGAATAGATTTGAGTACCGATCATCCAGATCGGTACTCGAATCTATTCCTAAATGCTTACATAAATCGCCATACAAATACTGAATGCTTAAAAATGATCTAATTCTATAGTCCTTTAGGCATATGGCATGTTTTTCTATTTAGTATTAACACCAATATCTACCACTTCTGGTCTATGAAGTACCGGCAATACGCGTAAATAAACCAAATCGACGTATACATTTACCAGTGTGAACACTGTGCCCAAAACCATATGGTTGTCCATAATGGTGGTTCTCTCTATTAACCCTAAAGTGTTTGCAAAAAAATGTATCTAGAAATATTTTCACCTTAAATCGTCTGCTGTACATATTTGCTAACATTATTGACAAATGTAAGTGTAGAGACAACATTATTGACAAATGTAAGTGTAGAGACAAACCGATTTGATAGCTATAGCAGTCGGATTTCGGTTAACACTGTTTGACCAAAAGGCTTCTAAAATATTTCAGCAGGTGACAATTTGACAAAAGCAGACAACTTTTGCTGTGATTGGCGCTTAAAGAGTTTCCTAAATGGGTTATATTTTCTAATTCAATCCAATTAGGCTTTCCAATGAAAAGGTCATTTCATTCCAATATCCAACCTTAACAGGGCTGGAAAAATCGTCTGCTTGCCAGGAGAGTGCCTCCTGCTGCAGGATGAGTTGAAATTTCTAATGTAAACAAGGCAAATTTGACAAATTTATATCCCCCGACGAAGGGTTATTGAGAGAAACATGTAAATCACAAAACATAAATCCCATTTTATCTTGCCCTTAGTTCAGCTTCAGTATTATTCAGATCATAACAAATGCCTGTCAAGTATGTTTTAGTGCTTAGTTTAATAAAAAAAATATACTTGCATCTGCACAATTTCAATATATGACCTTTAAACCCAACCCCAGAGGTCTAGGGTGTGTGTAAATTCAAAGTGTTACCTTGCATGTAGGTCTTCCACTTTAATTTGATATGCAACATGACCACTTTTAGAAGAAAAAAATGACCTTTTGACCCCACCCGGGGGTAGTTGGTGTGTGTAATGACAGCATTTTTGCCTTCATGGTGCACTGTGCTCAATTTCCTTTAATTTGATATGCAACATGACTACTTTCAGAAAAAGATATAGTTTGACCTTTTGACCCCACCCCCTGGGTCAAGAGTGTGTCTGTGGGCAAAATATTTGCTACCATTTTGCTGCCAGCGTCGTCAGCTTTAATTTGATATGCAAAATGACTACTTTCAGAAAAAAGATAAAGTTTGACCTTTAAACCCCACCCCCTGGGCCGAGGGTGTGTCTGTGGGCAAAATATTTGCTACCATGTTGCTGCCAGCGTCGTCAGCTTTAATTTGATATGCAACATGACCATATTCTGAAAAAGTTTAATTTTTGCCTCCGCTCCACCCCCTAAGTCCACCTCACAGGCTCGGACCTAGACCTTCAAACTAAAATCCCGTTTGATATGTTTCATATCAATTGTTGCTCTGCCTGCATGCAAAATTTCAGCAAAAATATTAACAATTGCCTTAGTTATTGCAAAATTTAAATATTTGACCTTTGACCCCTTAGGCAGGGTCAAAAGGGGTGGGGTAAAACTTTGACACTGCCATGCTTATCTACAGGCACTGGGCAATCATGGTGTATAGGGAGAAGTTGTTAAATATAATAGCCGTGATGAAATGTGACGATTATCACACAAAAAAAGCTAATATAGGTTTTGCATTATAATTGCCTATACTAAAACAAGGGCAATAACTCAAGTGTTAAGGGGTCGATTTTGACCAAACTTATAGGATATCTTGAGTTCATAGTACTAATCATTTGTACCAAGAATGAATCAAATCTGACCAATAGGTACTGGGATATGGTTCCGGACAGACAAAAAGTGCGGACGACGCCAAAACTATATCCCTCCGACTTCGTCGGGGGATAATTACATGTATTCAGGCCCCCAGGTAAGAGTGCATAACTGAAAATTATTTTTCTTATTTCCCAACCAAAACATGTGTTGTGGGTACTCAAAAGAACCGTTTCGATGAGACGGTTCTCTTGAGCGCACAAAACACATGTTTAAACTGATGGATAGGAAAGTAATCGCAATTTTACGCAAATTATTTTTACTTAACTGGACCTATGTGTACTGAACATATTGACAAGTAGCACGAGTAGAAAAGATCAGACTAATTGGCACAAACCATGTTGAGGGAGGGCAGTGGCTCAGTGGTAAAGTGCTTGACTCGAGACCGAAGGGCCGTGGGTTCGAGCCTCACCGGCGTCACTGCGTTGTGGTCCTTGAGCAAGACACATTTATCCTAGCTTAGTACTGGTTCAACCCAGGAAGACCCGTCCCTATAACTGAAAGATTGTTGATGGGACCTAAAGAATCAAATCAAACAAACAAACAAACAAACCATGTTGAGACAAGAATGAACCTTACCTGGGATAATGTTGGGAGGTAGGCTGGACGGGATGGAATTCTGGTATACTTCTGTCAATTCTATCACAGGTCTGTATATGAGCTCGCATCTGTTTGAGAGGGATCTGTAACAAAGATCATCTGACCTCAACATAAGAGTGTGTAATAAAAAAAAAAGTCCTTATTTCTTAACCAAAACTTTTGTTGTGGGTACTCAAAAGAACCGTCTCAATGAGACGGTTCTTCTGAGCACCCAAAACACATGTTTTAATTAATAGATATGAAAATATAGTTACTCTTTTAAAGTCAGCAACCTAGACCTTTGATGCATACTGTATTTACACTAAATATTCAGTCATTTTACCTGAACAAGCCTATTTGACAGACATGGAATTTTTAGCGTAAAATTGTAATAATTTTCTTACCCATAAGTTGGCTACTCAAAAGAACCGTCTCATTGAGATGGTTCTTTTGAGTACTGACAACATAATAAAACAATTGCTTTGGATGAGAAATAAGAAAAATAATTTTCAATTATACACCCTTATCTGGAGGCCTGCTACCTGATGAGCTGTGAAAAAGTAGTCACATATGATTTCAACTTTTCCTTGACTCCCAATATTGAGCCCGAGATCCCCTTCTCTCCCCGCCCCCCCCCCCCCCAAAAAAAAATAAAATAAAATGCTGCAGGGTAAAAATTGGGGAGGAGTGTAGTACATGTACATAAAACTATATAGCATGAAAAGGGTTAAGTTCTCTGCTGGGGCTCACATCACGAGAAAACCTGTCTACGGATTTCCGACAATACAAGACTCAAACCAGACTTCTCAGCTACAGAGGATAGCTAGAATATTGAAATTATGCATGGAACAACTTTCCAGATAGCAAGTTAAAGACCCTATTCAGACTGTCTGATCAGACTGGCTGCGCCTTTGCTGTTTGCATGCAGTATAGTCAGGTTTTCTCGCATGAAGGCCCTTTTTGTCTTGGCCTTATCGGAGGGTCTGGTTGTCAGTGGACTGGGGAGGGGGTCCCATATAATTACCCAACCCAGACCCTCTTATCTGGAGAACTGCATTTTTTATTGAATATAATGGGTAAAAGTTCAAAATTTCCATAATCTTGAACTTTAGAAATTCAAATCGAAAAACTTGCACAATGTCAACAATTAAAAATTAATTTCAAGTTTAAATGGCCGATTGCCATGAAAATAAATCAGAGAAGCCATTATAATATGCCAAATTCAGCAAATTCCTGAATTCTATAACTGCCCCTTTCTGAATTCAGGAATTTGTATCAATACTTTACATCCAAGTTAACAATTTTTCAGTTATGTCAAGAGGATTTCCTGTCTTCCTGGGTTGAACCAGTACTAAGCAACAGATAAAGTGTCTTGCCCAAGGATACAACGCAGTGACTCTGCCAGCGGTGAGTCTCGAACTAGCAATCCTTTGATCCCCAGTCTAACGCTCTAGCTAACAACTGAGCCATTGGGCTACGGAATAATCCAGAAAACTTTCACCCATGAATATTTTGTAAAACATATAGCAGCGACATGAGATTTCCAACAATGTAGTATGTGCGACCAGCAAAGGCTCAGATCAGCCTGCACATACGCGTAGTCTGATCAGAGCTTTTGCTAGTCGCTTGAATATTCTAGGAATGTTAAGCTACTGACTGAACAGCATTTGGAATTTCTAAGCTTACAAGGTAGCTGCACAGGCTGGTCTGAGTCTACACTTGTCAAAATCCCAAATTGTTGGAAATCACATGTCGCGGCTCAATTATACCTGTTGTTTGCATCCATAACATAAACCTTTTTTTCTTTGCAGAGCATGCACAAGCTCTGTACTTTTCTTGAGTTTCTGTCTGTCAAACTCTGTCCTACATAGAGTACACCTTGCAACAGACTCTGACAACTGGTGTTTCACACATTTCTTGCAAAACCTGAAAGACATGTCACAGTATATACTCAAGAATGTTTACTTATAAGTTTTAAATTACAGGACACTTTTGAGGCTGTTAAACCAACATCTGTATCTGTTTTGCAAAAGACTGCATTAACTTTTGAATATTATGTCTCTGGTGGCAGTTTAGTCACTGTTTAGAAAAAAGAAAATGAAGGAAAAATAGTTCAGACAGAAAGATAATTAACAAGAGGAAAAGTATAGAAAGCTTCAAAGAATGGTTGATTGATCACAACAGAATTAACACTGATTAAAATGATTTAATCTGCAGTTTGCTGTACATGTATTTGAAAATAAACAACTTGCGATCTGATTCTACATGTTTTAAAATGTGATATTCACTACTATTCTGAGGAGAGGTGTTGCAGTATGGGAAGAATTTATTATACAACAACGACAACGAAGGTGGATTAACTGGTGCACAAAAAATCAAAGTTTTAGAAAATCATTAAACTAACATTATCTTGATGGTCTAAGTTATCACATATCATTATAAACACACTGGTCAATGTAAAAGCACCGGTGGTTACTATAACAAGCTGGTGGTGGCAATTTTACGCACTGGTGCTGGCTTAAAAGGTAAAAAAATCTGTACCCGTTGACTTTATGATTTATTTATAAGCTTGCATTTATTTAATTTGTGGTGACACCTGGCGCACAGACCATCGGTAACATTGCAGTTTATGGCTCTGCCAAGCAATTAGTGATCGGACGGCAAATCCAGCACAGTTCTGGAGTTTTGCCATGGCAGGTGCTTTTTTCTAGTGTAACTGCCTAAATTGAGGGGAATATGCATGTCTAAGCACAGCTGTTGTCATATTTTTATGTAAAAACATCCAATAAACAATTACCACTTGTTTTTTTTCTTGTTAAACTAGCAAATGTTTTATTGGGGAATTTTATTACAATGCACTGGGAGCATTTTTTAAAGCATTGATACAACTCACTGATGGTTGCACAGAAGTGATGTGGTTGCTAGTGCAGACTCCCCACAGCATTTGCTGTTCCTATAAATGGTACATAAATCGCCAGTTGAGCCAGCACATGATATTTCAGTTCTGTAAAGAAGACTCAGGTGAGCATGTGCAAATGTACAGACTCGCTAGAGCCTTCTCTGCATAGAAAAAATTAGAGAGTAGTAATCGTTTTTGGAAGTTATTTTATGGGACTATGATAAAATAGCTGCAGCTGTGCCCAAACATGCAGAATTCCCTCAAGTAAGACAGTACGTCACAATAGAAAAAAGCAGTTAGCACCTTTCACTGTCAAACTCCACAACTGTGTCGGATTTGTCAGTCAATTCATGAATTAAATTGCCAGTTGCGTGGCAGAGCCTTAAACTGCAATGTTACTGACGGTTTGTTCGCACAGTGTCATCAAAATAAAAATAAATGCAAGCTTATAAAGAAATCATGCAGTCAATAGGCATAGATTTTGTGGTTTTTGTACACTGATGACGGCTCAAGCGTGACTCTGCAAATGTGCAGACTCACCATAGATGCCCCAGAGCTAGCCCTGCTCGCACTTTGATAGTGTTTCTGCCTATTTTTCAGATTGGCCCCAAAACTTTTAATTTGATGAGATTGTTTGTCAGTTATGATACATTACAATAGTTAAGAATCCTCCATGCGAGCTTAACATTTTTGTGCTTCAATAACAGCAGAATCTAGTGCAAAGATTTGGCACCAGTAAAATGCATTTTAGCACCCCAGTGGCTTAGGCTGCTGTCTGTTCTAAGGCGGTGGTTCTGTTGTTGTTGACTCGTTGTTGATTGTTACTCCCATTATAAGATTCTGTAATAGATCTTTATTTGGTTACTTTATGTCCAATCTTGTCTTGGTATCACCTTGATGGGGAAGAGAGAGAGAGCTGATTGCTTTGCTTAGTTTGTCTTCCTGGTGTCTCATGATTGTTGTGTGGCTATTTCTCTCGGAGCCATTGGTTTGTCTGCAGTTTGTGATTGTGATATTTCCCGATCATACTCCCTTACTATTTTTGGGTGTCATTCTTGTGAACAGCGGTGGCTTTGGCGAGTATGCAACATTTGCTTGGTCTAGTCTGAGCCTTTGTCACAGTTCAAAATTCTCAAGTGGTTGTTCAAATGGTGATTGAATGCCATTTTGTGCTAGCAGCGAAGGCTCTGGCTAATCTGCACATTGGCACAGGCTTACCTTAGCCTTCCTCACTGTACAAAATCTCTTGTGCTGCCTAAAATGGTGATTTGTGTGCTATTCACGCCAGCAGTGAATGCTACATGGTGAGCCTGCACATTTGCGCAGGCAAAGTCACTAGACAATGCGATAAGTATCAAGATCTCTTGTGCTGGCAGGGAAGGCTCTTGGGAGTCTGCAGGTTTGCACAGGCTCGTCTGAGCCTTCCTCACAGTATCAAAATACCATGTGCTGGCTGAATGGCAATTTTGGTAATGTTTATGTGAACAGAAAATCCTGTGGTGAGCCTGCACCAGCAACCACATCACTTCTGTGCAACCATCATGATCAGTGCGTTGTATCAATGCTTTAAAAATGCTCCCAGTGCGTTGTATTAAAATTCCTCAATAAAACATTGGCTAGTTGACCAAGAAAAACAAAACAAGGTGGTAATCATTTTTTGGATGATATTTCATGGGAATATGACAACAGCTGCACTTAGACATGCAGATTTCCCTCAAATTTGGCAGTTACACTAGAAAAAAGCACATTATTTCCAAGCAATTAATGTAGATATGGTGAATAACTGCTTACGTTGGTGAAATTCAATTATCGCGGAATAACTTTAAAAAAAAATATATTACCCACTTCTGAAAACAGTGTGGATCCAGATCAGCTGATCAGGATACTCACTAAATTTGCACTCATAAAATCAGGACATATAAAGTAAACAATCCATAAACTTCTCGCCATGTGCTTATATGAGCACGTGCAGTTCTGTACTTTAAACAATTTTGGACTTTATTTCCCTGGTCAGTACCACCATGGTCAGATGGTCTTTCTGGAACCAGGGTGGGTAATAAATTCCGAAATTGAAAGTCATGTTATGAACCACATAAGCCTATCTCGTTATTTATCTAAGTAGAATTAAATGTTAAATTACACGTGATTGTTTCCACAAGGGACAGTTACAGGATCTTCAAGGATTTCCAGACAAATGGTACATGTGTATTTGTCCAAATCTTCAATGGACCCAGCTGTAGCCATTGCCAAAAAACGTAAACATTGGAGTAGCTTCCCTTGCAATAAATACTAGTTAATTCCCTTTGATTAGAGGAGAGAACAGAATAGAGCGACCAGACACCACCCACGTTATACAAGAACCCTTAAAGTGCAAAGAAAAAATGCATCTGAAAATGTCGTCTGCTGTAGTCGTCTGCTGCAAATAATTGCCCAACATAACTGGCGAATTTAAGTATAGAAGCAAACAGTGTGGACACAGAACAGACTGCTCCGGTTCCGGGTCATTTCGGCCCATAACAAAATCGGCCCATGTCAATATCGGCCCATGTCAATTTCGGCCCATAGCAATTTCGGCCCATAAATTTTGTCAACCTAGATTTCTGCAAAGGAGATTATATGATATTGAAAATACTTAAAATTGATAAATAGAGTTATATTGAGAAAAAAAAAATGAAAATAGATCGACTTTACAAACTAGTAAAGACTAGAAAACGCTTAGACTAGTATCTTTATTAGAAGAAATAAAAATTAAATCACATATATATTTTCCATTAGCAAATACAGCTTGCTCAGTGAGTTAAACTGAATAATTGGATTAAGAAAGAATCCCTTGCGTCTCATCTGCGAGCAGGAAACGCTCTGGCTAGAGTGTGCAAATGTGCATGCTCGTCTGAGCCTTGGCTGTCTGTTGCCTATGTGATAAACTGCAAATTCCTAATCTTTAAAACGAATCATTCTTATTAATTAGTATACTTGTGTGGATAATCACAGGTAAGCCGATCTAATTATACCAATTATAGACAAACATACCAATTATACATTATTATTCCTGTGGGCCGAAATTGTATAGGCCGATTTTGTTATGGGCCGAAATTAACATGGGCCGAAATTGTTATGGGCCGAAATGTCCAGGGACCACTGCTCCTATAGGAGCAGTCTGATCTGGGTCCACACTGTTTGCCATAGAGGCTTCTGAACATTTTGGCAGACGAGAAAAGCAGACTATTTTTGTTGTGGTTAGCGTTTTAAGGGTGAATGCCCCTGGGGATTGAACTCGGGACTCCTGGGTATGAGCAGTGACCCTAATATTGGTCACTGGTATGAGGGTACAAGGTGAGTGGTTTAGCCTATCCACTACACTATGTAGCGCAGCAGTTTATGTGATGTGCTTCTTTGGTACTATTATTTTAACTACATGTATTATTAAACAATTGGGCCACTGTATCGCCACATGGTATGCAATGTCCCGGTCTCTTGTAAAGCTAACGGAGATAAATACCAGTTGGGGCGTGACTAGACAGTGACCTAACAGTTGAATAACATTTTGCTACGAGCAGGCACATTGTTGCAATGCATTGTCAAGCAACGATGGTTCGACAAGCATGCACATAATCCCCAGAGCCTTCGCTACTGGCATCTCGTACCCAGTATACGGTACCGCAACACCAGTAGTGTGGCCTAAATGCTAGACCACATAGAATTGGAGTCCTTTGAAGCACGACGTGCCAAGAACCAGCTCACCATGCTTTTTCCAAAATCATACACGGATCAGTTGACATACCTTGTACCAGCTTCAAGTCGAACACGCTCTCAACACTCATAGAAATTTCTCTAGATCCCCGTCTCAGTTCAGCTTTTTCCCCCCGAACCGTCTGTCGTTGGAACTCCCTACCAGCCAATGTGGCTGAGGCTCCCAGTATGGTATCCTTCAAACAGGAGTTCTTAAGTATGTCAATTTAAATTGTCTGGTCCAGCCATGTAAGTACACTTTTGTGATACCCTCAAGCTATGCTGTCGGGAATTTTGTTCAGGGAAGGCAGTTTGGTTGAGGATTGAAGAGTGGAAATGCATTGGCCCAAACTACTCTTTTTTCTGGCTTTCTATTAACTATACTTCTAACATTTCTATCATACTCTCTCTCTTTCTTATGCAGCACCCCCACGCGCTATAGTAGTCAAGTGTGACGACAGTGTGTATGATGTAGATGTAGAGGTAAAGCAATAAGGGTTTTGAGCATATGCGATAAGTACTAAAATTTCACGGGCTGGCCAATATGTATGCTTTAATATGTTGGCTCTAATAATTTTTCAGCGCAGTTCATTAAAATAATTTCCCATTATAAAAAGATTGGCTATAACATTAATGTATTGCAACAGACTGCATGCTTGGTAGTCTACCCAATCACGGTTGGCAACTTTGCTTTCCTCTTTAATTGCACGCCGGTGGGTCGGACTTCAGACTCTATGATGGTTTCGACTTAAAGACTTATCTATTGATGAGATGCTAGGGGCCTGATGCTTTGGCTGTTTGTCGGGCCCACCGGGGTTTACCTGTTGGATTTGTTTTGCTCCGGTATTCAGTTTAATTTTACTGTTGAGTCATTATCCTTGCTTTATCTCCTTGTTATATCTTGATTTATATGTTTCAGGAGATGATGCATTGATAAGTTAGGGGTCTTTCATGCAAACCAAATATCTATGTGTCTTGATCCACATCTGAATTAAGGGTGAGGTTGGCGCCGTTAAACTGGTTTAAGCCCTCCAGTAAAATATTTTACTGACTGTTCCAAGGCGGTTCTTCTTTTGTGGATCTTTTATGTTTTTGTTCTGTCTTGTGTTTGCTATGTCTTTGTGCGCGTCTGTTTATATGTGCTTTGTGGTCACCTGCTGGGAAAGGGCTGACCTCTTGGCTCTCGTTTGTGATGTCTACTGTGAGTTTGTCACTTTCCCATTGGTATCCTGGGTCAGGTGTGGTACTTGATTGTATCGATTCCTGATCTTTGCACCCTTACTTACTTTTATTGCCATGGGGTGCCATATTCTTCGAGGATATGATGGAAATCATAGTTTGTGTCAGATAAAGACAAGTCTTATATAGAACTTTAACTATTCATCTTAAACGTACTATACGCTTATTTATGGTTAGTAAGTATATAAGTTTGATGCCGTGGGTGCCAAGTGCTATCTTATGGGATATATGAAGTCAAGTGTTATAAACTTTTAAATGTCGGTAAATAGCTATACATAGCCCCTGGACATAGCTATTGTTATTTCTGTATATACTCTCCTACTTTAAATAAAATTGGTCTTATGTCTCTTTAGAACACAAACTATATAGTAAATACACACATATTTTGATGCGGTATGGTGCCATGGGGTGCCGTGTGGTGCCATAGGGTATTTAGTATAGTGTCTTGAGTTCCATTTATCTATCTATGTCTTTCTGTTTACAAAAAAGAAACCAATACTGGGTTTTATTACTTTGGGGAGAGATTGCGCCTATGTTACTTAGCAGGGCCGTAGCAACGAGTTTGAGATTGATGCGACCTTTTTGAAGCAAATGAAGGTGTGAACGCCGATGGCCTTTCCCTAATCTGAACTGTTAGGGTATTGCGCAACAGCAACACCCTTGTTGATCACCTAGAGTGAAAGCTACTAGTCGTCAAACACATACAATAAGGAAGTAATTGCTTTCCTTTTATATCTATACCTCAATTTTGCACTGTCGAGCTGTTCTCAGTGTTAATCTCCATTACCATTTAGGCCCTATCATGTTTACTTGTGTCAACTTGATTTTAACTTTCCAAACCAATCCTGAAAATCCTGTACATATTCATACTTTGCTGTTCGCATGTCGCTCTAATAAGATTATCTGATCCTATCTTCTTCCCATTTTAATTATCACTCTGTTGAACGGGTAGTTTCGAACTGTGTAAATGTGCATGTGCTATCCGAGAAAAAATGTGCAGGTATCTTATTTACAAAATTTATGATTTGTACATGCTTTACGTCACACTTGACTGTTAAGACGCGGGGGTTGCGACTTTTAGAAAAAAGCAGGGTATGATATAACAGTTAAAAGTGAAAAACAACAACAAAAAATTAATAGGAAAGGCAGAAAAACGTGGAAAGATTGGCCATATGCATTTAAGCCTTTCAGTCCATTTCCAATATGGCTGCATACAGGGCCCACGTAGTCCTCGACGGGACACACTTGTAAACACTATTAGAGCATTGGTCTGGAGAGCTCTCATTTGAAAGGAGCCAAACCAGGAGCATTGGCCAAAGTGGTGTCAGGTGGTCACCTGCTGGAACGACGCCATGCATGTTTTTGAATACCATACCAAGCTAGCAAACAGTGCGGGTCACTAGTGAATGGTGTTTCGCTGGTAGGCCAATGGTGGCCTATTTTATGCTTACTGGGTATTCCGTTGGAGTACATAAAGCTTCCCACTGAAGATGTTCGAGCATAGTATTTATCCTTGTGTTACTGTATCTGTTTGTTACACATCTCTCTGTCCGTCTCGATCTACCATATCGAGATTAACGATGTAGTCTTAGGCGTAGGAGCTAAAAAAATGAGCTTGGGCATGACTGAACAGCAGTACTCTGGTACCGGTCTTATAAGGGAGAGGTGTGCATCAGTTGTTTATTTCTTCATTACTGGCTTGTAGATTTCTTCACAAGAAGCCTAACTTGCTGTCTTCTTTCTTGACGGTCTGATCGATTTGCTTGCTGAATTCATGGCATATTGGATTGCATTTCCGCTCTGAGATATTGTGTTGAGTACTCGGTTGCTTTTGCAGGTCACTTGAGATTGTAGGTTTACGAATGTGAATTCCTAAATCTGACGATTCTCTGTGTGCTACACTTATCTGGATGGAAGACCAAACCCCACATTTTATACCACTCTGCAAGTTAAAGCAGGTCTTGCTGTAGAATTTCTGCATTTTGTCACGGCTATATCTTTGTGTACAGTATGCGGTCATCAGCGAATAACCCGGTGCTTGACTGAACGTTATTTCCGGAAAAATAACTATTATGTTCTCAAGACTGTTCCTTGATGCACACCACTGATAACTGTGATGCGGTCAGATGGTGTGCCTTCTACTTGCACTTACATGGGTCTGTCAGTAAGGAAGGCTTGGATGCTGAAAGCTTTAACGCTTAAAGCACCAAGAAAAAAATGCAACCGAAAATGTCGTCTGCTGAAGTCGTCTGCTGCAAATAATTGCCTAACATTACTGACGAATTAAGTACAGTTCTAAGAAAACAGCGTGGACCCAGAACAGACTGCTCCTATGGGAGCAGTCTGATCTGGGTCCACACTGTTTGCCATAGAGGCTTCTTCAACATTTCAGCAGATGAGAAAATCAGACGACTTTTGTTGCGATAGGCGAATTAAGGTTTAAATGTGTCCCTGCTGTCGTGGTGCTGTTCGTGTTACTTGTCTCTTCCTCGTGGTGCCGTGGGTTTGGCCTATGATCGGTGATTGTGTCATTTCCTGGTCATACTCACTTGCTTTTGGATTCACCTGCATAGGCTGCATCTTATACCGTAGTGGCCAACAATATCATGCGCTGATCCAGAAGGTTTTGTCAGAGGGGTCCTACTTTGGCAACTTTTTTTTTAGTTTGATGAGGGAAGGAAGGATCCAGATACCACTATAAGTGAGTCATCATCAGCCCGCCAGCGTGCTGGTTTGGT
Source organism: Loripinus fragilis (assembly GCA_964019695.1). Taxonomy (NCBI): domain Eukaryota; kingdom Metazoa; phylum Mollusca; class Bivalvia; order Lucinida; family Lucinidae; genus Loripinus; species Loripinus fragilis. Next base: position 23,897,539 of record OZ026523.1, read on the forward strand.
AGCTTTGTGATTTTTCAGGGGATCCGGACCAGTATTGGTAAGAAACCCTATATTTTGTGATTTTTCAAGGGGGGGGGGGAGTCCGGACCCCCTTTCTCCCTTTCTGGATCCGCCCATGCATATTCAATTGACGCTTATGCAGAACACTTTCATGAGCTTTGGAGAAGTCAATGTTGATTAGGCCATACAGGTAATACAGGTGCTTCTCATCCAAGTCAGATTTATATCTGGTACATGTACTTTGAAAACCTATGTTGGTAGACTGTGAGTTAAGGCGCTTTAAAATAACACATTATTGGTTATTATATGGTGTTGGACATTGCAGCATCGACTGATGGTGAGAGAGACTGTCCTGTAGGAAGAAGTTTTGCACTTCTCTCTTTACGAAGATTGTTGTAACGTTAGTAAGCACACATACAGCCCATGGGGACTGTCCCGTTGTTGTAGCCTTAATTCTTGGAATATAATTGTCATGAATGGAGCTGTTTTAACGATCAACTCTTAAAATATCCTTGCTGATTAGCATGATTTACAAGGGTTACGCAAAAATGAGAGCTTTACCACTCTCTCTTTGTTGACCTTAATGTCAGACATTGCAGGATATGTACACCGTTGCTCGTGTCCTCTTATGTTTATACCCGTTTAGGAGGTCAGCTTCATCCTTTTGAGTCGGCATGGAGTTTTCCATTATTTCTAAGGGGTGCTTCATCACCAGCGCAAGTGCGGATCCAAGGGGGGGGGGGGGGGGTCGGACCCCCCTGGAAAATCACAAGTTATATGGGTTTCTAAAGGGAATAAGCAATTGGACCCCCCCCCCCCTGGAAAATGTTGGACCCCCTCCGGAACCTTGAAAAATGATAGTTTTCTTTGAAATTAACCATTTGACTTTTATTTTGTAAAATAAGCTGAGGACTAAAAACACAAAAACGTCAGAGCTTTTTTGTCAGATTGACCAGGACCCCCCTGACGAAAATTCCTGGATCCGCGCATGCAGCGTGTCCTTACGTAGTGACTTCATGAAGGAATAAAATCCCTTCTGCTTGGGCTGATGTTCTTGCTCTGGGTCTCTAACCTCAATGTGATCAATTTCAATAAGACCGACATTCCGCTTTATTTAGGGCTTTTGCCCTTGGTTGGTTTGCAACTAGTGTGATTGTGGTATTTCCTGGCCATACTAAACAGTGTAGCCAAAACGCTGAAAAAGTTTACGCACATCAAAGGGAGACAACTGGATCAAGCAATGATTCTCTTCGATTGCGTCCCTTTTCGAAATGGAAACTTCTCTTAAAGGAAAGAATTCGCTCCCAGATGGAGTGAATTCTTTACTTTATGAGCAGTTCCGTATAGTATGGAAAATCACCTTGACCACATTAAGTGACCGCCCTTGAATGTTACTATTTTTATTATGCACGTGCGTAACCTGCGTAATGGGTGCTACACCAATGTCATACTTACTCACTTTTATGTCTTCTTGTAATGCTTGATGTCCATTTGGCTCCCCCCGTCTTTTGAAGAGCTTGTTTTTTTGCCTGTCAGGCTTTTGTAGATTTTTTGCGGTGCTTCTTTTGTGAATCGTTTTTGTTTTTTGTCACCAGGTAAGAAGTTTGATGGGATGTACTTTTCCATTAAAACGTGTATCGTATTCTTGAAGAGTGTCCAAAGATATTCGACGTCCTTTTCACTAAATTCTCAGACCCTCTCGAAGTAAACCTGGACGGATTTTCAGAGCCCATGCAATTTTCATTTTCTCATAGTCCGCTTTTCTGTACTACAGGCTTTCCAGCAGCATCATTGAAAAAAACTAGGAGAAAACTTGGAAAATATTTACAAAATACTAGGGAAAAACTAGGAAAATTTAGGAAGTTTGAGGCAAAAACTAGGAGTTATTAGGTTATACGTTTTTACTTTACCCAACCGGATTACCACAGTAACCGTACACATTCATACTAAAAGACTGTTAAGCTAACTAAGTTTTCTTCTGCAGTCAACAGAGCAGACTCTTATATGAAATTAAAGTTTTTATAAAGACTATTTTAAGCGCAATAAAGGTTGTTTCACTGAAATTCTAATAAAAAAAGAGAGAAAATTAAAATTGAATTTTTAGCAGTTTTACTGGATCCTGGCCTTTTCCAGCCCTGTATTTGACATACAGAGGGTACAGCAAATCCTCAGCCAACAAATCACAAATTAAGGAAGCAGATCCCACTTGTGTGTGTGGTGTTTGACTCCTTGAGTTGTATACCTCACTTTTCCAACTAGTCTTGTGTTGAGCAGTGTTTGAGTGCAAAATTACAACACACTTCTGAAAGGGGGGTTCGGGGGTCCTCCCCAAGAAAATTTTGAAAACCAAGAAAGCAGAGGAAGTCATCTCTGGTCATTTTGCAGGGGTAATTTTACCTTCAGAAAATGAAGAATTTCTGAGGACAAAGCTCCCATTTATTGTATGCTCTTTTTAAATATAAGATTTGGACAGAATAGGTATATATCTGTAATAGACTTGGAGTGTATTAGACTTGACAAGTTGATAACCTCATATAGTGAATTTAGTATATCAAGATATTATTCAGATGTCAATAAACCCAACTGATGCAATCCATTAATATTTAACAGCCAAGTTTTTTGCACATGTCCAGCCTAATATTCAGGAGTTTTGCAGATTGGATTCCCAGGTCCGGCACATTCTTTCACTATAGTTGTCAGCTACTGGTGAAAGGATGAGGACAAAGTACTCCTGCCTTAGAAAAGGTGTTGTTAGGATCAACTTGTCATTCCTACATGACCTCAGATGTAAAGCAAGAAATCAACCAAAAAGCATTTACCTTACCTCACTCCTTTTTATGCTGCCTTATATGATACCTCAGAAAAAAAACCCTGACCATCAGACCAAAATAGAGTCTGTTTCACACTGGTGCAAGAGTTAGGTAGACACTTACAATGGTCTAAGGATGGATACAGCATTTTAAAACAACGCAAGATGTCACCAACATTACATGTCAACATATTTATGGTTTATTTCTTATGTTCAAACTGAACTTGCAAAACTCTAAGGTTCCGCTAGGGGGATTTGAATCAATAGTAGTCATCTTAGAGTATAGTCAAACCTTCAGTTATCACCTGAGAAGGCTAGACTATGCATCAGTGACAACAGACCACACAAAGAACACTAAAGACTGTCAGTTCAACACCCTAAAGATCTTATTCTGAAACAAAATCTCAAAACACTTATCGATAAAGTTGCCAAATTTATGAAAAACTAGGAATACTAGGGAAGTTTTTGACAAAACTAGGAAAAACTAGGAGCACATTTAAAAAACTAGGAAAACTAGGAAAAACTTGGAGTGCTGGAAAGCCTGTGTACTAGTAAACCTTTCTGGCAAGGCTCTTGAGCTCCATGGGCTTCAGAGTAGATTTGATGAAGGCAGCTTCGTGGTCAGATATTCCTGGAACTATCTCTACTTTGTTGATGAGGGTTTAGCTACTTGCAAAGAAAAGTTCAAGGATGTTGGAGATTCTCACTGGGTGCAGTGGCGGATCCAGAGGAGGTTCACTCAAACCCCCCCTCCCCCTTTTCAAATATCCTATGAAAATGAAATAATTTGGTCTCGGTGAAGCCAAAACCGAGACCAAATTATTTCATTTTCATGGGATATTCAAGAAATACGAGATCAATTCAGCAAAGCGAACCCCCTCTTATACATATGAACCCCCTTTCCTGAAATCCTGGATCCGCCCTTGGGGTCCATTACTACCTGGTCAAGGAAATTGTCCTTCATAATCGCTAACCAGGCTTTCCATGGTTTCCCCTGACCCCCTGTATAAATTTCCAAAATGGCCCTTTAAGTCAAAGTTTTTAGTCTTTATTTTATATAAAGGGAGTCAATTGATCAACTTTTCAAAAGGTAAATGGAGTTTCATGGAGTACTATTTGATGTATAAGTATTGACACTTTCTTCCTCTGGCAAATTAAAATCACCGCCTAGCCATAGATGGGTACCATTAACTGTAGGTATATGGCTTACTGTTATGGCAGTATTCAATTACCCAGCCATATGATTGGCTAGCCAGGCTCAAATGATAATAATAATTAGAGCATGAAATCTAACTCATCAGGTGTATCTCCACTGAAATAGATGGCCTCATACTCAGACAAAGTGGACCAAGAAGAGAATCCCAACCAGTAGTTTGTTGGTTCCTTCATCAAAAATATCACAATGCTTCCTCAAATTGGCATAGAACTATGCCAACACATCAACACTATTTTGTTAAGATTTTAGCAGGGGGCCTGATGTAGTTTTACATCTAACCCATGCTGCCAAGCTCCAGCATTATGGGCGTCTCGACACAAGAAAAAAACTGTCTTTGGTGTTTGCAAACACCAAAGGTGCAGACCAGCCTGCACATCCGCGCAGTCTGATCAGCACCTTTGTTATTTGCTTATTGGAAAGTATCATATCTAAAATCTCTGTAGCTGAGGAGACTGGTTTATCTCTTGCTTTTTCAGAACCCCCAAAGACAGGTTTTGTCGCGACGAGGCTAAAGGAATAAGAGACAATACCCTGTCACGAAGATAAAACAAGTATGACCAGAAAATGTCACAATGACAGACCAACCCATGACACCGCAAGGAAGAGACCCATGACACCGCAAGGAAGAGACACAGAACACAGACAGCTACACTGTAATAGTAACAACACAATAAAAGCAAAGCAACCAGCTCTCTCTTCCTCAGCAAGATGATTGCAAAAATAGAAAGGACACTTTAAGTACTACACCTCCCCCACATGCAATTGGAGCAATAACAAGTGAATTAACAACAACAGAACCACCACCTTAAAATGGGCAGCAGTTTTAGAGATATGCAGTTATGGGTACAGTAAAACCTGCTGTAAGCGGCTGCTCAAAAATAGACAAAACAAAGTTCTTAATGGCAAATGGTAGTTTAATGAAGATAGAAAGTATTGCAGAATGCTCTCTTGGAGCATTCTGCAATACTTTAGACCTGCATTAAGCGATAATTGGTCTTGAAAATCAATTTTTGGTTTTCTTTCTGAGTGGCCGTTTTACACAGGTTTCACTGTAGTTAAATTATTATATTTTTAAAGTTACAGGCCCCCTAGCAGACTCTCATAAAATAAAAGTTTTTTTAAAAAGGCTGTTTTAGGCAAAATAAATGTTGTTTCATTGAAATTCTAACAAAAAATAAAGAGCAAATTAACATCAAATTTTCTAGCATTTTTATCGGATCCTGATCTTTTAAATCCATGTTTATGATAGATGATGGTATGAAAGGGGTGCAACAAATCCTTAGCCAATAAATTTCCAGTCCATTAATCACAAATCAAAAAGGGAAGTACTCATGTTGTTTTTTACTACCTAGTTGAAAGCCTCACTTTTAACTAAAGTATTGTGTTGAGCAGTGTTGAATTGAAATTTACATTATATATTTTCTAATGTGGAAGTGGGGTTGGGGGTCCCTCCCCTGGAAAATTTTGAAAACCAAGAAAGCAGGAGAAGCCATCTCTGGTCATTTTGTAAGGACAATTTACCTTCAGTAAATGAACAATTTCAGAGGATATTGCTCGCATTTATTGTATGCTCTTTTTTAAATATAAAATTTGGAAAGTTATGCATATTGTCTGTATTAGTCTTGGGGTGTAGATTATAACACTGTTTAGATTTGCTGACATTAGAAAATCAGGACATTATTCAAAGGTTTTTCAGCCAAATTAAAGGTTTTAAAGGATTGCAACCAAATTAAAGGTTTCTAAAGGTTTTAAAGGTTCCACTAAGGGGCCTGAAGTTATCTAAAATGCATATATGGACTTTAAAACAAGCATTGTTTGAAGGATGTAATACACAAACATCCTAATGCTAGATCTTGGCAGTGCTTAAACCTTATGAGCATAATTTGCTTTAACAAGAGGTCTGATATTGATAGCCATCAGTGGCAAATGGCTCCTAAATTTGGCATGTTTGTTGGTGAGGATTTTGAAAAGAGCTTCCTACGTTATACTCATTACCTAAACTTCATAAAAGACCATATAAATTTTTATTATGCTAATTCAAGTTTGAGTATTACTACTGTCAAGAGTTGGCAATACTTTTAACTTCTACCCTCACTGGGATTAAATACCATACTATCAAATATTTTGAGCAAGTTTGTGAGAGGAATTGTAAATACCCATTTTGGTTTATTAAAAATTTAGTTAAGATTCTAAATAAATCAAAATCTATATGGTTTCTAGCATCTAATTTATTACATATCTCTATACAACTTTGCCCCAAAATATCACCGAAGAAAATCTTAACAAATTAGTTGAAACAACTTTTAATAGAGAAGGCATCTTTATTATGAGAAATATGCATTTCCACTTTTGAACAACAGAAAAAAGGAGCCGTGACATGAGATTTCCAACAATGTGCTACCAGCAAAGCCTCAGATCAGAATAAGCATATGTGCAGTCTGCTAAGAGACTTTGCTAGTTGCTTGAATATTCTTTGAGTGTTAAGCTACTGGCTGTACATAATTTGGAGTTTCTAAGCTTAAAAGGAGGCTGCACAGGTTTCCATGAGTCTACACTTGTCAAAATGCAACTTAGTTGGAAATCAAATGTCGTGGCTTAAATATAAGTTGTGGTCATGTTAGAAAGTTTGTGACACCCTCCATGAAGTTTTGGACAATGTTTTTATTAGATTTGGCTCTAATTTGCATGTACAAATTAAAAACATTACAACAGCTACTAATAGGCTCTTCTTGTTGCAGAATTGGTTTTGTTATGTTTATTAGAGAAGTTTCATGTCCTCATCTAACAATAATCAACCATATCTTCAATTATCTAGAGGAATTATGATATCACAGACACAGAGTTGATTGTTAAATTATTTCTTCTGCGACAGGGCATATCACAGCCAGTATTTTATGGTGATTTAGTTTTAATATAAACTCAAAGTATTATAAGCTTTCTTTCCCCGATTAATAAGCATGATAAAAGTGCGACATAAAATACATTAGGGGACAGTGTGCAAGTCTGGTTATAAACCCTATTCCTGCTTTATAACTATGGTTTCCTCATTAATTGCCAGATGATGGGGTCAAGCCTCACACTCAATGACAACAATGGGTTGGTGCCTAACCCATGTCTTTGCCTGGACTTACCATGGCCAAACTAGGTGTTTTCTCTAGCTTGACTATTTGTAAGTAAAGGGCCCTTTCTTTGTATCATCACAATAAGTTAATTTGATTTGATTAATTCCTTGTCGTGATACATTGCATAAGCTAGGAGTGTAATAAAGCACACAAAATGGTTTAGCTTGCATTGATGCAATGCAAGCTAACCAATTTTGTGTGCTTTATAACAGCAGAAACTAGGGCAAAGATTTGCCCAGGCTAATTTATTTATTGTTCGTTGCATTTTGAGTGCAGTTATCATTCAACAATCAGGACATTAATCTTTAGTCTTATACTGTGCATGGTATACCCAAGGTCGTGTACCATGGGATCAACTATTATAATCTTTTGTACACCCAGACAGCATGGTTTAAGTGATCTTATATACATGTATCTTTCACAAATGTAAATACACCAGAGAAGCTCTGCCTAATTTATTATTTTAAAGCTGCATAGTCTGTAACTTTTGATCTTCTAATGTTAAAAATAATGTTTTTATTTTTCAAGAACACAGTAAAAATACTCAAATTCAGGTAAACATTTTACCATTTTCGCAAATCTCAACAAGTTATCACTATCAAAACAACTGCATTTATGTTAAAATTCAACGGTCTAGAATTATTGGAGGGACGTAAATAATTACCCACAAGAGAAAAATACACCTATTTGATAAGATAATTCACTTTTCCATTGCAGTTTTCAGCTGTACTGAACATTTTTATTGTGAAAACATAGCTTAATTCTACTTTTATAAATGATTTAAAAAGATTTTTTTTTTTTTTTCGAAAAATGTTCATAGTTACAGAGTATGCGGCTTTAAGGCAGACTTTCTATGGAAAATCATCCTCAAAATCCTGAATTCAGGAATATCTCAAAAACATTCATCCATGTGATTATCTGGGAGCGCAGTGGCTTAGTGGTAGAGTGCTTGACTCGAGACTGAGGGGCAGTGGGTTTGAGCCTTCACGGCCTCACGGTGTTGTGGTCCTTGAGCAGAGACACATTTATCCTAGCATAGTACTGGTTCAACCCAGGAAGACCCGTCCTTGTTTAACTGAAAGATTGTTGATGGGACGTAAAGAATCAAATCAAACAAACAAACCATGTGATTATCTATCTCTAATTATGAATTAATTGGATACATGTCTTATAATTAAAATACTGGAAAATGAAGCCAACAATGTTTTTTGGACTTTGGGACTGATTTTCTTTTGAAAGTCAACCCCAAAGTCCTATATTCAGGAACAATCCTGACACATATAAATGACAATTATTGCATAAAAGCCGTCAGAGGCTACTAACAGTCATGTTTTAATCAGCACAAACACCTGCATCAACAAGGCAATACATGTGCTGCTAATGCACAGATTTGGTACCTTTAATACACTCGTTCCGGGCCACGTAACTTTACAACAGCTGGTCTGTTTATTGCAATTTTTATATGTCTTGGCCCTGGAAGATGAATATTAAAGAAAACGTCCAACCACATGTTGACCATGAAAAGGTGACAAAAAATTTGGGTGCATATTTTGTCAAATTCATACAACATTAATGATCAAACATTATTTTTCAATGCATTAATGTTCTCCTGGCCCGGTCCTATACTTTCGTGGAGATTGATCATGAAATAATTTCTATGGTCATTCTCCTCACTTCCGCTGAATCATTCAAGAAGGATTGTCAGTTACAAGCGAAAGTATGTGATGAGGTACTGGTAAACTGCTTGTTCAAGCCTGCCCAGGAAAAAGTGTGGGTAGGTTTTTGCTTGTTTGTTTTGTTACTTTACGTCCCAAGTCAACAGCTATGGTCATTGCGGGACAGTCAGTTCACCTAACCACACTATTTCCTGGGCAAGCTTGAACAAGCAGTTAACCAGTACTTTGTGCACATACTTTCGCTTGTTACTGAAAACAACCCTTCTTGAATGGTTCAGCAGAAGGGAGGAGAATGACCATAGAAATTATTTCATGATCAATCTCCACGAAAGTATGGGACCGGGTTGGGATCGAACTTGCGACCCCTGGATCTGCAGTCAGACTCCCATCTTTTGACAGACATGTTACCGACTGCGCTACGCAGTGTATTTAAGTGAACTGACCGTTCCACCATGACCATAGCTGTTGACTTGGGACGTAAAGCAACAAAACAAACAAAAAGCATTAATGTTCACCAGGTTAAAAACCGAGGCTAGCCTTGGGTTTTAACATCTCCCTGGGGAACTGGCTAATATTAATGCAGAAAAAAAAAAGTTTGATCCCAACACTATCTGTGGTGCCGGTATTTGACAACAAAGACAAATCACTGCTTTATATATAGATTATTGCTTTCAGATTCTGACCATATTCAAAGTTTTCTTATCAACTGCTTTGAGGGAGATAACTTGTTGCTTAGCAACAGAGCACACATTCTGGCCTGTCTTCCTGTTTCTCAAACATTATTTTTCAATGCATTAATGTTCACCAGGTCCCAAGGGAGATGTTAAAAACCGAGGGCCACCCTCGGTTTTTAACATCTCCCTTGGGACCTGGCTAATGTTAATGCACAAAAAAATATGTTTGATACCTACACTATCTGCGGAGCCGGTATATGACAACAAAGACAAATCACTGCTTTATATATGGATTATTTCTTTCTTTCAGATTTTGACCATATGCAAAGTTTTTTCTGTCAGAACAAAAAGTTTATCATTTGTGGCTAGCAGGCCTATGATATTGTCAACTGCTTCAAGGGAGATAACTTGTTGCTTAGCAACAGAGCTAACATTCTGGCCTGTCTTCCTGTTTCTCAATGGCGTTGATACTGAAACTGACTGACGATACAAGTAACAATGTCTAACAGTGTCTGTTATCACGGCGTAGGAACAATCAGGCGGACATGCAGTAAACCGCCGTGTTTGTTTTGAAGCTTGCACATAGCCAAAAGCATTGAATGTTGCTGTGTGTTTCCAAGGTGACTCATTTGTTTTCAATGACTCAGGTTGCCAAAGTAACCCATCAACATCGTGTCTGAGGCACAAAGCTGGAGGTTTTGAGCTGTCAAGGTCAGCATTGAACAGCCACTGGTTACTTCCTAGGTTGGACTGCAAAAAAAATTACAACTATGACAATACGTTCAGATAAACAACAATAATTTTTAGGCCAGTCCAAGTAAATCAAATATGGGTCTGACCCGGACAAATTTCGAACAGAAATGAATCATACAGATTTGAATAGGAAAAACACTCAGCTATTCCAGAAAAAAGTCCAAGAAAAAAATTGGGTCGCATTTTTTATTTTTTGGTTTAAATTTGCTTTTTTTTGTTACTTTTTGGCGAATTTTGAAAATCCTTTAAAAATATGCTATTTTAGCAAAATATGAATTAAACAAATAAATTTATTGAGCAGTAAGTATTTTTTCCACGTATATTCATGGTGAAAGTTATAAATAGATCTATATTATGGGATTATACATGTCATTTCCGTCTTCAAATAGCCCTTTGAGAGCATTGAGGATTAACAGTTATAGCGTGCCAATAGCAAGAGTGTGGATCGTTAGTGCAATATTACTATAATGTTAATATCAATTAATAAAGAATAACCTTGTCATTTGAAAATGTAATCTGATAGAATAAAACCAGCAAATGACAAATTTTGAGTCCATGTCGACACGGCATTGCATACACGCTAAAGAGCAAAAAGCAGAACTAAGCCTGGATATTATTCAATAACAACATTTATCATTGGCGTAACTGAAGTAGTTTATAGAATACACACTAAGATTGAGATCTGTGGTTACTCCCCACCCCCCAACCCCAGGGAGCAAAGCCCTGGCGTAATATGGTATAGAGCATTCAACGGGGCTAAAATTAGCTCCAAAGACACGAAATGAATACTGTATGCTTCATTTTTTCCTTCCAAAAATCAAAGTAAGTAGCTAGAGACCCTTCACTGACGGCAACAAGTTATACACAATTTTGTTGATTGATATACATTGATATGCACCTATTTGTTGTCACATGATACTGAATGTGAACCTGAGTAATGCGCAAAAATATGCAAAAAAATGCGCAAAAATAAAATAAATGAAAGATTAATATTATCAACAATGTTGTATGGTACCCATTTTTAATTTGATACAGTCCTAAGTGACATATTTCCGGCAGGCAAAGTTATTGCAACGATACTATTAGCCATTTATAAGATTGAGAAACATTCAACAACAATCAAATATAAGGTGAATATGGAGAGTCAAAATTGTTATTTTGTGGGAAATTTTGAGGAATATAGTATGCTAATAAACAAAAAGGTAACCTAATCTGATAAAGTTAGTCTTGGTTTGAGATCAGGATTTGCAGCCTTCTACTATGACACTAAATGTTTATTTTGCTGCAAAACTATCCAAGAAGGTATGTTTAAAGCAGAGTCACAAAGGTCAGAGAAACATCTTGCATACAAAGTAAAATCGGATTCCTTCCAACAAGAAGAAAAAGCAAAGTGCGAAGAGACGAAATACATTTGGGCAAATGAGGTCCTTGCTTGCATAGGGTACTCAAGAGATTTGACGGCTTCTAACAGCATATACCACTAATGTTGTAGCATTGAGTTTAGATTGGGAAAATACCCAGAAGAAGATTGTTATGAACCACTTTCCAAGAACAGAAAAAACTGTATCTGGTCAAATGCTTGATATTAGAGAGAAGATGCCTTTTTTGCAAGATGTAAATTATTTACTGGAAAATGACAAGGAACAACTTACAATTTATGATTTAATAACAATAATGGACCAGCTTTGTGAAAACCCATTTAGCTTCAAACACATGAAAAGGAGATTACTTGATTATTTTGGTGAAAGTTATAATTACTGAAATGAAGGAGAAGCCAAGCATAATCACTCTTAGAAGCATTGCTTGTAACATATTTCAGAAATTTTATAGTTTGCCTAAACCAGAAGGCCATGAAATACAAAAGTTAAGAGTTATTGAAACTGCAACAAAGCTGATACAGACTGATATAAAGGCGGTATAGAGTAGAAAAGATATACACCCCTCTGCTGAAGATATATCGATGTCTTGGTGTGCAACTGCACTTAGAATTTTGGGTCCAGATTTTTCATAGAAACATTGCATGGACTTGGTTTCTGTTCATCTTATCAGAAGTATCAGCAAAGTGCTGCTGTTTCACAACCTCTTGAGACTCCTTGCTTAATGCAGGGCCATTTTCTACAGTTTATGGCAGACAATATAGTTCACTGTATACAAACTCTTGATGGTCTAAACACATTCCATGGTATGGGGATGATAAAAGCTGTCACTCGGACTCCTGGTATTAAATGTAAAGGGTGTTAAGAAAGTTCATTCCGCTCTTCATCATAGAATTCCAAATCATTTGAAAAGGAAATATTGCTGAAAAAGTACATTTTCCATGACTCTATTGTTCCTTGTGATACTCTATAGCATTTGGCATCGTGTCTGACGTCGAATTTCTTCACATAATTATGCTTACTTTGGGTACTGTCTTTCAATCGTTCTAAATTTTTTTTTAAATTTTCCAAAAATTGTGACATTCTTTTTTATTTTGCATGGTTCTTTACAGCATTGCTGCTTAGTAAACATATTAAATACTTATGTAAGATGAATAACAACTCCATTTAGGGTCTCCTAACCTATTCGGAAATATTCGTATCACTATGGCCATTACCTGACAATGGTTCTTTGCCATAGACCCCCATTTTGCTCCTCGATCCCAAAAAAATCCGAGGGGTACTTGATTTTGAAGAGCATTGATTCCATGACAAAATAAATGATTAATCATCCCGTTGTTTATTTATTATCAAGTGTGTCCACTTTAAATAATTCCATTGACATTTATGTCAATAGACACATTATAAGTAAAATGATATGAATACAGCTTTTATTGCGGAACAAAATTTCTTAACACCCTTTACATCAAGAATAATGGGTTGAAACATAGTACCACATTCATTAAGAAGAGGTCAGGTGTAAAAGGCCAGACTAAGAACAGTCCAGATTTATCTTTTTATGGAATCAATATATAAATCATTAAATAGGTTAAATACTGTACAATATGCATGTGTGCTACCATAGATTATCATATACATATCAAAAAGTTTACATTGTGTTAGTGGTTACATGATAAAATGTATATTTCATAGAAATAGCATTGTTGCATATAATGTACAAACTCGGTAAAGCATTTTGTGATTAAAAAAGGTGTGAGATTTCTTTTCTCTTTTAAAAAAACAGACTTTTAGCGGAAATGGGATTTAATTGACGATTACAATCATAAACATATGTAAGACAGACACAAAACTCACAAGCATGACACACTTTTAGCTTTCACTGAAACAGTAAATAGCTGGTGAAAATATACCCCAAAAATCATTAAAATTTCGATTTTTAACCCAAAATATCTCCAATTCGATCTAATTTTTTTCTTGGGACTTTTTTTCTGTGCATGCTAAGCCTTTGTCCTAGCCATTTTAATAGGTTTCATTTCTGTTCGAATTTTGTCCCAGTCAAACTGTACTGGGACTGGACTTCTTATCTATTAGGCTAAACATAGGTTTCTGTAGCTCAAAAGAACCGTCTCATTGAGATGGTTCTTTTGAGTACCCACAACAAATGCTTTGGTTGATAAAGTTTCTTAACTAAAGAGATCAAAAAAGCTATGCTTTACTTTCCAAAATCTATCAAAATAAGTTTCTACTTTAGCATTTAGTTCCATTGGTATCAGAATAACGCCATCAATCAGCCAATTTCATAAACTCTTGATATAAAAGTTTTATGTAGGGGCGGTAGGTTCACCTAACCACGCTTTTTTCCTAGGCAAGCTTGAGTAAGCAGTTTACCAATACTCTGTACACATATTTTACTTTGGCTAGTAACTGACAACAACTCTTCTTTCAATCAGTGGAAGGGAGGAGAATGGCCTATGAGGAAATCTTTTCATGACTGACCTCAACCAAAGTATGGGACCTGACCAGGATCGAACTCACAACCCTTGGCTCTGCTGTCAGCCATGTATCTGCAGTCAGACATGTTACCTATGCCACCTAACAACTGACCTTTGGTCATTCTGAGGTCTATTTGACTATACATTTTACACTTTTATTGCCAAATTTGGCCTAGTCAAGGGTAATACTAAAATATTTTGACTGTAACCTCTGTGTAAAATGCACACTATTCTCATAGTCTCAGATTAATTGGATTAGTTTGTTTATTTGGTTTGATCTTAACTTCCCAGTCCTCTATTTTTCAGCTATGTTGGTATGGGTATTCTTGGGTTTGAACCAGTACCAAGCAAGGATTAATGTGTCTTGCTCAAGGACACAAGTTGGTGACCCTGGTGAGGCTCAAACCCCTAACCCCGGGGTTTCAAGCCCTCTACCACTGAGTCACTTCCCTCCTTGTTATGTTGTCTGATTCACCATTCTCTAGACTTACCATAAGTGTTAACCCTTAATGTGCCAATCGCAACAAAAGTCGTCTGCTTTTCTCGTATGCTGAAATGTTTAAGAAGTCTCTATGGCAAACAGTGTGGACCCAGATCAGACTGCTCCTACAGGAGCAGTCTGTTCTGGGTCCACGCTGTTTGCTTCTATACTTCATTCATCAGTAATGTTAGGCAATTATTTGCAGCAGACGACATTTTCAGATGCATTTTTTTTTTCTTGGCACTTTTAAGGGTTAAACTGTGTGATTCATCTTTTTTAGTCTTACCATGTGTGTTATGTTGTGTGATTCACCATTTACTAGACTTACCATATGTGTTATGTTGTGTGAATCACCATTTTCTAGAGTTGCCATATGTGTAAAGTTGTGTGATTCACCATTTTCTTGACTTACCATAATTATATGTTGTGATTCACCATTTCCTAGACATGCCATATGTGTAATGTGGCGTGATTCACCATTTTCTAGACTTACCATATGCGTTAAATTGTGTGACTCACCATTTTCTAGACTTGCCATATGTGAAATGTTGAGTGATTCAACATTTTCTAGACTTACCATATGTATAATGTGTGATTCACCATTTTTTAGACTTGCCATATGTCTTATGCTGTGTGATTCACCATTTTCTTGACATGTCATATGTGTTATGTTGTGTGATTCACCATTTTCTAGACTTACCATATGTATAATGTTGTGTGATTCACCATTTTCTAGACTTACCATAATGTGTTATGTTGTGTGATTCACCATTTTCTTGACTCACCATATATATTATGTTGTGTGATTCACCATTAACTAGACTCACCATATATATTATGTTGTGTTATTCATCATTTACTAGACTTACCATATGCGTTATATTGTGTGATTCACCATTTTCTAGACTTACCATATGGTATTTTGTATGATTCACCATTTTCTAGACTTACCATATATATTATGTTGTGTGATTCACCATTTTCTAGACTTACCATATGTGTTAAATTGTGTGATTCACCATTTGCTAGACTTATCATATGTGTTAAATTGTGTGATTCACCATTTCTAGTCTTACCATATGTGTTATATTGTATGATTCACCATTTTCTTGACTTACCATAAGTTATATTGCATGATTCACCATTTTCTAGACTTACCATATGTGTTATGTTGTGTGATTCACCATTTACTAGACTTACCATGTGTGTTATGTTGTGTGATTCACCATTTAGTCTCATGAGTAGAAAGTTGACGTCAGGATACATATCACATTCTTCTAGCTCCTGTGTGTTATAGGGCTTGTCCTGTTTCTCAGGGTCAGGATTCTACAATACAGTAAAACCTGTCTTAAGCAACCACTCAAAAAGAACACCAAAAATTGGTTTTCAGTACCTTTTATAGCTTAATGCAGGTTAAAAGTATTGCAGAATGCTCCAATGGAGCATTCTGCAATACTTTCGACCTTCATTAAGCTACCACTTTACATAAAGACCTTTGTTTTGTCTATTTTTAAGTGGCCACTCAAGACAGGTTTTACTATTTACTCTTTGCATGCTGGGTAATTTTCCATGATTCTTTAACGTCTGCTTATTTTTTCTTCAAAATGAACATTTTTGGAAAATTCTTTCAGGAAAACCATCAGAAAGTAAAGCAGTTTAGATCAAGATCAGGCCTGACATCTTGACATGACTGATCTGGATTCAGACAGTTTGTAATGGATAGCAGCAGACAACTCTAGCAGACAATCAGTTTTTTTAAAGTACAAGATTGTAAAAATCTAAAGTGTCAACTATAATGTTTGCAGCAGATGACACTTCAAATTATGATGCTATCAAAACTTAAACTCCATCTGTAATGTTTTAGACCTATTTTTTCGTGATCACTTTTATAGCGCTTCATTTTTCGAAAGTTTATCCAAATATCAAGTAGATAGGAACATATCCACTAACTTCTCCAAACGGTTTCATTATCCAAGATGCTGCAGTTACACAAGTGCAAATATGCACTCTTTGTACATTTTAAGCAATGCGCAAATAAACCAAGTCAAAGATGTCAGTCATAAATTAAAGTTAAATTGCACCACCCCAATTCACTTATAAAAGCGATGTTTGGCTTGTTCAAATATAATGAAAATCAAACCTGATTTGCTCATGCATTAAGCTAGTTGGATCATTTCGAAACCGCCAATTTTGGAGCACGTGCATACGGGGGAAATGGCACGCCATGCGAAAACCCAACCTTTGTTCCAACAAATGAGCCTGCTTGAAGTTGATTCTGCTTATGAACGGTCAATTCTGTTCATGCAAATGGCAGTTTTATGTTAAACACAACGTTTGAATGACGGTATATTCACTGTTTACGAATATTTTTTGAGATTATCTCTTTCTGTCACAACTATTCGAATTTGATCTGTAAATACAAGACTTAGAAATTCAGGAGGAATTCAATTTATTGCAAAATCTTCATCTAAGTACACAAAAATCTGTTTCTGCCTCAAGCACCAGACCTTTTGGCGAAGTTGGTGGAAAGTCTCCTCTACAACTTTCATTGCGAACACATTTTGCTAGAATTGAAGATAATAAAGTTATTGCGGAAAATTAGTTCTAAAAACATAACAGCAGTGAAGTTTAGCAAGTTTCAATGTACATGAGGGGTGTAGCATACTGACAGATGTTTTGCATGGAACGCTAGGCTTTATCTTCCACAAGGAGCAAACATGTCACAACATTTGCCATCTGCTCCAGTAGTGTGGTGCTTTAGATTAAATATTTATGCAATCTTTTTTTTAAAAAATATAGAATGTGAAGATTATACAAGGAGAGGATTTATATTCTGCAAGCCATCTTTTCTTAACCATATTATGATAATATATGGATCAAACATGTTTCTTCATGCATTAACATTTGCCAGGTCCCAAGGGGGTTGTCCTTGTAACATGAAAGAATGAAGAAGATCCAATCTAAAAATGTGGGCGCTATAGTGGTCACAACATTATCCATCAATTTTTAAGATGTTTGAGGGAGCTAACTCCATAATAGATGATGTGCACTTGATGAAATTCAAACTCATCCAAGATTTTATAGTTGTCCTTCTTATCTGCAGGAATGAAGACGATCCATCCAAAAATGAAGGCACTAGTGTGGTCACAACATTTCTCCCATTATTAGTCTCCAGACGTGTGGTGCACCATGCACGCCACGAAGCAGACAAGGTGGTCTATGAGGGCATTGACCACAAGTCGTCTGATATCTTCCACCTCGCAAACCAGATGAGGAAAGAGAATGTTGATGTTGTAGGCGACAAGCCAGTGAAGAATGACACTGGGGAAATGTCAATGAGCGAGGAGGCAAAGCAGAATGCGTGGGCTGAACATTATGAAAGGCTTCTCAACGTTGAATTTGACTGGGACCCTGATCACCTGTCCAATGAACCTCCGTTAGAAGGCCCTCCGATCCCAATCACTATTGACATGGTGATGAAGGCCATCTCAAAGATGAAGTCGGGCAAAGCTGCAGGTCCATCAGGCATAGTGGTGGAGTTGATCAAGGCAGCAGGAGATACAGGTGCCACCATGATCCGAGATCTTGCTACTGCAATTATCCGTGATGGCAAGGTCCCAACTGACTGGGAGGAAAGTTTCATTGTCTGTCTTTACAAGGGCAAGGGTGATGCTTTGGATAGAGGCAACTATCGAGGCCTCAAGCTGACTGAGCAGGCCATGAAGATCCTAGAGAGGATTGTCGATGGTCTCATAAGACAGGTGGTGTCTATTGACGACTCCCAGTTTGGCTTTGTCCCAGGAAGAGGCACTACAGATGCAATCTTTGTGGTCCGGCAACTGCAGGAGAAATACCTAGCAGTGAACAAGAGGCTTTATATGGCCTTCGTGGACCTAGAGAAAGCATTTGACCGTGTCCCTCGGAAGGTTATCTGGTGGGCCCTGAGAAAGCTAGGCGTTGAGGAATGGATTGTGCAGTTAGTCCAGGGAATGTACGCTAATGCACGAAGCCGGGTTCGTGTTGGCGAGGTTTCAGCAAAGAGTTTGAGGTGAAGGTCGGGGTCCATCAGGGATCTGTACTCAGTCCCTTGCTCTTCATCATTGTGCTGGAGGCCTTGTCACGTGAGTTTCGGGCTGGTGTTCCCTGGGAGGACCTATATGCAGATGATCTTGTCATCATTGCTGACTCCCTAGAGGAATGTGTCAGGAGGCTCTTGATATGGAAAGAAGCCATGGAGAAGAAGGGATTGAGGGTAAATGCAGGAAAGACAAAGGTCATGATCTGTAGTACAGGCCTGGACCTCTTGCAGAGTTCAGGCGAATACCCATGCGCTGTCTGTCGTACAGGAGTAGGCAACAACAGCATCTACTGCAATGGCTGCAAACTCTGGGTTCATAAGAAATGCAGTGGGCTACAATGACTGACACCAAATCCTGATTATAGGTGTGCACGGTGCATGGGAAATGCTCGCCCTATTGACGGCAGACCACAAAGTGAAGTCCAGGTCGGACCTGATAAGCTTGAGGTGGTAGCTTCCTTCTGCTACCTAGGTGACATGCTTTCTGCTGGTGGAGGCTGTGAAATGGCGGTCACTACTCGTGTGAAAACCGCCTGGAAGAAGTTCAGGGAGCTACTACCAGTTCTCACATCCCGCCACCTCTCTTACAAGACCCATGGCCATGTGTACAGCTCTTGTGTGCAGAGCACCATGCTCCATGCCAGTGAAACTTGGCCACTTACCAAGACAAACCTGCAGCACTTGCAACGCAATGATAGAGCCATGATCAGACAGATCTGCAGTATCAAGCCAGAGGATGTGGCCAGGGTAAGGTCAAGGGAGCTACTGGCAAAGCTTCAGCTTGAGGACCTCCACCTCATTTTGAGAGAGAGAAGGCTTCGCTGGTTTGGGCATGTGGAGCGTTCGAGTTGTGCAATCAGAACAGCATATGATATGCAGATTGACGGCAAGCGGGGGGCAGGGAGGCCCAAGCAAACATGGAAGAAACTGACAAAGAGAGACTGCCCTGAGTGGAAGCTCACCACAGTTGACCCTCAAGAAAGGAGCACCTGGAGATCAGGTGTGAGATCTGCTATGCTTGCAGCTAGCCAGTTACCTGGAAAGGGGCCCACTGATGTGGATGATGCCCCTGCACCTGCACGTTAATCAAAAATCCGATTATGATGATATGATAATTAGTCTGTCTAGCAAGCAAATTTTGTCCCAGAGAGTTTTGTGCTTAAATTTTCATTTCTTGTGTTTTCACTTAGTAAATAGTGGATTTGATTTAGTGGATTATTTTGAGGTTCATTCTTATTGGAAACCTGGAAGAATTCTGGACTGAAATTCTGTAAAGAATGAAAAAGGATTTCAAGGAACCTACCAACTCATCTGAAGTCATGCGAGCCAGCTGTGCATGTATGGCTGCTGCTTCTTCAGGATTTACAACCATTTCACCTCTTGTTTCACCCTTCACCACTAGCGGCCACATCCCCTCTTCTGTCTTACTCAGGATCAAATCAACTCTAGAAAAGTAAAGGCAAATATTTACATTCTCAATGTAGCTGCCTCATATGAAACCATAATTCCTAGCTGCTCGCATTTCTCGATGCAAAACATTGAGCAGTCACGTGGTCTATGCCGCGCCTCTAGGTGGAGTAACGTCAATGTCAACCAATAGCTTTCTTTGTTTTTCAACATTCGTGTGACGTCATTCGCGTATCGCCACGACGTTATGTACAGGACTTTCGTTCGCTGGCTGTTCCAACACCTCCGTTACAAATAAAATATTTCATTTTTCAAGGATAACTAATGAATTTTGGGGGAAGATAATTAAGTGTATTTGATTGATAATATTAAATGTAAATATAAGGATTGAAATTCAGATTTTTAGCTTGCATTGGATGATGCAAAACATTAGCATCTTAATGTCTCCGAGAAGCCCGACATTAAATAGCCTAATGTTTGCATCATCCAATGCAAGCTAAAAATCTGCATTTCTATCCTTAAATAGACGAAAGTTAATTCTTGCATAGATGTCTATTCGTATAGCTGTTTACACCGATTGTTAAATGAATGAAAATGTTCAAATCAGGAGATTCACCTGCTGTTTGAACATGGGTCTGAACTTGAAAATACTTAAAATGAGCCCTGTATTATTTGCATGACTTTATATATGGAAAGCGATGCGGACCAGACTGATCATTTTGCCAATGTTTTTGTTGCGAAAACGTTGAGTACGGTTATGACGTTGTGACGACGTTATGACGTTCTAAAGTGCACAGCCAAAGTCATTTTGTTTAGAAAAATCCAGTGTAAGAAAATGGACAATTTAATGTTTTAGCAGCTTTTTCAGTGTGAATTGGGCTGGAATAAGGTAAAATAAGCAAGAATAACGTTCACACATGTTTGTTTCATTGCACTAACACTCACGGGGTCCCACGGAAGATGTTTGAACAATCTGCCTATCGGCCTCTTGTTCAAACAGCATCCTCGGGACCCCGCAAGTGTTAATGCATGAAAAAAACATATGTGATCCCTATAATATTTAATCAATATTGAATATTAGGAATCGAAGCCTTAATAGTCTGTTGAAAAATGTAACATATAAACATATGAGACAGTTCACGAGATTTTGGCACTTATCCCATATACGTAAGGTCATTCATCCACATCATTTACGGTAAATGTTTTAAAATTTCGA
This sequence comes from Loripinus fragilis, assembly GCA_964019695.1. Lineage (NCBI taxonomy): Eukaryota > Metazoa > Mollusca > Bivalvia > Lucinida > Lucinidae > Loripinus > Loripinus fragilis. The sequence continues at coordinate 23,918,839 of OZ026523.1, forward strand.
ACGCTAGTTGCCTGCTGTAAAAGCTTAGACAAACAGGACAGTCCCAGATGAAGAAGCAGTGTGATCAGGGTCTTTCCTGATTGCTATTCTGACAAGCATTTTGCAAATTCTATGTCCTGGTAATCAACATTTTACTTAAGAACAGAAAAAGAAAAGTGTTGGAAGTTTTAGAACATTTACGAACATGCATAAGACCTCTGAATAAAAAATTGTATTTGAAAATTATTTTAAATTCTGACCAGTGTTAAGGAGATATTAACGAACAACTTACACCAGACGACGAAGGCTAATCACAAAAGCTCACCAAAAAGCTCAAGTATACTTATAAAAGCATACAGGTGGCCTTATTTTGCTGAATACAGTACTTAGAACAAAATAAAACTTTTCAATAGTGTCCACTGCTGATTACCATTGCTCTCAGTTTAGACACAGATAAAATCTGAAAATATGTTGGACCTGATCTGCATCCAAACTGTGTTTTTTTTGTTTCAAAAAGTTAAAGATGAATTTATCAGCATAATTACAAAAAGGCATGAAAAATGTTCTGACATGTAAATATTTAGAGTTACCTCTGACCATCAATTGTCCAAGTGCAGCCATCTACATCCACATTCTCATGTAGTGGACCTTTAAGTAGCGGGGCACTGTTCTTGATACCAAAGTCTATATGGTCCGTAGAGAGTGTCAAATAAATATTGGCCTTTGTCGTACTCTCTGGAACTGTGAACTGGACAGTAACATCTTCTTTGGTCTGTAGCCATGTGTGGTCAGGAGGTCTTGGGTCTGAAAACAGTCGAAATGTTATATTTAAATTCTGGCTGTAATTTATCCAAGAATTAGCACTTTCATGCAGTTGACCTTTTAGAACTATTAAAGGCACTGTTCTTGATACCAAAGTCCATATGGTCCTTAGAGAATGTCAAATAAATATTGGCCTTTGTGGTACTCTCTGGAACTGTGAACTGGACAGTAACATCATCTTTGGTCTGTAGCCATGTGTGGTCAGGAGGTCTTGGGTCTGAAAATAGTCGAAATGTTATATTTAAATTTTGGCTACAATTTGTCCAAGAATTAGCACCTTCATGCAGTTGATTGCACTGTTCTTGATACCCAAGTCTATATGGTCCTGAGAGAGTGTCAGATAAATATTGGCCTTTGTCGTACTCTCTGGTACTGTGAACTGGACAGTAACATCTTCTTTGGTTTGTAGCCATGTGTGGTCAGGAGGTCTTGGGCCTGAAAACAGTAGAAAATATATATTTTAATTTTGGCTATAATTTGTCCAAGAATTAGCACTTTCATGCAGTTGACCTTTAAGAACTATTAAAGGCACTGTTCTTGATACCCAAGTCTATATGGTCCTTAGAGAGTGTCAAATAAATATTGGCCTTTGTGGTACTCTCTGGAACTGTGAACTGGACTGTAACATCTTCTTTGGTCTGTAGCCATGTGTGGTCAGGAGGTCTTGGGTCTGAAAACAGTTGAAATGTTATATTTAAATTTTGGCTAAAGAACAAGAATTACACTCTCATGGGTTTAACCTTTCAGAACTATTAAAGGCACTGTTCTTGATACCACAGTCTATATGAACCATGGCATGTGATTTCCAACAATGTGGCATTTTGACAAGTGTAGACTCAGACGAGCCTGTGCAGCCTCCTGTTAAGCTTAGAAACTCCAAATGCTGTTCAGTCAGTAGCTTAACACTCATACAGTATTCAAGCAACTAGCAAAAGCTCTGACCAGGATGCGCGTATGCGCAGGCTGGTCTGAGCCTTTGCTAGTCGCACATACCACATTGTTGGAAATCTCATGTCACTGCTCATATGGTTCTGAGAGAGTGTCAGATAAATATTGGCCTTTGTCGTACTCTCTGGAACTGTGAACTGGACTGTAACAGCTTTGGTCTGTAGCCATGTGTGGTCAGGAGGTCTTGGGTCTGAAAACAGATGAATTATTATTTTTAAATTTTGGCTATAATTTGTCCAAGAATTAGCACTCTCATGCAGTTGACCTTTTAGTACTATTAAAGGCACTGTTCTTGATACCAAAGTCTTTATGGTCCTGAGAGAGTGTCAGTTAAATATTGGTCTTTGTCGTACTCTCTGGAACTGTGAACTGGACTGTAACATCTTCTTTGGTCTGTAGCCATGTGTGGTCAGGAGGTCTAGGGCCTGAAACAGGTGAAATGTTATATTTAAATTTTGGCTATAATTTGTCCAAGAATTAGCACTCTCATGCAGTTGACCTTTAAGAACTATGAAGACACTGTTCTTGATACCAAAGTCTATATATATGGTCCGTAGAGAGTGTCAGTTAAATATTGGCCTTTGTGGTACTCTCTGGAACTGTGAACTGGACTGTAACATCTTCTTGGGTCTGTAGCCATGTGTGGTCAGGAGGTCTTGGGTCTGAATACATATTTAAATTTTGGCTATAATTTGTCCAAGAACAGGAAATAACACTCTTATGTAGTTGACCTTCAACCCTTTACCTAATAAAGATGCCTCTCAACACTTTTGCAAACAGAGCAGACCCAGATCAGGCAGCTCTTGTGAGAGCTGCCTGATCAGGGTCTACTCTATTTGCTCAACTGATCCAACACAAGTGGCCCTGACAAGTAATTTCTTTGTTCTATGTACCAATATGAATGTTTATTTATATAATTATTCATAGTGGGTGGAGCCTAGCATGAATATTCAAGAAGGAAAGGCACTGTTCTTGATACCAATCTAACATAAGTATGGAGGGAGGGTCATAGGTCTAGTTAAGCAAAACTTTTGAGCGTAAAATTGTCATTATTTTCTTATCCATCAATTTAAACTTATGTATTGGGTGCTCAAAAGAATCGTTTCAAGAGACGGTTCTTTTGAGTGCCCACAATGTATGTTTTGGTTGAGAAATAAGAAAATTAGTTTTTAATGTATACACACTCTTATCTGGAGGCCTAAAGGATAGAAAAATTCACTACAATCACAGACAGGCATCAGAAGCTTGCCAAGTGATGATAAATGGTGATCCAGATGAAGGGATTTTCTATCAACCCCTCACTTTTCTTGCAAACCTTTCAGTGCCCGTAATCTATTTTTAAATAAGCATCCAGTGGTTCCTAAAAATGCTGAGACCTAACACTACTTGTTGAAGTCAATTTGGCACTGCAATGATGTCAGTTGACACCCATGTACATACACATTATCATAAAAGTAACTTGATCTGGCGTACTGTATCGCATCAAGTTGATGAGGTCATACCATCGGATCACCGACACGCGTAGTGTCGAGGGTGATCTAATGATATGGCCTCATCCATCAGATATGATACAGTACGCCAGATCAAGTTATTATTATGATAATATGTTTATTATATGCCTTTTTCTTACATTCTTTCTGATTTTAAAACCTGTTTTGGTCTTTAATCCGAAAAATTGCAGGAACGTTTACCATAAAGTTACGTTTCTTGACGTCACGTCAATATGTTTTCTGTCTCTGGTTCCATGCTTGAAATTTACTTTACGTAACGTCGCCGCAAAAGCAGGTAACCGATGTTAGCCTCGTTTTAAAGGATAGTGATATGGATTCAGAAAACCTCAGTTTGTTGATCCGGCTTTCTGTATCAGATGGCCAGAAAAAAGACAGTTCCAAAGTCGTATCAGTTATAGGTATATAATAAATGTATGTGACTTTCAATACAACCAATAACAGGGATGAGATAAGAATTTTTATATCCAGCTAATGTAAATTTAGAAATTTTCGCAAGAATTTTATTTTCGAGAATAGCGTTGAAAATACATATTTTCAACATTGAAAATTCGAAACTAGGGCATGATTTACCTACATCAGTAAACAACAGAGTGATTTCGCCATTTTGTGAGGGTTTTATTTTCACGAAACTTCAGTTTCACTTAATAAAACACTGGTGAAAATTTCTAAATTTACAGTAAATCTCAGATACATGTATCTTTATCTGGTAAGCAGAAAAAAAGAATCTATTGCTTGTATGAAGGGGTGGATAGCAAACTCTGACCCATGGGACCACACTAAGTCATCATTCTGCAAGTCTCATTCTGCCAAACAGTATCTTTGGAACATGTTTTTCATTTATCATTCCTCCCTTTACACCCATCATATAGGCCAGCACACGAGACTGGTCTTTAACTTTTGCATCAGCCAAGGCTAACTGAGTCAGGCGAGTCTGCACATATATATTCATCTGATCAGGGTCTTCCCTGTTTGCTATTCTGACATCCATTTTCAAGGCATTTTGTGAATTCCAGCCCGAAATACCAAAATTTTATTTGATAGAGAAAGAAATAGTGTTCTAAATTTTAGAACATTTATGGTAATCTAGTGCTATGGAAATACATACCTTTATTTTCCATATCTTTCTTATCTGGAACAACAACAGGTGTTAAGGAGTCAAATGTAAATATAAATTCATCCTCCCCAGCAATTACTAAGGACTCCCCATCATGTCCCAAGGCTGCGTAACTGTACGGCTTCCGGCTGATTAGTTTGCGAGTTCTTTCCAAAACCCAGGACTTCCTGTCAACTAGAAGAAGAAAGATAACTCCATCAGTTACTTGGACAAGTCATGCAGATAAACAATTTTTTGGCCGTAAACTTGTGAATCATTTCTTATTTATCAGATTTAACAAGAGCTTAGGGGGATCTCAATGAGACTACTCTCAACATATTAAGGGCAATTTGGGGTTTTGTCCACGCGCATCATTCCTGCGGCGGGAAACGGGGAAAGTTGTCTGGGTCCCGTTCGACCATTTTTAATTTCGCATCAATACAGGTTTCAGATACGTTTACGTCTGGTGGATGTTTCTGCATTTTCTGGACAAAAAGTAACTAAAATGTGTCCGAAATATCTATTGACCCGTTATTATAAATCATCGTCTCTGTACCAAACACTGATAAAATAGATCTGGCGAATTCATTACAATATACAATATTATCAAGTGTATAACGTGTATGCGAATACGAATATGGCCGGTACTCAGATTGTGTGTCCAATATATACGGTTAATTTGGGCGGTGCACAATCTGCCCTTGTAGCCTAGTGGTTAGCACGCCGGACTCTTAAACCAGCGGACTAGGATGGATTCCTGGGTGGGCACCTATTAAACATTGTTTATTTTTTTCTTCTTCTTTTTCAGCTTTATAATAATGAGTTACTTCCTACCAGTAATACAAATTGATATAAATGACAAAAAGTACACTCCTTAACGTTTTATATTGAATTATCCTCAAAAAATGTGGGGGTAGGGGTAAATTTTGCTCTCCTGAGCGGAAATTAGTTAGGTGACCCCCATTTTTTATTCGTTTTTCTAAAAGGTTATATAAAAGTCTATGGAATTATTACCAAAATTTGAGATTGTTAATGCTAGATTTTAAAAGTACATTCCATAGCGTTTTATATTGAATTATCCTCAAAATATGTGGGGTAGGGGTAAATTTTGCTCTGCTTAACGAAAATTAGTCTGATGACCCCCATTTTTATTCGTTTTTCTAAAAGGTTATATAAAAGTCTATGGAATAACTTTGACATTGTTAATGCCAGATGTTTAACAGTACACTCCATAACGTCTTATATTGAATTATCCTCAAAATATGTGGGGTAGGGGTAAATTTTGCTCTCCTGAGCGAAAATTAGTCTGGTGACCCCCATTTTTTATTCTTTTTTCTAAAAGGTTATATAAAAGTCTATGGAATTATTACCAAAATTTGAGATTGTTAATGCTAGATTTTAAAAGTACATTCCATAGCGTTTTATATTGAATTATCCTCAAAATATGTGGGGTAGGGGTAAATTTTGCTCTGCTTAACAAAAATTAGTCTGATGACCCCCATTTTTATTCGTTTTTCTAAAAGGTTATATAAAAGTCTATGGAATAACTTTGACATTGTTAATGCCAGATGTTTAACAGTACACTCCATAACGTCTTATATTGAATTATCCTCAAAATATGTGGGGTAGGGGTAAATTTTGCTCTCCTGAGCGAAAATTAGTCTGGTGACCCCCATTTTTTATTCTTTTTTCTAAAAGGTTATATAAAAGTCTATGGAATAAAAACAAAACTTTGAAATTGTTAATGCCAGATTTTTTTTAAAAGTACACTCCATAGCGTTTTATATTGAATTATCCTCAAAATATGTGGGGGTACGGGTAAATTTTGGTCTCCTGAAAGAAAATTAGTCTGGTGACCCCCAATTTTTATTCTTTTTACTAAAAGGTTATATAAAAGTCTATGAAATTAAAACAAAACTTTGAGATTGTCAATGCCAGATTTTTTAATATATAATTCAATCTAAAAATCGTATTCCTATTTTGGGGGAATTACCACAATATATCATTCAGTATCTTGTCACGGCTTTAGAAAACAATTTTTTTTTCACTTTTCCTATAAAGCTTGATGTCGTGAGTAACAATTAAAATTAAAATAAAGAAGCTGGGTGGCGATTACAACTATTTCAACTTAATATTAAGGACTTGTTTTTTTTTTAGAAAATTGGTAAAATGCTGAAAACTTCAATGCCAGATTATGAAAAATTGAGCGTGGTGACATATCATTTTTATTTCATAAATCGACAGTCCATACATAAAACAAACTGTATGCAAATAATTAAAAAGATCTTAATGCGGGAAGTATTTCCCGCAATTGCCCTTAAGAAAATCAATTTTTGAATAGGCTAGGGCTACCATGTACGTTTACAAATGTAAACGGCTGTGTTTTATGTTTTGTTTACAAAACAAACCTACTGTTTAAACGCCCTAAAACATGTGACCATTGTAGTGGTTTATTAATAGCATCTCCCGATGAGTAATATGATGTTTATAAATTCCAGAATCAGCTGTATTTTGATATTCGAAAAGTATCTAAAAATTGTTATTAGAATTACGACGGACATGCGGCAGAGCAATGAATACCATAATAAATTTCTGAATTTTATCTCTGTCCATGCTAGAAACAATATTCAGCTATTCAACTGTGTGACTTATTATTTGCTAGACACACTTTTGAGGAAACAGTGTGAAATCTCATGGCAATAAAACTGTTTATTTTTTACTTCTCTCTTGGCATGTGTATTTGTGTTAATTTTGACTGTTGTATGTGACATTCTTTATATGTCTTGTGAATGTCAACTCTTAACACATTTGGAATCATTTGGAAGTGAAGATTGCAGAGGCTGCACATGTGACAATTACTAGTTACAAATTCTTAATGGACTACAAACCCGATGAGAAAGTGATCCAGTGCAGGACGGTTAAGAACTGTGATCTATATTTATCCTTCTCCTCTGGTGATGACTCTGCCACATGTACAAGCAGGCACTCCAGTTTGTGGTTTTCATCTCCAGAGAGCTCCACAGCATCTATTAATAGACTAGGTCTCTCCTCATCTGGGAACTTCTTCATCATTAACACCTGAATAACATCACATAATTATCTAGGCTGCAATTATGATACCCAATGAACAAAAATTATTTAATATTGAAAAGTAAGTCAGTAAGGAGTAAAATACTCAGTGAATCTCAAAGTGAGGAGTAAAACACTCAACTAATCTCAAAAGTAAGGAGTAAAATACTCATTGAATCTCAACGTGAATCTTAAAGCTATGAGTAAAACTCATTGATCCTCAAAGCAGGGATTTAAATACTCATTGATTCTCAAAGCAGGGAATAAATCTCAAAGTGAGGAGTAAAATACTTGTTGAAGCTTAAAGCTAGGAGTAAAACTCATTGATTCTCTAAGCATGGGGTAAAATACTCATAGAATCTCAAAGCGAGGAGGAAAATACTTATTGAATCCTCAAAGCGAGAGGTAAAATACTCATTGAAACTTAAAGCAAGGATTAAATACTCATTGAATCTCAAAGCGAGAGGTAAAATACTCATTAAATTCTGAGTAAGGGGTAAAATACTCATTGAATCTCAAAGCAAGGAGTAAAAGAATCATTGAATCTCAAAGTGAAGAGTAAAATACTCATTGAATCTCAAAGTTAGGAGTAAATTACTCATCCGAAACTGAAGATATGATGTACCTTCCACTTGCTGTGACTGCTGCGGTTCTGTGTGTCAACTACCAATACCCGACCAGTTCCATCTCCTACAACTGCTAGATCCGCTCCCACAAACTTCACAGTAACATTGTACTTGCCAGGAACCAGCTGTCTGTCAACACTATCTGGTATAGTGAACACAACATCACTACATTGTACTGATGTGTCCTGGAAGATAATACAGAAGAAAATAGACAATAGAAGACCCCAGATAGGCAAAGAAGGCTGAGCCCAGGGGGGTACTCTAATTTTTTCCGCATACATAGGCTCGGACCCAGCATCTACCCTTCACCCCCAAAAAATATCAGGAATTTCAAACACCCCAAAAAATATTTGAAATTTTAGCAACCCAAAAAAATATCCCAATTCTGTACCTTGACCTTAAAAAAAGACCCTAAATAGCATAGAAATGACCCTCAAACTAGCCCAATTTTTTGATGACCCCCATTAAATATCCACAAAATCTTCATACCCCCCAAAAATATTCATTTTTCTGAAAACCCCAAAAAATATTGAAATTCAGAATTTTGAACCCAAAAAAATAGCCCGAGCCCAAGTATGTGTGAAAATATCAGAGTACCCCCACTGGGAGGCTGAGCAGCTTGGACAAAAATATTTCAATAATGCACTTGTTCTGCAGGAAGAGTGGCTTACAATTTTCACTTGTCCTACAAACACATATACTTTTCCTTTAAAAGCATATAACAATGAAGAACATAAGGGAGTTAAATGTAATATGATTTATATAGTTCTTTACATCACTGTTAAAATGATATTTACCCTGTCAAATTCATAACTGCATCCCATATATAATAAAGATACTTCACAGTCAATACTCAGAAAATGCTAGTTTCATGCTCAGATTTTAGGTTGAAACTAGAACGGACGAGTAATTCAAGAGATACAGCGCAGGAAACTTCAAATGTTTAATTTTCCTCCCATAAAATATGCTTTTTTAATAAGCATTGAGATCTTTCTAGTGGTATAATATTCCATGAAATATGATCACTTGAAAAAAGAGATGGGGTTGCTACAGTTACAAATCATTTCTGAGTGTTATTTCCTCCAATTTTCAAAAATTATGAAATTCAAATAAATGTTACTGATAAGAATACGAAATTCAGTGCAAAATCTACATTGTCACCCATGGTTTAATATGTGAAATATTTATTTATATGTGAAATTTACAATTTTATGCACACATTTTGTTCAAAGTAATAAAAATGTTCAGAGTTTACAGTGTTGTATGATTCTGTTCCGCATGAATGAAACTAATGCTTAATTCAATGCAATATTTTCTTAAATAATGCTAATTCAATGCATTACTTTTTCAAAATCCAGTAATGATAATGCTAATTCAATGCACATTTTTGGCAAGTAATGCTAATTCAATGCATTACTTTCCAAAGTAATTTGCCCAATGTCTGGTACACAGAAAAGATTTTGCATCCCTTTCAGTTAATATTCAGCATTACCTGATAACTGTGCCAGAGAGTAGATTCTTTAGTTTATGTGGCTTGAGCACTGGACTTGTACCAGTACAATCCAGATATGACTCAGCCAGGGTGCTGGACGTTTTTCAGATACATGTATCCTTTATACATGTACTTTATGTGGTGCTGTGGCTTTCTAGTTGTATGAAAGGGTAAGCTATGATACTTATGATACTTTAACTTCAGGCCTCTAGTTATAATTTAAAATGGTCCCAAATTAAAATTGCTAAATAATAGGAGGCTAAGGAAGTGACATCATTTCTATAGTTAACAGTACTAATTTAACATCATTTTTCTTATTTCTCAACCAGAATATAATTATGTTGTGGGAGCTCAAAATATTATCAGCACCCAAAACAATTGTTAAAATTGATGGGTAAGAAAACATTGAAAATTTATAAGCTCAGAAATTTTGTTCATCTTGGCATGGTAGAAAGAGTACTGTACTGGGGTCAGAGGAAGGGAGATTTACGTTTGAGCGGATCCATAATACGAAAGAGCAGATTTATTTTTACTAAAGATCAGAGAACCATAAGGCAAAAGAGCGGATATCTAAATCATTTGAATGAGCGAATTTTCCAGGTAAACATCCAGATGCAAGGGTGGATGAATGATTCCTGGAAAGGGGTTCATAAGTATAAAGGTGTGGGGGTTCGCTTTGCTGATTTTATCTCATTTATCTTAAATGTCCCATGAAAATGAAATAATTTGGTCTCAGTGAGACCAATCAGATATTAAGGACTGAGCAATATTGGCCATAACAGGTCATGCAACTGAGTGAATACTTATTTAAAGGTCACTACCAAGAAAAATCGCTCATTTGAATGGTTTATCTATCCGCTCTTTTGACTGTATGGTTCTCTGTTCATTTCATACTCAGTCACGGTATGACTTCCGCTCAAACGTGATTAGCCCAAGAGGAAAGGGTAAGCGATAATACTTACATCAGATGAAGCTGCTGTGATATTCCAGTCCTTGTCAACAAAGTAGACATTATTGGAATTCCACAGGTCTTGAATTAGGTGATTGTGAACACCAAATATCTTGGCATGGTGATAGGAGTACTGGTCTTCTATAAGGGTACCCCCCACCCACTGGGATTAGGGATGAGCTATGATACTTACATCAGAAGAAGCTGCTGTGATATTCCAGTCTTTGTCAACAAAGTAGACATTATTGGAGTTCCACAGGTCCTGAATTAAGTGATTGTGAACACCAAATATCTTGGCATGGTGGTAGGAGTACTGGTCTTCTGTAAGGGCTGCATCGGACACACCTTCAAGGAGATAGCAAAGGACAGAACTGTTAGTTAACCCTTGTCATGTTGAATAGATGTATCATTATCTTCATTCCTCAATGATTTTTATCCTGTTAACCTTCAGCATTCCAGTTACAGGACTTTAGTTAAGAGTGCATAACGAAAATTTAATTTTCTTATTTCTCAACCAAAACATATGTTGTGGGTACTCAAAAGAACCGTCTCAATGAGACGGTTCTTTTGAGCACCCAAAACATATGTTCAAACTGATGGATAAGAAAATATTTACAATTTTAAGCTCAAAAATTTTGCTTATCTAAACCTATGGTTAACCGTTGTCATGCTGAATAGTTGTATATGTTCATTCCTCCATGATTTTATCCTGTTTACCTTCAGCATTCCAGTACAGGGCTTTTTCCAGCAATTTTGGGAAAAGGCCCCTGGCCAGAATTGGGACAAAATGATTGACTTAAAAGCAAAATTGGGAGAAATTAACGGCATAGAACAGAACAAAGGTAGCAAAATATACCCTCAAAATCAAGTTATTTTAGATTGTATTATGCCAAGCATACCACTTAAGCACAAGTGATTAAGAATCATTCTGATATTGGTCATTGATTCTTGTAAGTTGTAGTGGTCTTTAAAAAAATATAGTAAAAAAAAAAAAAATTTACATTTCTTTATTTGGGAAAAACGGACATGGTATTGGGAAAAAAGGTGGCTGTTTTCGATTGGGAATGGGGCCAAATATTAGCCCCTAGAGATTGGCAGAAAATCCCCTGCAGATATAAGTATAATCTAAAGCAGAGTGGAAAACAGTGTGAATCCCAATCAGATGGCTTTATCTGAAGCCAGCTGATCTCGAACTAAACTGTTTTGTAAAAAGGATGTATCCAGGTTGAGCTGGCCAAGGTTTCATTTCTGTGATCATCCAAATAATCACACTGTTTGTTGGGGACTTATTTCAAAATTCTAAAAATCTTTTTTGAAAACAGTGTAGAGCCAGATCAGCTGGCTTCTTACAAAGCCAGCTGATCAGGATCCATGCTGGTTTTCATCGACAAGATATATCCTTATTGATCTCCTGAGTGCTGGCCGGGAGTACTGGTTCAAGACAGGAAATGTAATAGTTGACTAGACAAAACAGTGCCTTTCTTTCTTTTTCTTTCTCTATATACTGCCAGACCCTCTTTCGAGTATTATCGGCAGGTGTACTTTGTACACTCCGGGTTGCAGGATGAAAGCCTACAAGTAACCATATCTAAATTACCGTAGGGTTCTTTAACCTGCACAGGGGGTGACTTTCCCTGCACAGGGGCCATCCAGTTAACGTCCGGATCCGAAGGACGATGCACTTATCTAGCGTCATCCCTGCAAATGACACTAGAGAAAGCGTGTTCCGACACCGAAATTTTTCTCGCCGCGAGCGGGAATCGAACCTGGGACCTCTAGCACCAGAGGCAAGTGCCTAACCACTGAGCTACCACGCCTTTGGTGTGGCTCCAACTTGCAACCCTTCGATCTCCAGTCAAGCACTCTTCCACTGCGCTCCCTTTTTTCAAAATTCTCAAATTCGCACTCCCTGGCGTAATGATCGAATTTGATCCTGCCAGTATCACGAGATAGGCGTTTTGTCGCACAGTTTAAAATTGACTCTGTGATTGCCGGAAGGGTTAAATACAGATTCTTAGGGTCACCCAACTACAGTGATTTTTTACTTGCACATCCTGCATCTTTTACTCATATTCTTTCTCTGGGATGCAAAGTCTTTACAGTGGCGGATTTAGGGGGGGTGCTTTGGGTGCTTCAGCACCCCCAGCTGAGTCCATGGTAAAAATATCTTAACCTACCTTTTTTCTTCTCAATGTACGGTAGGTACCTTTTTGCGCGTTCTGTAAGCCCGGTTTTAAAGTCAGCACCCTAGAGATTTAAACGGCTGTTAATTGTCACACCTAATCATAAAATTAAGTTTTCCCAATCAGTGGAGAGCAAATCAGCTGACCGACTGTGTAACCAGGCAACCTAGGTTACATGTACCTCCAAATTTAGATAGCCTTATCTTCAAGTCAGTGCGAAAACAGTGACCTATTCTAAACAACTGATACATTTTGTATAAATTTGAAAACAAGTCTTGATAACTGGCGAAATGCTTTCCTCAAATTACGCGTTCATTATTGAAAATGATATTCCTGCAAACCGCTGAAAGGGCGGTTATGTATTTGGAGTTTAACCATTTTTCATATGTAATGTATATTTTCACGCGTCATGGCCACTGACACGACGCGCGCGACCTGATAGAATACCCGTGGTCTGTTTTGAAATTGTCGGTCTCTTTGATCATGAATCACCACTGGTGGTAACATCACTGAAAACATTAGCAAACAGTCTGGACTCAGATCAGGCCCGAAATTTTGATAAGGTTTCAAACTGCTTGAAATTATGACGTATACATGAACTCGGACCCGTCCGAGACATGAAAGATACTTTTAAAAGAAGTTAATATAAAAGTCTGCAGATAACATCAGTTAGAGTCCGTGCTCGATAAGAGTAGAGTTACGTAGTTGGTCAGGTGATGATACCTTATTCTACCGATTGGAGAAATACAGGTTTTTTTTTCATAATTCTAACTGTAAATCAGTTTCGTCACTCTCCTCTTATCTAGCACGGACTCTAGCATGCAGAGTTTATACACAAGCATGTTGACATAAATACTGGGGTCGCGACCAGGTAAGGGACAATCCAGTTTGCTCAGCTACAGAGACTAGCTGTGGTATAGAAATTTTGCCTGAGGTAGGGTTATCTGTTACAATTTCAACAGACAAATACGCTGGTTTTGACATCATCACAGTCTGATCTGTGCCTTTATTGTTCGCTAGCAGCAAAATCAAGTTTTCTCGTAGCTATCTCCTATAATATGAATTTTTCAAAGGATTTAGTTTTAAAATCAGACGGGGGAAATAACGTTTTCCCCAACCGCATTTTTCTTTTTAAAAATTGCCGCAGACATTTGCCTTATTGCTCTTTCCAAGACCTGTTAGCAGTCTTGCTGGGGTCTTCATGATGCGTTGACATACGCGGATGCGTGTTCTGATTTGGGTCAACCAAGCGAGAGCCTTCGCTGGGCAACATTGCATGGGATTAAAAAAAACTGACCTAGCACACAAGATTTTGATACTTGTATCAGCAATGCAAGTCTGTGAATATCGTGCGTGGCACTGCAGCAAAATTTCCTTGCCACAACTTTCCATAAAATGAAATTTTCAAGGGATGTAGTTTTAAAATCGCAGGGTATAACTAGTCATAAGCACTTTTTGACGCTTTTTCTCCAACAACATTTTTCTTTTTAAAAATCGCCAAACACATTTGCCGTGGTGCTCTTTCCATGACCTGTTTGCAGTCTTGCTAGTCTTCATTTTTTTGCTGACAAACTGAGCCTTCTCTGGGCAACGTTGCGTGCGATAAGACGCTTTAAAAATGAACTAGCACATAAGACTTTGACACTGTATCAGCGATGCCAGTCTTGCATATCGTGCGTGCTCGCGTGTGTGTGTCAACTCTGTGGGATGTGGGTCTGACTAGCAATCAGGCTGTCACGAGTTCGCTCTTCCCGTCCAGCACCATTTTAATGTTGAAATTGGTCATGAACTATTTTCTACAGCCATTCCCATTCCTTCTTATTGAAAGAAGGACAGTTGTCAGCAGAGATGGGGTAATCGTAATCTGTAATCACGATTACTTGTAATCGATTACTTTTTTCCGTAATCATAAAGTAATCTGTAATCGTGGATTTTTATGATTACAAGTAATCGTAATGTAATCGATTACATTGCAAAATAGCCTGTAATCATGATTACTTGACGATTACTTTATGATTACTTTTGCTTTTTTTACAAAAAAATATGAAACTGGTTAAAAACTGTTGTAAGTTATACAGTGACAGGTACCAGCAATAGATCAAAGAGAATAATGGATGTTTGAAAAAAGAAATGTGAAAAAGCTACCAACAAAAGATCTGCTTCTGTGTTAACCTCTAGACTGATCCACAATAAGTATATGAGCCCTCATCCACAGAGCACACATGAAGAAGTAACATAGATTAAGGCTTCAGCCAAAATTTACACTTCTTACCCCACTGGATAGCTGTGCATGCATGTATAAAGGATGACTTTATGTATATGCTATCATGAGCTGGCTCATATTTCTCATGAATTGACTTATATCCCAAAAAGTATTTATTATCTCCTCTAAAACTTTTTGTGGTCTGCTGATTTTTTTGGAAATAATTTTTTCATGAATGCTATTAGAGTGTCCAACAGTTAGTAACCCTTTCCATTTAGATGGATTATCCCATACATGTACATATTAATACAATAACATTTTGTATTTTTGTATCAGTCAAAAGTCCAATAAAATGATGTATTTCAGTCCCTAAAGATTGTTTGTATCTTAACAAATAGTGCAGATTCTGATGAAATGACACCTTATGTTGCATTTCACCCATGAGACATTAGATTAACCTGTTACCTGCTAGTAACAACTTTTGTCATCTGCTGATATCCCATGCAAACAGTTTGGACTCAATCAGGCCCAACAAAATGTTAGGCCAGATCCGAATTAATAATTTTTGATACTGGTGCTAACCCTGAAAGAAATTTGCTTCAAAAGAAGGGTAATTCTGAAAAATATGAACAGATGACAAAAACCGGCAAAATTATCTAGCAAAATAAAAGTTTAGCAAAAATATATAACAGGCAGGAAAAGGTCCCTTGTATAGAAAATACAGTTGGATAGTCTTGAGTCAAGCTCAGATCTGGCATTATCTCATCAGATGCATCATATATATTTAAAGTCAAAGCTTTCCCTCTCTGATAAATTTGTCTATAATATTGTGAACATTGAATGATGTTTATTATTGGTCAACTGCTGTCAAATGAAATAAGGACCCTTTTCTTAAGTGTCTATTTAATCCTTAAGGAACTTTTATGACAGTTTAGTTATAACACCTTTAAGCAATTGTTTAATCTTGACCATTTTCCTGCTGATTATGATCACATTTTTAGTTTTTAGTTTGATCTGCAGAAGATCCAATTCTACATAGCTTTGTCATTCTTTTTATAGACTTACTAAGATGAAACATAAGAAATGTGTTCCAATTATCAGGATTAAATACAATACAATATACAATGAGACATAAGAATATCCAAAATATTAGGTAATAATGGAAGCTGGACTAATTTACTTCAGGAGGACATGTTCTCTGAATTTGATAAAATAGGGATAAAATCCAAAAGTCTTTATAAAGTATATTATCAAATTAAAAGAGCCCATACCTCATTCAACATGCTTTAATGGTATTATTTAATGTTATATAGGGACATAGATGCAGTTTAGAAACTTTGATCAGAAAGTGCAGTCGTTCAGTCTGATCAGGATCTTCACTAATTTTACTATTATCTAGCTTTCAGTAAAACAAATGCAATACCAACAAAGGCTAGTATCCCTTACTGGACTTAAAACAGCCAAATAAGGCTATTTTGTCTGTACCAGGGATATCTTGCAAATACATGTAAGATAAATGAGATGATCAAATGTGTATCTATGATTATATTTAGAGTAATACATGAAATAGGGATTTTGAATACTGTTGTTTTATTCTTTATTTCATATAGTAAACCTTGTAGCTAGATGTAAGTAGAGTTGAGAACCATAGCTAAGTTTTCCTTTCTTCAGGATAACATTCTATTAAGTCATGAAATATAATACAGTTAATTTATTGCTCTAAAGTAATCATAAGTAATCATAAAGTAATCATGATTACTTTGCAATGTAATCTGTAATTGTAATCGATTACATTTTGGAAAAAGTAATTGTAATTGTAATCAGTAATCATGAAATTTCAAAGTAATTGTAATTGTAATCGATTACATTTGCATGTAATCGACCCCATCTCTGGTTGTCAGTCACTGGCAAAACCCCACTCCAGGCCCTTTTGTATCTATTAGATGGGATCAGTTAGGAATTATTTCACTACCTTCCCCTCCAATCAACTGGGAAATAAACTAAATGCGGACCCAGTTGGGTAACAATATTGTTAGCTCACATGACCACGAAAACCCATGTGAGGTTTTAGTGTACCAATGGTCTAACGTTCGCCACGGCATCTTCCGTTCACGTTTTCAAAGAAGTATATCAGCGGACTAATTTTAGTCAAATTACATATAAAGCATCATCAGGTATGGCAGGGGAAAGGTTGCATGTGGTTTTTGGGCTGACTGGCATATGTATAGACTTATAAAGGGAAAAAACTTAGAAATCTTTTTCTCTGATACGGCGAGACCCACAGCTTATAGATGTATTTGCTGGTCACCTACATAAATCCTGCCATCCATGCTTCTGGTGTCTATAATAGCCATGGAGTCATTAGCTAAAGGAAATCTTCCCTAAAACCATGGGTCCCACAGCTTGTAATCAAACATGCATCTTGGGTCAAAATTTACCAAATTAGGCTTTAAAAGCGTCCATAATCATAATGGGGAAAGCTTCTTTTTTCAAAATCTTCTGTCTACAGCTTAAACTGTTAATATGAAGCAAAGTTTAGTGCTTAGTGTTTTCTATACATTAACCCAACCACGCACCTGGGGTTCAAATAGATCACGCGCCTGAGACAGTTGCTTTTTTAAACAAAATAAATTGAAAAAAAATCTCTGAAACCAGAAAGCCAAATGCTCAGGGGAGTGGTATATAGGCTAATAGAGTATCTTGCTTCTATGGGACACAGTTCTATATGGAAACTGATTTTTGCTATTTGTGTCTGTAATATATTGACTGTCGGTGTCCATCTATCAAGCACCCCCAGGATAAGTGGTCCTGGATCCGCCACTGCTTTATTTCAGTGAGTCCCAGGATGCAATGGTATTGCAAACTTGTCATAAAAAATGTGTTCTGGACTAAGTTTGCAGTTAGACCCATTAAACTGGGTAAAAGTGAGTCCCAGGACCCATAGGCCCAAATTTGTGAATGAATCACTGCAACTACCACACCTCTGTGAGCCTATGCTGTACCAAACAGCCCAACCCAAACCTTGTTTTGGGGTTGAAAGAGGGGACTGAACGTGTCCATCCGAATATTAGGTACAAGTCGAAATACAGCATTAGGATTGGTAACTGACCATGTTTTCGGCATTTTTTGGAATAGCAAAGTCACGATCATAATACTTACCGTTTGATATTTGAGCTTTATATATTGGCAAAGAATCTAGTGATAATTTGTAGCCTTCAAAGTTTGAATTTATCAAGTTTTTACAGATTTTCAGTTCCACCGATTCCATCGTGGAGAAAACGCCGTGGCTGTATTGGTTCTCGTTATCAACGCGGTGTCATGCAATATGCGTTATTGCTGAGAACCAGAATTGAAGTTGCTGGTTTTCGATTGCATGTTAGGCCAGCGTATCACGCAGGGAACCAGTCATTGGAAAATCCCACACATTTGGAAAATCCACCGAAACAGAAACCAAAAATTTCAAACCGTAGATTTCAATCTTTTGGGTTTCCTTATCCTTTCAATAGTGTAAGTATCTTGGTGAATCATTATCTCAATCAACTTCTTGACAAACTTAATAATATAGAATGCACGTTGCTGTCTGTCAGGTGATCCATAAACACTAACAAAAAACACCCTACTCCCACTGTATTAAATTTCACTTCACAAATTTGTATGTCAGTTTGTTTCAGCTAAAAGCAGGGGGAGAACTCGCTACATGTCGTTCTTCATCTAATGGCTGAAGGTCATGAACTACAATGTGTTTCTCAAACTTTTGCAAGCCCTACAAAGAGACTTGGACATCAAGGACATAATGCCAATAGTGTTAGAAGTAAAAGTATCTGACAGGTCATTGCTGAACAGGGCTGAGGATGATGCCTTGGGGCACCAGCTTACTGCATACATATTGTCTGAAATTGCTGCATCAAAAAGGACCTGTCGATTTCTATCCTTTAAGAATTATATCTGATCCAGTTGTATGTTTGTCCTCTGATATCATTGTGGTGTATCTTTGCTCGGACCCAGTATAAACGGACTGGTCACTGACATACAGGTAAATGTATAAATATAAATTGGAAATTTACCTGTATGTCAGTGACCAGTCCTTTTATACTGGGTCCGAACAAAGATACACCACAATGGCATCAGAGGACAAACATACAACTGGATCAATTAATTCTTGACAATGTATGTATAAATTGGAAATACATTGTCAAGGCTGAGCTTTCAAAACTGAGGAATGTTGAAGTTTAAATAATCTTATCTCCATTATTTCTCAGCATACCTGTGATTTTTCTTCAAAAAGCAATGGCTCAATATATTATCGTTAAGACTGTATTGTTATATTTATTGTAAGTTTGTCTTAATGAACATCAGCAAGAAACCAAGAAACCCTTTTTAGCTATTTTCAGCACTTTAAGCAGAAAATCGCCAGAAATCAAACTAAAAAGGTGATAAATATACTGGTACTTGTAATATTTCAACTTCCCACACCGGGAATAACTTCTTATTATCTCTGGTATTGTTCAGAATCAAGTTTATTGGCTGTAGTGCCTTAAATAGGGCTAAAATGAAGCCACAACAACATACATTTGTATTTCAGTCAGTGACCAGTCCGTTTATACTGGGTCCCAGATCTTTGCCAGATAATGGTCAGAGTCAGTTGTTTAAAGTGTGGAAAGAAGTCAGAGTGGCCATATATTAAAAGAACACTACAAGCTGCGGCAACCAGCCATGCATGGAACAGACAAATTTGAAACATACTGAGCACATACTATGGACCTGCTTTCATGACTTAAAATGGCCTCCACTACGCGGGAAGTTAGGGGTTGCACTAAACACCACAAGCCACTCCCAAGCATAAATGGTGACTTAACACTTGTAGGCAATGCAGGACTTTAGTTAAGAGTGTGTAACGAAAATTTAATTTTCTTATTTCTCAACCAAAACATATGTTGTGGGTACTCAAACGAAACATCTCAATGAGACGGATCTTTTGAGCACCCAAAGCATATGTTAAAACTGATGGGTAAGAAAATATTAACAAATTTACGCTGAAAATTTTTGTTTATCTAAACCCGTGGCAAAGAGTACCTTTATCACATGGACTAGCCAGCTTTAGTAGGCATCATTAAGTCCAGTAATCAATAAACTGTGATAACATCAAAGAATGGAATTTTAACCCAAAAAGCGCCACTTATAATTTGCAGCAGTCGACAATTTCAAATTTTGCTGCTTTTTCAAAAATAACAAATAAGGCATGAATGATATTTCATGAGAATCGTCTGCTGGCAGACAATTCTCATGAAATATCATGCCTTATTTTTGTCAAAAACTAGGAAAGATGTTGCAAAATTTATCGTCTGCTGCAGTCGTGATTGGCGCTTTAAGGGTTAAGGTAGACCAGATACAATTAAGTATACTGTGCACAAAGTGAGGCTAATTAATATGGTACCTTGACTTTTTTGAAAGTACAGTGTTCACTAAAGTATACTCACTTATCTGAACATTGATTCAAAAACTGGTTGTCTTTGAGAATTACTATTAAGTACCTGGGAAGGATCAAACAATACTGTATGCAATGGTTGTCTAATTCAGGGTTGTGGAAATGGCAAAATTTGATACTTGCCCAGGGACATGTAAATGGTCATAATGGTCATAATGTACTTGTCAAATTTTTTTTTTACTTTTCCCAAAGAACAGATAATTTAGTTTAGCCCATTATGTGTTGTATCACATGGGCCTCGTTGCGAGAAAACCTGTCTTCGGGGGCTTCCGACAAAGTGACCCTTAGATCAGTCTGCTCAGTTTCAGAGACGAGCTAGAAAATTGTAATTTCCCTGGTAGCAAGTCTAGATATGATACTATCTAACAAGCGAATAACAAGGGCGCTGATCAGACTGCGTGGATGCGCAGGCTGGTCTGTGCCTTTGTTTTTCGCAAACCACCGAAGAAAGAACTCTTTAGAAAACAGTTTGAAACCAGAAAACGGTGTAGATCCAGATCTAAAGAAGCCAGCTGATCAGGAACTGCACTGGTTTCCATACAACATGTGAGTTCATAAAAATAAATCTAAACATGCAGTACATAATTGTAATTAACTTTCTGTTTTAACTTGCCTCAGGACAAGTAAAATGAAGTTACCAACTTTACCTGAATGAACTTGGACCTGGTCCAACATGGGATTTCTACACCTGTCTAATCATTGTTGTAATGTAACTTATTAAAAGTTTCCTAAATGTTTAGAACCTGAATATTTTACCATATTATCTTAAATTATATAGGGTTTGTGACAGTGTTTTCCTGAAAATTTAAAGAAGACAGTTTAGTTGTCAAAGTAGCCTTTATTGTAGGAGTTTCATTCACGAAAATACATGTATAGTGAAATAGCTACATTCTGTACTAAAGTAGCCAGCTCCTCAGCTCCCAAGTAGCAGTTGAAATCACCAGCTGCTGGTGCTAGTGGAAAACACTGCTAGAAGTTTACTTAAGAAATGCTAAATATAAATATTTACATTTTCGAAGCAATCCTTTAATGAATCTTTAGATTTTTGCAACCGTTCATAGCCTCATGAATTATGCAAAATTTGATTGACAGCTGCCAAGCTCACTTGCCCGTGCAATATGCTTCAAACATCGAACTTGTTCGCCAGAACTGATACTGGTGTTTGTGATTGACAGTGAGCCACACCTGAGTCGCACATGCAAAACAAGACTCTTGTTTGCTAGATTGGCTGTCCGTGTTCAAGCTGGCTGTTCCGCTTCTCCATTTTACTCTCCGACTAAACCATTTATACGATTATATTTTAAATACAAAAATGTTTAAATTCCTAAATTTGATTTTTTTTGTTTGTTTTAGATATTCATAATAAAATGTAAATATAAGCAATAAATTCAATTTTTGGAAAGTTCATGGAATCATGAATACTTAGTGTCTCTTGTAAAGTTAATATGAATTAAGCCCTTTGGGCTTCACTTACTTTGCAAGAGACTCAATTCATGATTCCATGAACATTCCAAAAATTGAATTCATTTCTTAAATAAACTTCTTAAGGGACATGCTCAGGGGTCAAGCTAAAGCTGTCAGTTTGTGAGGAAGATTTTTGTCAGCTTTTAAAGAGAAGTTCACTTGGAAATAATCAGAAATTATTAACAAGAGGTGAGAGATTTTACCCTGCAGCATGAGCCATGACCCTGATTGGTTTGTCTCAGTGTGCACTGTTTTTCAGATTATTGAGGGTAATTAATTTTTAGTAAGTGCTCAATTTTTTTTGAATATACAGTATAACGAAAAGTAATATGGCTTTAATTGTGTCAAAATTTGTTGTAGAAAATTTCAGATGGCAGAACATGATCTCAAGGATTTAGTGATCCCAAAGGAACATTTAACACTACATAAAGAATATGTGTTTGGTCGGGGTGCGTTCGGCTATGTCTGCTTGGCTATTCACGAGAAGGACGACGGACAGCTGGAGAAAGTGGCAGCTAAAATGATGATTACTGAAGGAAATATACCTGACAGGTACATAGTACGATATTTAACCTATTAGGCTTATAAAAATTGGACTGATAGGCCTTGTCAAACAGTCTAAACCCAGATCCGCATGCTCCTAAAGGAGCACTCTGAATTTAGGTTCACACTGTTTGCTATTTTAACCCTACATGTTACACATCTCGTCAAGAATGGAAATGTACTGCAGTACGGCCACTCTTAAATAGACAAACCAAATGGTAGCTTAATGAAAGTCGAAAGTGCTGCAGAAATGCTCCAAGCATTCTGCAATACTTTTGACCTGCATTAAGCGATAATTGGTCTTGAAAACCAATTTTCGGTCATTTTGAGAGTGGCCATTTTACACAGGTTTTTCTGTAGTTCAAAATCTGGGATAGATTTGTTAAATCTTTGCATGCTGGTTAATTTCTCATGTTTTTGTTGTTGGTTTTGACTTTCAGGAACACTATCAGGGCGTCATATAGTTTTGGATTCAGATCAGGACTGATGTTTAATTATGAACTCATCATGTGGAGGAAAGATGGTCTGCATTGGAGGAAAAATGGTCTGCATTATTATGTACTGTTTTCAAAATCTTTAGAAGGTTATGCACACAATGAGCTTATTAGGTTGAATATGGTAGCAGGTTTGTGATTTTTAACCTGTTGTATACTAATAGATTCTTCCTTCTGGTTTGATACAGTAAATTTGGAATAGTCCATTGTTCATATCTAAGGGTGTCAGATTATAATTTTCAAAAAATTATTGTATTCTTTTGTCTGAAGATCTTTTTTTACCTTTACAAACAGTGCAGACCCTGATGAAATATGCTGCATTTCATCTGGGGCTTCAATGTTTGCAATAGTACTCGCTTAGGGGTTTCCCGAATACAAAGGGTTAAGGACCATTTTCATATTGATCGACTGCTAGGTAATAGTTATACCTGTACGTGGAGATAATCCACGAGTTTTAGCGAGTGGATTATCTTACATACAGGTGGACAAACATGGTATAACTATTTTATACCACCCACATCAGTGTAGACCTTGCATATCACAAGATGTCTCATGCTAAAGTTGGTAAAGGTGGTATAAATGTAGCTAGCTCATAAAAAATCTTGTAATATTATGTTATTAGTGTCAAGAAATGTCTGGTGAAGGAAGCATGCAAGTTGAGGGAAGTCGCAGTACACGACAACATTGTCAAGCTGATCGGAGTCTTGATGGAAACTGACAACTATGGAATAATACTAGAACTCATGGTGTTTGGAAACTGTCTGAGCTTTATTCAGGATTACACAGGTAGTATTTTAGCAGGCTCGATCATTATATGTTGTTTTGGAAAGCTCTCTGAAATTTATTAAAGATTACCCATCCAGTATCTTGATCAGCAGTCATGGAAATTGTGTGAATATACAGCTAGTATCTCAGCAGAGTCATTGTGTTTGGGAACTGAGTTAAAGCAATACACAGGTATATATCTCAGATAATTCATGGACTACCTGCATAGACTGACAGCTAGGTCACCCATGCTCTAGATTGGTTCCCCTTGTTGATAAAGCTCCACTTCGGCTACGCATATAACGACTGGTAACGCCTATTTATTTACAAGTAGAGAATCCTACTCATGCGACTGCGCATGCTCCAGAAAAGATTTTTCAACTAAAACATCAGATTTTTTCAGTTGCTATAATTTGATAATTAAGTAAAAGAAAAAAAATATATAAACTCCCAGAACAAAATAAACTTAGTAATACGGCTTGTTTTAAAAATGCACTTTATGTCAAGGATATTTTCCAATACCACGTCACTCATAACGTAAGTGTGTATGCTATACGTAGGCGCAATGGCGGCTAGTAGTTACCTGTCTTAATATGCTGACAAGCTATTAAAGGGAAAGAACCAGTCTACCAATGCTCCACATGGACCTCAAGGGAGATAACATCCTTTTACTTTTAAGTTTGTATTGATACAACAAGGAATCATAACGGAGATGTGCTTTCTACAATTTGGTGACATTGATCTAATTTTCTAAGTAATTACTTGACTTTCATTTCGCCTATATACTTTAAGCCGAAAGGTGCTCATATATTAGTGAATAAAAAAATGTGGTATATAAAGTGGTTGATTTGTTTGTTTGATTTGATTCTTTACGTCCCATCAACAATCTTTCAGTTGAACAGGGACGGGTCTTCCTTGGTTGAACCAGTACAAAGCTAGGATAAATGTGTCTTGCTCAAGGACCACAATGCAGTGACGCCGGTGAGGCTTGAACCCACGGCTTCTCGGTCTCCAGTCAAACACTCTACCACTGAGCCACTGCGCTCTGTATAAAGTGGTTGAATTTGATTTATTGATCTTGATTTAAGTTTTAACCCTTTTCCGGCCAGCCACAGCCTTTAAATTGTTGTCTTCTTCTTTCGTCTGCTTATTTTCTTACATAGGTAGCCTAGAAATTGCAAACAATATGAACCCAGATCAGACCGGGAGATCAGACTGCTCCCCTTGGGAGCAGTCTGATCACCGTTCATAGTGTTTGTTTCATGATAATTATCTAGTCAGAAGTGCAGACTTGAATATATGCATCAGACGTAAAAAGCAGATGACAAGAAATATTGACAGGATATGGATTAGTTTAAGGTCTTTTTTAATATAAATGAAAATCTAGTCCAGTGTAGATTGTTTGGAATTGCTTATTGAAAATTTGCTGGTGGTAATTAATCAGACAGGTTTCACGGGCACCAATCCATCTCCTTCATCACATATACCAGTTGGATTAAACTTTATATTTCGTAATTTTGAGAGCCAAATTTAGAAATCGGACAATGCTATTCGATGAGACACTCATTGAACTTTCAGACACTGATATCGGTTTAGATAGAATATTCTGCTTGACAGTTTAAAATGGTTTGTAATGAAGAAAACTTTAACACAGATTCTAGAATCAGTTTATGTGCCAGGGCACCCTATTTAAGGTATTTCAAAGGTTGACATCAAGAAAATGATGGTTTTGCTGAATTTAAGGTCCATCTCATTCATAGGAAACAGGTCCCTCTTCTTCATAACACAGTACTGATTTTATGTGATGAAAGAGATGGATTGGTGGCCGTGGGTTTTTCTATAGTGGGGGAACATTATTCTGTTTTTGTGAAAATACATGCAGTTTAATGTAGATTTATTTCTGCTGCAGTTGTTTGGCCAGAGAACAAACTCCTCATACAGCTCTGTGAACAGGTGTGCTCCGCTATGGACTACCTGCATAGACTCACACCACCCATGCTACACATGGACCTCAAGGCAGACAACATCCTTATAGACAATCACTTTGATGCAAAAATCGGTGACTTTGGAATAGCCGAATGGAAGACGAGAACTACGCGACAAGGCAGATGTTGTACAATTACCCATGTTGCCCCCGAGATATTGAATAATGTCAATATTAGATCCACAATGGCACAAGATGTTTATTCGTTTGGAATATGCCTTTGGGAGATTTTCACTAGAATGAAGCCATATACAGGTAGGTTTAACCCTTAAATCCAGAGGCTATTTTTAGATCATGACATCATTGAACAACATTGACAACATTGAAAAAAATCAAGAAAAATTTAAGTTAAGTTTTGAATACTTGTGAAAATATTATGGAAAATGGAGCATTTGCTCCAAAAGAGCAAATGCTCCATTTTTCCATAATATTTTCAAATATACAGTATGATTTTGATTTGATTCTTACCGTCCCATCAACAATCTTTCAGTTAAACAGGAGTGGGTCTTCCTGGGTTGAACCAGTCCTAAGCTAGGATAAATTTGTCTTGCTCAAGGACCACAGCCCAGTGACGCCGGTGAGGCTCGAACCCGTGGCCTCTCCGTCTCGAGTCAAGCACTCTACCACTGAGCCACTGCGCTCCCTTGTCCACCCTGGTCCCGTTTCATTCAAGACAATTTAGGAATTTCTATTTACTTGTCCTGGGACAAGTTGAAAGAAAGTGCATACAATTCTGTATTTGTACATGTATATCATACTCAATAATTATTATGGAAAATAGTGTAGATCCTGATCGCCTGGCTTCTTCAGAAGCCAGGTGACCAGGATCTGCACTGTTTTCAATAGAGTTTATATCGATTTCGTACTTTTATCAAGAGTTTATACATATATTTGGGTCAAAATACCTCTGTATACTGTAGTCAGATAACTGTTGTTCATGTTCATGCAAATGGTTTTCTCTAAAGTTCACCCAGCGTGTCACAATATTGCAATTGGTATGGAAATAACTCTAAAAAATTCATAACCATGCTGCCGATTGCTCAAAAGCTGTATGTTGGGGTGTAAAGTGATCATTCATGTTATTTCTGGTGTGTGTTTGTTATGCTTTCTTGTGCATCTGTTTATTGTTGCCTTGTGGTCAACTGCTGGGAAAGGACTGACCTCTTGGCTCTGGTTTGTGATGTCCTATTGTGAGTTTGTTACTTTCCCATTGGTATCCTGTGTCAGGTGTGGTACATGATTGTATCCATTCCTGATCTTTGCCCTCTTTCATACTATGTTAGATGTATAAATTGTTCATGCAACAGCGTGGCCAAAGGTATCCGTCTCCTTGATAAAAAAGCAATTTAGTTTATACAGGAAAAAATTCATGCAAGTAAGAGATTTTGAAAGATATATCCCCTTAAGAAATCACATTCTAGCTGTTAAAGACCAAAAAATTGACTAAGGGAGGTAACAATATGAAAGGGGTCTATTGATTAATACATGATTGCAGGTATAAACTTTTGTTATCATTGCATAGATTAACTCTGTGCCACACACTTTTAAAAGTCATGTCTCAAACAGCACAAATACATGTATAAACAAGGCAATCACATGCTGTTAATGCACGTATTTTGTATTTTAAATACATTTGTTCTGGGCCTCAAAGCTAGAAACAAATCGAAACGCAATATTAAAACGATTAGACTTTGCCAAACAATAATAATGTAGGGGCAACTCATGAGACAGCTAGTTTGTTTGTTTGTTTGATTTGATTCTTTATGTTCCATCAACAATCTTTCATGTAAAAAGGGATGGGTCTTCCTGCGTTGAACCAGTACTTAGCTAGGATAAATGTGTCTTGCTCAAGGGAGCGCAGTGGCTCAGTGGTAGAGTGCTTGACTCGAGACCGAGGGGGCCGCGGGTTCATGTCTCACAGGCTTCACTGCACTGAGCCACTGCTCTCCCTCATGAGACAACTAGACACAATAAACTAGTTATATAAGTGCAACTGCAGTGATTGGATGTTTTGATACAATACAACGGTTCTACATTTAACGACCGCTGATCCATTTATGGTTCTTATATATGGCTTAATTTGATCTGGAACACAAATATTAATGATATTGTCCAACCACCTGTGAAATAAAGCCAAAATAAAGTGCCATACTTTGGGTAAATTAAGATGTACATATCATTGAATTCATATATTAATAATGATCAAACAATGTTTTTCAATACTTTAATGCAAGGTCACTCAGGAGATGTTAAAAACCTGGGGCTCTGACCTGGTGAAAATTAATGCATGAAAAACCATGAAAATCCCTATAATGATTAGAGCTGTTTGTGGTACTGTAAAGGTGGAAACTTTAATATTCATATCTGGCCATGGTTTGTCAATTTCATATACTCAACAAGGAAAATCAGGTTCCAACTATTTGGTTAAGAGTTATGTCTCCCCCCTTTAGGGTCGGGAGACATATTGTTTTTCCCCGGGCGTCCGTCTGTCTGTCTGTCCGTCCGTCTGTCTGTCTGTGTGTCTGTCACAAATCGTGTCCGCTCCATAACTTGAAAACCGCTCAAGCTATATTCACGAAACTTTATACAAATATCAATCAGCATGAGATGACGTGAAGAGTGCAAGAATGGGAACTCTGCCTTTTATATTTTTTGAGTTATTTCCCTTTAAACTTTGTGCATCACAAAAATTGTGTCTGCTCTATATCTTGAAAACCACTTAAGTTATATTCACGAAACTTTATACAAATATCAATCAGCATGAGATGACATGCAGAGTGCAAGAATGGTAACTCTGCCTTTTATACTTTTTGAGTTATTTCCCTTTGAACTTTGTGCATCACAAAAATGGTGTCCGCTCTATAACTTGAAAAACGCTTAAGCTATATTCACGAAACTTTATACAATTATCAATCAGCATTAGATGACGTGCAGAGTGCAAGAATGGTAACTCTGCCTTTTATACTTTTTGAGTTATTTCCCTTGGAACTTTGTGCATCACAAAAACCGTGTCCGCTCTATAACTTGAAAACCGCTTAAGCTATATTCACGAAACTTTATACATGTATCAACCAACATGCGTCGACGTGCAGAGTGCAAGAACAGTAACTCTGTCATTTATCCTCTTTGAGTTATTACCCTTGGAACTTTGTCAATCACAAATAACAATTATCTATGACTATTTTATACCAGGTTATGATTGTGCAATAGTTAACTACATTGACAGATATCTTTACTAGATACGAGCTGATTGTCTGCATGAAATGACTAGAATTTCCGTTAGAAATTGTATTTAATGTTTCTGTTTGAAATTATATTTAATGACTCATGCTTTTGACATCAAAAGGGGGGGGAGACATCTGTTTTTTCGTAGAAAAACAATTCTAGTTAATAAATGGTTTGAGCTGCACAAATGTTTGTGCATTTCATGAAAATTGTGACTGTATATATACACTGAACTCATATATATTAACCCTTCAAGCGCATATCACAAAAAGTTGTATGCTTTTGTTGTGTACTTTAATATTTTTGAAGCCTCTTCAACAAACAGTTGTTTGCCTCTATACTAATGTTAACCTATAAACAGACACTTTCGTATGTAGTTATTTAGCTGGCGTTTTAAGTGTTAAATCATATGTTATGTGTCTTAACAGTCTTTACTGAGGTGTTATGGCGCAAGATGATAAGTTACTTTCAAATAAAACCACATCTCCTTTGTAGCTTCTACCTATGTCTTAGGTAGATCAGTCTTATTATGCACTCATGAGGTGTCGCCTTTACATTGACCCGAAAGCCTTATAATAACCTGCTTCTAGACCCCCTGACCCACTGTCCCTACCTGTTTCAGGCAAGACTGATGAAGTGATTCACATCTGTGTGGAGAGGGGCCAGAGACCGGATACAACCCTGGTTGCTGAATCTTGTCCGGATTATATGGTGTCATTAATGGTGAGATGTTGGAACCAAGAACCAGATCTGAGACCATCATTTCAAGGTTTGTTATATTTGGTTGTACAATGCACTCCCTTTATAACCCTACTGATTATGTTATGGACTGTGTAATAAGTGAATTGTGTTATAAAGAGACAATTATACGTAGGAATATTTAAGAAATGAATTCAATTTTTGGAATACAGGGTTTTCAATAAGAGTTTTTGCAAGAGGCCAGACACCAGTTTTATGCGGTCAGATTTTAAGCTTTTGTATAGATTTTAATACTAGTTAGAACATTTGAGGCGGCCAGAAAATGGTTTGAGGCAGTCATTTTGGCCTCCAGCCGCCTCTTAATGAAAACCCTGGAATGTTCATGGAATCATGAATACTTCGAGCTTCACATACTTTGCAAGAGACCTGGAGTGTTCATGATTCCATGAACATTCCAAAAATTGAATTTATTGCTTATATTAACATTTTATTATAGATATCTAAAAAATAAAAAAAAAATAATTTAGGAATTAAAACAGTTTTGTATTTGAAATATGATCGTATTAACGGTTAAGTCAGAGTGTAAAATGGAAAAGCCACTTTGAACATGGACAGCTAATGGAGCAAACAAGAGGCTTAATTGTTTTGCATGTGCGACTCGGGTGTGGCTCGCTGTCAATCACAACACCAGTTTCACTTCTGGCAAATGAGTTTGATGTTCCAAGTGTATTGCACGGGCAAGTGAACTTGGCAGCTGTCAATCAAATTTGTGTATTTCATGAGGCTAGGAACGGTTGCAAAAATTTAAAGAATCATTAAAGGAATGCTTCGAAAATGTAAATATTGTAAAATGACCATTTTATGATAGATAGCTGCAAATGCATGAATATCTTTTTGCCTACTGGGTAATTTTTCATGTTTTTTTGTATTCTGCCAACTTTTTTCACAATTAACTTTTTTCAAAAAATTATTTCAGGAACACAATAAGCATGTTAAATGGATTGGATACAGATCAGGAAAGACGTTCTGTTGGTCCTGATCTGGGTCAAAACTGTTATCAAAGGTTATCAGCAGATGACAAAAATTGCCACCAGCATGGAAAAATTTGACCCTTTGTATTCGGGAAACTCCTAAACGCGTACTTTTGCAAACAGTGAAGACCCAGATGAAATGCAGCATTATGCTGCATTTCACCTGGGTCTACACTGTTTGTAAGGGTAGATAAGATCTTCAGACAAAAGAATACAATATTTTTTTGAAAATTATAACCATGTACAATGGACCATCCCAAGTTTATTGTTTCAAACCAGAAAGAAGAATCCATTAGTATACAAAGGGTTAAAGAATAAATTTACTTAAATGCCATTGGTAGCAAAATCCCATAACTTGCTCATTTAGACTATTTTTATCCAACTTTGGATCAAAAAGTTGGTTTTGAAAAGATAATGCTAGAATTGTCATTGTAAATTCTAATGCACTTGCTTTGGTACTGTGAAGTCTGATTGGATAACATCTAAAATTTGCGACAGAATATCCTGTGAAATACTGTTGGAAATAGTTTGACGTCATTAATTATGTCATATTTTGTTGGATGGCGCTCAACTTTATGAAGCTTGCAAAGCTTCAATTCGAGACGAAACTGCAGAAGCGCAATGGGGATATGGGGGTAGCATTCTTCAAAATTTTCATTAAGGGAGGTATATTGTCGTATATACAGTCGAAATTTAGTTTTACAGTATCACCGTAAAACTAAATATCCGACCATTTATCCAATGATATACCTCTCCAAATGAAAATTTTGAATACAGTTATATCTCCTAATTTATGCTAGCAATAAATTCTGCAAATGTTGTTTTGACAGCTATTCTGCAAGAAATTGGTGAAAAGTGCCGCAGTTTACAAAGGGAGATCTTTCATGGCAAGAAGGAAGTCAGAAGAAAAATATGCGAAAAACATGTGAGTTCAATTTTCTTTATAATTTAGCAATGATGACTAAGGCTAACAACATTAAACCATATGGGCCTCGATGCAAGAAAACCAGACTGATCAGGGCCTTTGTTATTTGCTTTTTCGAAAGTATTCTATCTAAACTTGCTACAGGTGAAATTTCAATTTTCTTGCTAGCCTCTGTAGCTGAGGAGATTGGTTTGAAACTAGCTTTGTCTGAAACCCCGAAGACAGGTTTTGTCACGATGAGGCCCATATGTATCATATTTTTGTTAATAAACTCACAATTCTATTCTGAAAAATTTTCAATTTTAATAAAAAGGCCATGAATCTCCTTGTTAATCAAGCACTTTAGGAGCATTGTTTCTATAGATTTTATTGCCATTTTGTGTAGCAGGAATCATGGTACATGTACTGTTATGAAAAATTCATAAAATTCTGCAGACTTTCTAAAAAGTTTTCATTTTCAAAGTTACGGTACAAAACATTAGCCATGAACTTGGCAGCGATTGATTTATCCCATACTTCATTTAATTCAATACTTTGGTACTATTGAAAAAAAATAACAAAAGATAATGGACCTCTCTTGAGTATGAAAATTATTTTATAACCTCGTGGCCTGGTCTCAACAGAAGACAGCTGTTTTTGGTGAACACAGTTTTTCAAACCAGGGTATAATATTTTGTAAATACTATTATGTACAGTGTGATTATTAGGGGGAATATGGTATGTTAATTATGTTTACCATTATTACCCTAAATATGCAGACAAATTACTCTCCAGAGGGTGTCTAAAAGATGGTGATTTGTTGACAATTCTAACACACCGCGCCTATAGAGCCAATATTAAAACAGTGTGATATATCAAACAGTGATTCACAGCTAAAGTGTGTGATAGCTGACGTCATTTGTTACTGGAGCGTAAGACGGTGTAATGTCATTTTTTCTCTTGAAAGATGTTACAAATACGTGTAAACATATGCGACATACTCTAAATATCGGCGGGAGTTCTTCATTGCAATGGCGGAAAGTTGGAAGAAGCTCGTGACTTCAAATGTGTTTTCATCTTTTATTGTGCGTTTTATTGTGGGTTTGAATTGAAATAGATCAGCTCCAGTGCGTGAACTGTTGAGTAATAATTCACTGTCAGTCAGTTGTACGAAGATAAATCACTCACTATGCGCTCATGATTTGATCTTCTTTACAACTGACCTCCAAACAGTGAATAATTAAACAACAATTCACTACTGGAGCTGATCTTTTTCTTAAATATTTATCACTTTAAGACATATTTTGTAGTGATATAACAGTGTGTACTAAAATTGATAAAGTCCTTTAAATAATTTGTACAATTATGCAGTGACGTCAATAACAATGTTGCACATGTATGGCAAAACTTTCGCATTTTCACACAAAAGAAACATGATTTCAAAATAATTTTACTTTCATGATAAATAGAATATAGCATTGGTGCTCCTTTATCTTTGAATTTAAAGAACTCGTTGAGAAAAAGGCGATAAAATGTTCGGGAAGCCTCACATTTTATCTCTATTTCCCAACTTGTTTAATAAGTTCAATAATTAATACATTAGCACTCATGTAAGATTCTCAGTATAAACCCTTACACTATTTTTTTAGGTCTGTCCAAATATATAGGGTGCTTAACTTTCATTTCCAGAAGGGTGTAAATGAAATGAAACGTCTACATACTGATTTTTGGGACAGCGTTGAAGGACCCTCTTTTGATGACCTAAATGTTAGTGTTGATGCTCCCAACTCACCTCATATCAACGAGCCTTCTGTAAGACCAACTGATGAGACGTGTCAAACTGCTGCAAAGGAGAATAGTGTGCAGCCTTCATCTCAAAGAAGATACAAGTTCACATTACCGAAAAAAGAATTGACAGACTTCGACAAGAAAGTTCGTGAGATTCTGCAAAACCCATTGTATATGGAGATGGTGATAAATGGTTATGCAGATCATCTTCACTTACCAGCAGGTGTTAAAGAGCTTCTGTCAGATCCTAATTTGATCGAAAAATATATTGATGAAGATACCGAGTTTAAAATGGAACTGAAGCAGAGTAGTCACGGTGTCCTGAATAACGTTCACTGTCTGCGATGCAGGGATGCTCAGCAAAAAGGTGTGGCTATGCAGCGTGAAAAACAGGAAGATGATGTATTTCGATATATGAAGTACCAACCGTCTAGAAGTAACAGGGACATAAGCGAGCGAGAGAAGAGACAGAATGAACGGAACAGGTCAATGCAGACATCAAGCTATGCCGGGAGACTGTTTAAATCCGGTATAGGACAAAAGGCGGCAAAGGTGTTGAAGGAGCCGTATAAACTCCAGGAAGCTCTGAATGATGTCGATACAGGGGCTGGTGAAGCGGAAAAATTTCACATTATCAGTCCAGATATCCTTGAAGCTTTAGAAGACCCCGTTCTCATGCAGATATTGTTGGGCCAGGATCCTCAGGCCCTTGATACATTCATGAGGTAAATCAGGCCTCCAGATAAAGAGTGTTTATTGGGAAACTATTTTCTTTATTTCTCTTCTAAAACATATTTTGTGGGTACTCAAAAGAACCGTCTCATTGAGACAGTTCTTTTGAGTATCCAAAACACATGTTGAAAATGATGGGTAAGAAAATAATAATGATTTTACGCTCATAAGGAGCCGCTGTGGTGTAGTGGATAAACCGCTTGCCTTGTAAACCAGAGGTCGCAGGTTCGATTCCCGGCTTCACCAGTCTGTCGGATGAGACTTTAAGCCGAGGCCCCTTCTCCATATGACCTTAGCTGTTGGTGGGACGTTAAACACAAACACAACAACAACAACGCTCATAAAATTTCCTTATCTGGATCGATGGGTAAATGATAACCCTTGTCATGCTGAATATTTTTATGTATGACACTCCTCCCCAATTTTTATCTTGTTGACCTGGAGCGATCCAGTTGTAAGTGTGTATTTATACCCCCCGCAAACTTTGTTTGTAGGGGGTATACTGTTTTCACGTTGTCCGTCCGTCCGTCCGTCCGTGCGTCCGTGCGTCCGTCCGTAACGCTTTGTTTCCTTAATAACTCGAAGAGTCATTGCTGGATTTTCATCAAACCTTGCAAACATGTTCATATATGCAAGACAAATACTTTAGACAAAAAAGTAAGGGCTAGGGGCCAATTCTATTAGAGTTATTTCCCTTTGTAGTTCTAAATGGCTTTTAATATAGTGCTTTTTCCTTAATAACTCGAAGAGTCATTGCTGGATTTTCATCAAACCTTGCAAACATGTTCATATATGCAAGACAAATACTTGAGATAAAAAAGTAAGGGCTAGGGGCCAACTCTATTAGAGTTATTTCCCTTTGTAGTTCTAAATGGCTTTTAATATAGTGCTTTGTGCTTATGCTATTATAGGCCATATACGGGCCAATCAACTCCTACCACAGCTTTCGATGGAACAATTTGATACGTTTCCTAT
Source organism: Loripinus fragilis (assembly GCA_964019695.1). NCBI lineage: Eukaryota > Metazoa > Mollusca > Bivalvia > Lucinida > Lucinidae > Loripinus > Loripinus fragilis. Next base: position 23,953,803 of record OZ026523.1, read on the forward strand.
TCAATGTAGACACATTGAACATATGCATGAAGGAGTTTAGTTCAGAAAAAAATAATTTTTGACAAAAATGACAGCTGTGAGAACTTAGACAATTTTTCCCTAATAAGGTGTTTGTATATGCATAGACAGTGCCTTTATGGGCCAATCAACTCCTACCACAGCTTTTTATGGAGCAATTTGATACTTTGCCTGTACAATGTAGACACATTTAACATATGCATGAAGAAGTTTGGTTTAGAAAAAATATTTTTTGACAAAATGACAGCTGTGAGAACTTAGACAATTCTCCCTAATAAGGCTTTTGTATATGCATAGATGGTGCCTTCATGGGCCGATCAACTCCTACCACAGCTTTTGATGGAACAATTTGAGACTTTGCCCATACAATGCAGACACATTGAACATATGCATGAATGAGTTTGGTTCACAAAAAATAATTTTGACAAAATGACAACTGGAGAACTTAGACAATTATTCCCTTATATGGCTTTTGTATATGCATGGATAGTGCCTTTATGGGCCGATCAACTCCTACTTCAGCTTTTGATGGAGCAATTTGATACTTTGCGGATACAATGTAGACACATTGAACATATGCATGAAGGAGTTTATAATTTTTGTTTGCACAGATTCTACTGAAATCTTCTTATCAAAACTAAGGTCTTCTTGTTCGAACTATAACTTGCCAAGTTTTTTCACTGACTCTTACTGTGCGGGGGGTATCTAATAAGCATTGCTTATTGACTTTTTTCATTGCAAACAGAGTTGAAAACTGCATGGGTCCTGATCATATGGCTCATTCCTGATCAGATGGCTTCTGACGCAGCCATCTGATCTGGATCTACACCATTTTCAAAAAAGGATAAATCCAGGTTCAGGAGGACAATGGTTAATTTTTGAATAAATATTGTTATATATGGGCCTCATCAGGAGAAAACCTGTCTTCGGGGTCTCTGACAAAGCCAGATCAAGACTCAAACACGTCTCACCAGCTACAGAGACTAGCTAGAAAATTGATATTTGACTTGTAGCAAGATTGTTTATGTTACTTTCCAAAAAGTGAATAACAAAGGTGCTGATCAGACTGCCCGAATGCGCAGGCTGGTCTGCACCTGTGTTGTTCGCAAACCCCCGAAGACAGGTTTTGTCGCGAGGAGGCCCATATGATATTAACAGCCATACATTAATCAAGATAAAATGTGAGTATTAACAATTAAGGCATTTCATGTACTAGCTCAGGGTGCCCAACCGTCAGGGAAAAGTCAGGGAAATTTGGTTTTTCTTCAAGGTCAGGGAAAAGTCAGGGCATTCTGTAAAATGGTCAGGGAAATTAGAAAATCTTCAAAAGTCAGGGAAAAGTCAGGGAATTTTGAAATCATGTTTGGTTAACCCCTCAAAAATTAAACAAACAAATATAAGATGATGACTTTAATAGTGTTAGGGTGAATATAATATGCAATCTAGTTGTTCTAATATATATATGTATCTTTGGCTATGAACTGTTATTATATCTAAAACTTAATTTTTGGTCACATTGTTTTAACTCACCTGAGTTAAAGGCTCAAGTTAGATATGGTAATGAGTATAATGATGGTCTGTTGTTGTTGTCTGCTTCCATTTTCAAAGGAGTATAGTTCTGATCAAATTTAATGTAAAACACATGTGGTAGCTTGGGGAAAGGCTGCCATGGGTAACATAAAGCTCCCATAGATGTATAATGGGACAACTTTAAAAATCTTCTCTGAGTGGCTGAAGCCATAAGCCCAACAGCTTGTTGATTTAATTTGTAGCAATATCTAGTGGTCTCCTGCCAATCAATCCCCTGGGGTCCAAACTGGCCACACCCTGGGGGCCATTATCTTATGTTGACTATAAATGAAAAAACAACAACTCTAAAACCATGAGACCCACAGCTTATATATTAAGCACATGTAGCAATATTTAGTGATCCGCTACATAAATCTTGCCAACCATGTCCCTGGGGTCCAAATTGGCCATGTCCTGGGGGTCGTTTGCTCCCATTTACACCTGCCAAAATTGCCCAAACAGCTCAAGTAAGCTGTGTAACATATTAACAAAATATCCTACACAACACAAAGTTATGTAATGTTCTTTTCTGACACGCTTGCTTCCTTTTGTGTGTCTTTTTGATTTAAGCACATATTTCTGATGTAAAACTCATACATTTTAAAGATTTAGTTTGTTTTATGTCAGTATTTATAAAATGCATGCGTATCAGATGACTGGAAGGGGAGGAGGCGTGCGGGAAAGCGCGGTAAACTGGTCAGTGAAAAATGACTTTTTGTCAGGGAAAAGTCAGTGAAAAGTCAGGGAATTTTATTTCAGACTAAGAGTGGGCACCCTGTAGCTGTTAAAGCCTTGCTCCGTGACTTTTATTATACTTGTTCTGAGGCCACTAAACTTTATGACATCTGATCCATAACTCGCTTCTCATAATGTCACTTGGAACTAGAAGACAGTTGTTCATAAAAACTTTGGGTTAATTTATCCCATAATTATTGAGAGAAAATCTAGCACCTAAACAAACACAGCATCACTAAGCAGTATGTATCATTCTGAACACTCAACATTGATAAGAAATTTCGCCATATATCGCGAATTGGCAAAATAATGTTGTTTACATTTATAAAAAGGCAAAACGGCCTAATTTTGCCCTATATAAACCACCAGCTATATTCAGGTTATTTCAAGAATGCTCAGATTCCATCAGGTTAATCATTGAACTATCATATGACGATTGCTAATGATTATGCATATTGTATATATTATTTAACAAATAAAAATCGTCGATTGAAACTGTAAGCATTGGTGCCAAAATGCTGTATCATGTGCACATCACTAATCAACAGGTATAATAAAAAAAAATACTTTGAAAAATAATTTTGAAGACTCATTTGTCATATCCAAGTTTAAGTTTTGAGCCTTAAAAGACATTTTAAGATGTATTTGCACATGAGTATTGGTTTTGCTCAGTGGGCATCAGATGTAGCCACTAGTGCTTTGCCAGTATTACTGCCTACCTTGATGCTATGGACACTTGCAGCTGTTAAATAAACTCAGGATTAACTATCATTAAGTCAAGTTAATAGAGGATCTTACAAGAGTGCTCATGTTTTTTTGAATTTATTAAACAAGTTGAGGAAAAAAGAGATAAAATGTGAGGCTTGCTGAGCATTTTATCTCTTTTTCGCTATGAATTTGATAAATTCAATAATACAGGAGCACGAACAATAGATTCTATTTATCATATGGCATAAATATTATTTTGAAATCATAACTTTGCGTGAAACGTTAGGGGTTTGCCATATGCGTGACATTAAAAGCCTCATTTCATAATGTTTCCCAAAAATCTGTAAACCACTAGTTGTTTATCCTTTTTAATGCATGGCGTTATTTCACTCCCAGATGCGATGTCATATGATAAATTAAGCTAAAAGGACGCATGCCATGGTCAAATTTGTAATCATGTTGTCATATTGAAATTGTGTAGTCGATAAAAGATTATTTTTAAATTTGAAATTAAAATTCTCACACTGAAAAAGTGTATACTATAATACATATATTTAACAGGTGTAGGGTGGCCACTGGGTGATACCTAATTTGGAGTTTTCTAAAATTACCTGCATGGATAAAATTCCAACAATTTTGCTCCACTTTTCTTGAGTCTTATGGACTATTAATGCATATCATCACTTTTTTTGACTGATATATCTTTTTTTTGTAATTAGTAGATGCTGAGGTCGAGCCTTTGTAGCAAGAAAAAATGAGCTCACCCCCCACCCCTCCTGGGATATCATTTGAATATTAAGAGTGCGTAATGAAAATTTAATTTTCTTATTTCTCAACCAAAACATATGTTGTGGGTACTTAAAAGAACCGTCTCAATAGAACCATCTCATTGAGACGGCTCTTTTGGGCACCCAAAACATTTGTTTTAATTAGTCAGTAAGATGTTTACAATTTTACACTGATTTTTTTGTTTATCTAAACCTGTGTTAATGTAATGTATTTTAGACACTATCCAGAGTTAACCATGAAGCTATTGGCTAAGAATAAGACCCAGTATGGTCAGAGAAGGACAAGCGAAAGAAAGAGAAACAGGTGAGGTTGATAACAGTATAAGAATCTATCATGAGTGTGAGGGATAAGATGCAATTTCACATGATGACCTCACTTAAATATAACAATGACGTCACTTGACGACAATGTACATGAGTTCCAATACAACCTTTGTATGAAAGCCCTCATGTGACAGCCTGGGTAAGATAGCATGGATTAGATAAGATTTTCTATCCCAGGGTAAAATCTCAGATATCCTTATCCGGTGTGCAAGAATAGATGTTCTCAAATTTAGATCAGTTATCTGCCATAAAGACACACACAAATAGAGCAGACCCAAATCAGAAGCAGTCTGACCAGGGTCTTCCCTGTTTGCTACTGTGACAAGCATTTTGTTTTATTTATTTGCAGTTTGTTTAAGACAATTGAGCATTAAAACTTGAAATTGTCAATGGTTTGTTAGCATACTGCAAGTTTTAAAGATCAACTTAAATGGTTAAAAATAAAGTTATTTCCATCAAATATTTCAGATAATAGCAATTTTTGTTAGAAACAGGTTGTTAAAAAAACACTTACACCAAAAAAATCCTAAGCGTTCAAGTTATGCCTATATATTTTTGAAAGTTCCGGATTTTTGTAATTTTTAACATATAATTTCCTTGTTCCCCAATATTGTTTTTCTTTCCTTGTTAGAAATTTGCTTTTGTCATTCCGCCCCATGTATTGTATGAGGAAATGCATTGAATGAGTAAATATTTTGTTTTGAAGGGAGCAGGATAGACCAAACTTTACTAGAGATACATTCAATCCTGGGGATGAGAAAATCAGAAGAATGATGTCAGGGATGTCAGGGTTGAGATTTGATCAGATGCAAATCACACCGGATAGGCGGCAATCAAAAACATTAATACTATCAAGAGACGTAGATTAAAAACAGTTAGACTGTTAGAAACATAGTTTTCAAATGCCATTTCTCGCCCGGCGTGAGTTTACTAAATCTGTAAACCACTAGTGTTGTATCAATTTTATTGCATGGCATTATATCACTCCCAGATGCAACGTCATGTCATAAATATTTCATATTGAAGGGAACAGGATGGACAAAACTATAATAGAGATGCATTCAATCCTGATGATGAGGTAATCAGAAGAATGATGTCTGGGATGTCAGGGTCGAGATATGATAGATGCAAATTTTGATAAGATTTGAATTTCAGTAGACCGAAAAATTTAAACTTTCACCTATGTACTGTATTAGGAAATGTGTAAATAGAGGATCTAACATGAGTGTTCATGTTTTATTGAATTTATTAGATGAGTTGAGGAAGAAATAAAATGAGGGGCTAGCCTTGTATTTTATCTCTTTTCCTCAACTCATAGCTAGCCTCGCATTTTATTCCTTTTTTATCTCAACGATTTTAATAAATTTAATAATACAGGAGCAGGAATGTTAGAATCTATTTATCACATGACATGTAAATTACTTAAAAATCTCATTTTTGGCCTTAAAAAAGTAAAATTTGTGCTATGTTTTATGCAACGCTATGATGGACAGCACTGCATGATGTTACTAAATCTGTAAACCACTAGATTAAATGGTTTATTGATTTTATTGCATGGCATTATATAACTCCCAGATGCTACGTCATCTAATAAATATTTTGTATTGAAGGGAGCAGGATAGACAAAACTATTCTAGAGATGCATTCAATCCTGGTGATGAGGTAATGAGAAGAATGATGTCCGGGATGTCAGGGTCAAGATATGATCAGATGCAAGTACTGCAAAATTTTCTCAGAACCAGCCAGGACGAGAGATTGAAGAGCCAGTTTGACAGAGAGATGCAACAACTACTCCAAAGAGGTGATAATTACCTACAAATGCCCCTTTCTCATTGATAAAATATACATCTATTTTAATTGAGCTGTGACATGTGATTTCAAACAATGTGGCATTTTGACAAGTGTAGACTCAGACGAGCCTGCGCAGCTTCCTTTTAAGCTTAGAAACTCCAAATGATGTACGGTCAGTAGCTTAACAGTCATAGAATATTGTAGTGACTGAGTATCTGAGGCTTTGCTGGTCGCACATACCACATTGTTGGAAATCACATGTCGCGGCTCAATTATGTCCCCCCCTGTCAGGGTCAGGAGCATGTGCATCCATCTGTATATCCTCCTATCCTTCCACCCATCTGACTGTCCATCACAAATGGTGTCCCATCTTGCAAACACAACTCCGTCAATTTTAGCCAGATCTTTTTGAGACTTTGCAGGTGTATGAGGTTTGACTGTAATCTTCAGATTAATTTTTATCACTCTTTTTCGCAGTTTGAACTGAGTCATTTTTTGGCGTAGCTTCTACCAAAGCATATAGACACTGGGTATCTTGTGAAGGCAACTCCTCCTACAATTTTTCGCGGCTCTTTTTGTCTGAAGATGTGCATGATGTTTGGCTGTTATCCTCAGATTAATTTTTGTCACTTTTTTCCCAGTTAAACTTAGTCACTTTTGGCTCAACTTCTTCCAAAGCATATACTTTTGGCTCAACTTCTACTGAAGCATATAGACACTGGGTTGACTTGTAAACGCAACTCCTCCTACAATTTTACCAGGATCATTTTTAAACTTTGCAGCTGTTTTGATGTGCAAGACATGAGGCTGTAATCATCAAATTATTTTTTTTCCACTTTTTTCGCAGTTTGGACTTGAATACGAGAGGTGATTCACGAGTTTTGAAACAATTTTATTTTATCTATAAATTTCACATACAAAACAATTCATTGCAACAGGTGTTCATGGAGGTTGTAGATCAGTCTACATCGCTTAGGCCATGACTCCAGTGTCTTATTAATGACGTGTTGCTCCAGTTTTCTCCACTCGTCTCGCAATGCTCGTTTAAGGCCTGCCAAAGTGTAGATTTTTCGCTTCTGCAAGCGTCGTTTAAGGATCCCCCAGATAGCAAAATCCATCGGGGCTGCATCTGGGCTTTTGGGCATCCACTATCCAACCTGAGGTGTAACAAAGTTCATGTTTTGTTTTCGCATATACGCCAACGTCTGCTTTGACGTATGGCTCGAAGCACTGTCCTGGTGAAATACCATGTCCTTTATTTGGTCACCTGGAAACATTCTTGGTGCATCATGTTTAATGAATGGTTTCAAAACTTTGTCAATATAAAATTGCGAATTGACCTTGACACCTTTAGGGATGATCCGAATCTCGGTTTTGCCGTGGAAACTAACTCCAGCCCAAGCCATGAAACCTGGTGCAAACGAATCACGTTTAACAAATTTAAGTTTTGAAGGGTCATTATGCCCTTTACGGATGTAGCAGACTCGACGACGACCATAGCTGCCACCTAAGTAAAACATCGCCTCATCTGTCGTCACAAAGTTTTTCCACTTGTCACAGTTCAAACGTTTATAAAGCTGCCATGAACGTTGACGTCGTTTTTCAATTTGTGCAGCATTTAGCTTGTGAACTTTGCACTTTTTTCGCAGTTTTGCTTGCAGTGTATTTTTAATAATCCTGTGAATGGTTGACTGAGATACCCCTAGTTGAGTTGCCATCTCACGTTGTGTGGGTTGGTTAACCCTTTTAATCATAATGGCGACTTTACGAATAACTCCAGGTGTTGACTTTTGGGGTGTCCTTTTGTATGGCCCAATTTTTGCCTTTTTGCAACCAGTACCGTGAGTTTTACCTATTAAGTGCTTTACTCGATGAATTGTAGCTATAGAAATATCATGTCCTTGACCTTTTAACTCTCGTTGAATATGCCTGTAGGACGTTTTCTTCTTCAAAAGGTATGTTATGATACCCTCCACTTCACTGTCAATTTTAGGTCTTCCCATTTTAGAATTTACAAAAAAACTGACATGTATATGTAATACATACCTATATTGATAAATACCTGTGAATTTCGTGCTGTTGAACCGCTATGCTTGATTATAACGAGCGATTCAAAAGTGTTTCAAAACTCGTGAATCACCTCTCGTAGTCAATGTTTGGCTCAACTTCCATATAGACACTGGCTATCTTGTGAATGCAACGGCTCCTACAATTTTAGCCAGATCTTTTGAATCTTTGCAGGTGTTTTTGTCTAGGTCTGGAGATGTACATGTGATTTGAATGTAACATGGATTTTTCATTATTATGGAAATAATCTATGATCATTTTCTTTTTCCCCTATGATGATTGTGCAATTAGTTAACTGCATTGGCAGGATATCTTTGCTGGATATGAAGTCGATTTTTTTCTAAAAATCACCATTATTTCAGTTTGAAATTGCATTTTGTGACATTTGGATCTCTCTGACACCAAAGGGGGGTGGGGACATCTGTTATTTGTAGAAAAAACAATTCTAGTTATCACATGAGGTCATGTCTGGTGGTGTCACTAAACTCAAATTTTTATGTTTTTCACATTGATTTTTGGTGATAACTTTTTTAGTTTTAATTTTAGCAAACTGTGTTCATGATGAAAGTTGTAGAGAAAAATTAGCGCCAATTTCTCCAAAAGGTCCGAAGTTTGTGGCACAAAAAGATTTTTGTGTATATGTATGAAGATTTTGCAATACAGTCGACCCTCTTTAAATCAACTGTGCATAACACAATACTATCGCTTACCTCGACCCGACATCTTGGTCCTGGTATTTTCCGCTATATTATACAGTTATTTCATGCCTGTTTGTAGTATAGTCAAAACTATTACCCCGAGGTGCCGTGGACGACCTGATGCACTATTGCACGAGGCCAAAGGCCTCATGCAATAGTGCATCAGGTCGTCCACGGTACCGAGGGGTAATAGTTTGACTATACTACAAACAGGCATGAAATAACTGTTTTATTACCCAACCCATTTGATGTAATACTTAGCAGCCTTTCTTGCATGGAGTTGCTGTAGATGATGCGGTTTTGTTGCAAAACAGAAAATTTCACCTAATCTGCTAAATTTTGGGTCTCAAAATGTTCCGCTCGTTCTAACTAAGAAAACGAGTACCCACACTTTATGTTTCTGACCATAAACAATGGAGTTATTGGAGTTTAAAGTTGCCAAACCATGCCTTATTTTCACCATTGTTGCATAACGTCTCCTTTCATAAACGAACCGTACGCGCATCGTTGTCGCGCAAGTCGATAAGTGCCTGTGTATTTTTAACAGGGAAGCGGGTAACCAGGCCATGGTAAAGTGCCAGTCTATAGTCATATTTATTGACCGGTGGAATAGTTCAGTGACTCATGACATCGCAAAAAAAAGACAATTACACAGTATATAGATGGTTGGGTAATAAACTATTGCTATTCCACAATGTTTATCTCGACAACAGCTATGTCAATAAAACTGATAACTCGTTACAAAAAACTGGTCCCGCTGATCAATTTTAGTGTATTTTACAACGTCTAACTCGATTCCATTTCATAAGATAACAATAGGCATGGTTGTCTTTTTTAACTTACCTTTTTATCTGAATGTGCCTCCATTTAATCCACCGTTTTCAACGTTAATTATCAGAATTGAAACCATGAGTTGTTTGATCAATAGACAACATGACTTGATCCACGTGTGTGACACATGTAGTTGCAAATTAGAGTGTTGTATAATTACACAATTGACCGCGGCAAATTCTATTGATCTATTGTGTACAACTTCAAAGCGGGTAAGTGACCGTATGAGCTAATGTGTCATATTTGACCAATCTCTTGAGTATTAAGTTCGTCCGATGACTGCTCATTTGAAATTAGGCCAAAATATAATTGAACTGTTCTCAGGCCAATTTTTATTTTTGTTTTGAAAATCAGATTCAGTGTTTTATTCAGGCACTATATATATTGAACAGTTGTGTGTCTGTACGGCTATTTTTGGACATTGGTCATTTCATGCCAAAAATAGATTGGGATGTACACTGTTGGGGCTTAAAAATATGACGATGTCTGAAAGGGTAAAATCTGCGACTGCAGTACTAGTTACCAAAACTTTCTTAGAACTGAAAATGCTATGAGTATTTTATTTTGTCTAAGAAAGTGATAAAAAGGCATACCTGAGAAACAATTCTATTTTCCCCCCTTTATATTCTTTCTTTTTATTTCAATTCTTATGTCTATTGATTTTTGACCCAATTCATCCCGCAGGTCATTAGTGTAATAGCTCCCAATAATGATCTCTTAATGGACAAGTTGAATGTGATTTATTTCGCCCCAAATTGATAGCTACAAAATATGGTTACCTTGAACTACTGATAACTGGACATATTTTGCACAGTCCCTTGGAATTTGAGGTATCGAGAGTAGACATTTGAGGGCCATTTAGAAAGTGTGTAGCATGCCATCGTAACTCCATAATGAGTTGATAAAATGCTATCAATTAAACAATACATTTTTGGAAACTAGAATTCAACAGCTACTTGATGGTTTGATCTTTGTCGAAAAAGTACTTGGCATGCATGTGCAGTGTATACACTAAATGAGTAAGTGTTTATACACTGGCGGAAATTCTAAGCAAAATGTTTTGAAAAATTGAAGGAAAATAGGGAACCTAATTATTTGCGATCATGATTTGACAAATTTACAATTTGGTGCCAACTTATTTTCTGCAAATATAATTTGCTATCATTGCACGCACGAATAACGTCTTTGCATCCAGAAAATGTTTACAAAGGCCAAGAAAAAAAATATGTGTGGTTCAGGTTACCCGACCTACCCTAAATTTTTACCCCCTACCCTAAACTTTTTTCTCCGAATTCTGAACTCTGAAGTTGGAAGAGAATAGCAGAACAAAATAATTTTGTTCTGCTATTCTCTTCCAACTTCAGAATTATTTTTGTTCTGCTATTCTCTTCCAACTTCAGAATTTGGAGAAAAAAATACATGTCAAAATGACCAGCTGAAACGGAAATCTAAATTTCTATACATTCAGCCTTTGGTATTAGAGTAAAAAGATTAAAACAAGGTTATATGAATTTGTCAAATTTAATACATTTCCAAGCAGGTCTGAATATTCCAAGAAAAAAAGTAAAAAAAAAAGTATCATACCTACTACCCTAATTTTTTCCAGGGTGTAACCTGAACCACACATGTTTTTTTTATTTGGCCTAATAGAGAAATGGTAAACTTTCAAAAATGGGACTTTTTGCGATTTTTCAAAAAACTTTTACTATAAATTGTGTTTCTACAGAAGCATGAAATATGCATATTGAGTATACGTTTTGCTTTATTTGTAGCAAATAATGTATAAAAAACATTTTATTGCATAAATATATTGACTTGTTTAGTTTCGTATTAAAGAAAATTATTCCTGATGCCAGAAATTATTATAATCTATCTTTCAGAAAAAGTTAAATTTCATGTACAATGTATTGTATTATTAAAAAAAAGTACAATTCTAGAAATATTTTTCTCAAACTTGATATCGATTAATTTCTTAAGCAGTGATCAGAATTGTTCATGTTATGTGTTAGTAGTTGCTATTTGTCCCAAGCCTTTTCGAAGAAAAGCGAGGGGACATAGTATTCGGCATTCCGTCCCTCCGTCCCCCCTCAAGTAGAAGGTATCTTGTGTATGGAACTCCTCCTACAGTTTTACTCCTATTCTTTTGAAACTTTACAGGTGTTTAGGTCATGGTCTGAAGATGTGCATATTGTTTGAATCACTTTTTTCACAAAATGAACTGTATCATTTTTGCGGCCAAAATGAATAGATACTAGTTATCTTGTGTATGGCTATGCATCGATCTCCTCCTACAGCTTTACTCTGATTCCTTTGAGACTTTTGCGGCCAAAAAATGAATAGATATACTAGCTAGTTATCTTGTGTATGGACCTCCTCCTACAGTTTTACTCCGATTGCTTTGAAACTCCTAAGATGTCTAGGTCATGGTCTGAAGATGTGCATATTGTTTGGGCATTATCCTTAGATTATTTTTGTCACTTTTTTCATAAAATGAATTTTGTCATTTTTGTGGCCAAAATGAATAAATACTTACTAAGATCCACAGGTCATGGTCTGAAGATGTGCATATTGTTTGGGCATTATCCTCAGATTAATTTTTGTCATTTTTTTTCACAAAATGAACTTTGTCATTTTTGCGGCCAAAATGAATAGGTACTAGGTATCTTGTGTATGCATCTCCTCCTACAGTTTTACTCTGATTCCTTTGAAACTTTACAGGCGTTTAGGTCATGGGCTGAAGATGTGCATATTGTCTGGATATAATCCTCAGATTATTTTTTGTCACTTTTTTCACAAAATGAACTTGGTCATTTTTGCAGCCAAAGTGAATAGGTACTAGGTATCTTGTATGTTAAGTTTTTTATGATAGCTTATATATTCAAAGACATACATAAAGTGGCGGGGACATAAATTCTCTGAATTTGCTTGAAAGTATATTATAAGTCTGTTCTCTTTTATTTTGACTAGGAGGAGATTCAAGCAGACACAAAGTAAGTTAAAAAGTCTAATATTTGCCTTTTAACTCTATACCTACAAGTGTCATATCTGCTGATAACTTTTGCAAACAGTTTGGATCCACATCAGGCCCAACAAAATGTCGGGCCTGATTTGGATCCAAACAGTTTGACACTCAGATGGTATTTCTGTAGGAATTTTTCAAAAAGGAAGAGTTTGAAAAAAATCAACAGACAATGAAAAAACGTGCAAAATTTCCCAGTAGGCAAAGAGTTAAAATTCAAAAGTGATGCTTGTCCCTTTTTCATTATCTCTATAATAATCACAGAGTGTCGTCTAATGATAACTTTTGCAAACAGTTTGGAGCCAGATCAGGCCCGACAAAAAGTCAAGCGTGATGTGGATCTAAACTATTGACACTCTGATGGTTCTACTGAAAGAATTTTTTGAAAAAAAAAATCAGCAGACAACAAAAAAGTGGGAAAAAATTCCCAGGGGGGCAAAGAATTAGAGTATCCATATTAAAGAACGAGACTTTGATACACATTTCGTAAACTTGTGTGCAGCAAAGGCTCAGACAAACTTGCACAGATATGCTGTCCTGTCAGAAATGTCATTGTTTGCACATACAAAGTATGGATGTAGATGGGATGAAGGCTCAGAAGAAAACTTAGACCTTTCCGTCTCGATAGCTGGACATGAATGTTTTCACTCTTGTCATTCTGAGCTTTTTTATGTACTACACTACTCCTCAATTTTAGTTCCCTATTGATGTTCATATCAAAGGAGACTTTAGGTGTGCCCTCTGGCTGTCTGTCTGTCTGCTGAAATTGGTAAAAGTCAGCAGACGACAACAGAAGTACAGAAAATTACGCAGGATGCAAAGAGCTGAAGAGTTTAAGACCACACTTCCAAATATGGCCTAAATAATAATGAGAAGAAATGAAATAGAAAGTAACAAACATTTTTTGAAAGTTGATTTTGAAAAAAAGATAGAAGACGACAACAAAAGCATGAAAAATTACCCAGCATGCAAAGAGTTAATTACCTCTTTGCCCCTTGGGATTTTCCCCAGCCTTTTGTCGTCTGTTGATTTTTTTCAAAATCAACTTTTTCAAAAAATATTGTCAGGAATACCATGCATCTGAGTATCAAACAGATTTGATCCAGATCGGGCCCGATCAGGCCTGATCTGTATCCAAACTGTTTGCAAAAATTATTAGCAGATGACATAAGGAGATAATGAGTTAAAGTAAATATTACAGGAGGGAGATACCGGTTCATATGGTTCTGATATGAGAAGACTTGTACCAAAGATTAAAGACAAAGATTACCGGTTACCCCAAGAGGCATTAAGAATGGCAAAAGCTTCAACAGATGCTGAGATATATCCCCAGAGAACATCTCTTATTGGCGAAAGAAACGGTGTTGGCTCTATCAACTCTGGCAGAAAGAATGGCAATAACAAAGATGATATAAGAACAGGAAATAATACAGCTCATCAGAAAATCAAGGGCCAGTCACTTCCTACAGTGCCAAGAGGGGAAAATATTTCAGAAAAATCAGAACTCGCAAAAAGGTTAGTAAATTAATTTTTGTACATCAGCATCAGAATCCTGATCCAGGCGTGCATGTGGATATACCATGCCCAACTTTTCCTATCTGGTTTCATTCAGGGCAAGGCAGAAATTTTCAGGATGCTTGGGAAAAGTAGCAATTTTAGTGGGGGAAGGGGGTATCTAGACAACTTGATATTTCTTGTGAGTCCCCATAACATATGTTTTGTTTAAGAGATAAGTACATGTATTTAGAAATAATAGCTTTCATATCCTATTATAATTATATGATTAATATGTGAAAGATTTGTTATCATTAAATGAGTTAATACAGCTACGACACGAAATGGGCCTTGTTGCGAGAAAATCTGCCTTGGGGGTTTGCAAACAGCAAAGGGGCAGACCAGCCTGCGCATCCATGCAGTCTGATCAGAGCCATTGTTATTTGCTTTTTGGATAGTATCATATCTAAACTGGCTACAAGTGAAATTCCAATTTTCTAGCTAGTCTCTGTAGCTGAGGAGTCTGCTTTAAGTCTAGTTTTTGGTCGAAACCTGGCATGATGTATTGGATAAGTCACTTGCCTTGTATCCAGGGGTCATGACTTTGATCCCTGTCTCCACCAGTCTTTTGGATGAGACTTTAACCTGTGGCCTCGTCTTCTGAAACGTTTTAAACCATAACCACTGCCAGTTGAGCATTCATGTGCTCCCAAACATAAAATCACAAAAGCCATAAACCCACCCAGCCCACTACTGGTTGCTGCTAAGGAACAGCTACAAAAAGAAGATGGCATAGCACACCCAAAATGTTACGCCATAAGCATGACGTCACATAAAAAAAATTAAATTGTTATTGTTGTATGTTACAGACAGCCACTTTCACTAGAAGCTTCTATGGATGAACTCAGTTTGGAAGGTAAGACCAAGCAATACTATATCTCTTTGCCTAATATAGTGTCATCTGCTGATATCTTTTGTAAGCAATTTGGAGTCAGATCTGGCCTGAGGGGACAGAACTGTTGACACTCTGTATGTGGATACTACTGAAAGAATTTATCATAAAAGTTGATTTTGAAAAATCGGCAAGGGATAAAAAAGCATGCAACATTATCCAGGTGGCAAAGATTAAAACTTTATTAAGAAATAGATCAGCTAGCAGTGAATTGTTGAGTAATTATTCACTGTTTGAAGGTCATTTGTAAAGAAGATCAAATCACAAGCATGTATCGCAAGTGATTAATCTTTGTACAACTTACTGACAAACAATGAATTATAATTTACTTCAACAATTCAGGTACTAGAGCTGATCTATTTCGAATCTTACATACAATAAATAATGAATACATATTTGAAGTCTTCAGCTTCTTTCAACTTTCCGCCATGGCAATGAAAAAATCCTGCAATAGTTGGACTGTTCCTCGTAATATATTTAGATCTACTTGAATTTGTAACGTCTTTCAAGCCTCAAAAATATGTTACACTATCTAACCCCATGACTGAGGTCATTTTACAGTGGCAAATGACATCAGCCTAAGCACACACTTTCTTCACACTTTCAAAACTGTGAGGTTGTTGTTTGATATAACACGTTTTTTTAGCATTGACTATTTAGGCAAGGTGTGTTAGAATCTACCATATAAGCACACATACATGCTCCTATTAGCTCTTAAAGCGCCACCTATAATTTGCAGCAGACGACAATTTCAAATTTTGCCCCTTTTTCAAAAATAACAAATAAGGCATGATATTTCATGAGAATCGTCTGCTGACAGACGATTCTCATGAAATATCATACCTTATTTTTTTCGAAAATTGGAAAAGATGTCGCAAAATTTGTCGTCTGCTGCAGTTTTGATTTGCGCTTTAAGGATTAGATTACACCAAATGCTTCTGATGTTGTCTGATTTAAAACTTATTGATGAGCAGGCACTCTTTTTATCATTTGCTTGTCATTAACTTTTAAATCAGACATTTTTCAGTAAATTTTATGAGATATAAGCATGTTTTTGTCCTTTTTTTTTTATTTAAATAATTCCAAGATTTCCGTTTCAAGCTCATATTGGGAGCGCAGTGGCTCAGTGGTAGAGTGCTTGACTCGAGACCGAGGGGCCGCGGGTTCAAGCCTCTCCGGCGTCACTGCGTTGTGGTCCTTGAGCAAGACACATTTATCCTAGCTTAGTACTGGTTCAACCCAGGAAGAGATGTCCCTGTTTATCTGAAAGATTGTTGATGGGACGTAAAGAATCAAATCAAATAAACAAAAACTTATTGATGAGCAGGCACTCTTTTTATCCTTTGCTCATCATTAACTTTTAAATCAGACATTTTTAGTAAATGTTATTATGAGATATAAGCATGTTTTTGTCCTTTTTTTAATTTAAGTGATTCAAAGATTACCGTTACAAGCTCATAAATTACCCTTATCATAGAAGGTTTTCTGGACTTTTCCCCATTTTATATCACATATCTGGTGTGTTATTGAGTCATTCACCATATCTTCATTTAATTTCTGATTTCCTGTCTACGTAAAAACAGGTAGCCAGTCCCCCCATACATGGTATGGGGGTACTGGTAACCTGTATTTACATTACTGACCACCTGTAGACATGGAATCAGCAATTAATGTAAATATTGTGAATATGGCATTTCTTTTCTCTAGAACCTGCTGATGGGATCATACTGTATTCAGAAGCTGATCGTGATACCACTGGTGACAGGCTTGGTGTAACTGACATACTCACATTACTGAAGACGAGCTCAACAATACCAAACTTAAGGCTTAAAATTATGGACGAGTTACCCATTGCTGGACTAAACGAATTTGAATGCATCAAGTATATCCTAAGTTCTTTCAACTACATCTTCATTTTCCTTACTCCAAACTTTAACGGTGACACGCTGAAAAAGTTCCAGTCCCAGATGTGTTTACTGGACGCGATCCTGATGGAGAGTGGGCGTGTCATTCCTATGATGACTGAGAAGAACATACCGAATATGCCGTTGGAATTCAAAATGTTAAAAGCACTCGCTGTTTGGTACTTGACGTCCTCAGATGATAATCTAAAATCCATGTTAATGGACAGCTTTACAAAAATAATTTTGACTGGGCGAGAGAAGGGTTTTATGGACAAATCCCAGAGTTCTTTAGGAAGTGGAAGTAACTCCAATACTTCACCAAATAAAGGACTAATACACCTAAAGGGTGCTGGTGCTGTACAACTTCCTGAGGGCTCAGGAGAAGTGAAAGACAAGTCAATACTACTTCCAGGAAAGGTAAGCTGTTAGCCCTTGTTGCACTGATAGATTCTTCTTTCTAGTTTGATATATTGAACTTGGGATTGTCCATTATACATATCAAGGGGTCACAGGTTAAAATGACCAAATAATAGTCCAAAATTATTATTTATTCTCTGAACATCATTTTTGTCACATCTTAATGAAATGCCATATGATATGGTATTTCATCTGGATCTTCACTGTAGATGCCAAAGTTCACATTTAGGAGTCACTAGTATTGAAAGGGTTAATTGTTTTAGTAGCATACAGTGCAATGCCTTAATAACACATCTCATTGTGGCTCTCAAATTTTTACCATGGGATTTCAGAAATGAATTATACAAGGAGGGATAGCTTGATATACACTCCTTTTATAAATATCTATACTTAAGGAATCTTCTAACGCATACAGTAAACAATTTACAAAAAAAAGCTTAATTGTGTTTAGCATATTCAATATTATGTTGTTAAGCAAAATTTCAATATTATTCACATCATGTGTCCAATTTTCAGAACAATACCTTGGGTATTATGCAAAGTACAGCTTATTTACTTTGAAAGGGTCAAAATCGAAAGTCACAAAAAATGGAATTTAGGCTCTTGAAAGTCTACATTTCAGTGAGGGAATTTTAATTTCATTTGTCATGCTGAACAATGAAAAAGTCATTTTGTTATAAGAAATGCATGAAATTCACGGTGGGTCAGACTTCAGACTCAATGACGACCCTGGCATAAAACTTTCATTAATGGGCCAGTGTCTTGTGTTTGTCTATGGCTTGGCCCACTGGGGGTTTTCTTTAGCCCTGACTGTCTATGAGTTGCGAGCACTTTTCTTTGTTTCATCACAATATGTTTACAAAATTGACCGTTTCACAGTGATGATACATTGGATAAGCAAGAAAAGCCTCCCATCGGTAACACTTTTTTCTAGTTTGACAACAGCAGCATCTAGTGCAAATATTTGTCAGTAAAATTAATTTAATCCCCAGAGATATCAGCTGAGCGTTCTAAGGCCATGTTCTGTTGTTGTTGATTCATTGTTTATTGTTGCCCCCATTGTTTTGTGGGTTTGTTTTGTTGTACGTTAGTGTTTTGTCCTTGTTTTATTGTTCATTATTTAGTGTCGTTTCTAGATTTGCAATCATCTCGCTGAGGTAGAGAGATCTGGTTGCTTTACTTAAACTGTCTTCTAATTTCTTTTGACTGTTAGTGTTCTGTAACCCACGGTACCATGGGTTGGTCTGCAGTGTGTGGTTGTGGAATTTCCTGGTCATACCCAATTACTTTGCATGTGATTTTGCTCAGTATAATTTTAAAAGTCCACACTGTAATAGCCATAAGCAGGGCTCTGCTGTAAGCTAGCAAAATACATGTTTTACCATGGCCATCCTGCTACCCTGATCGAAATCCAATCGAGCACATATGCAAAGTGATTGTCAGGAATTATCTAATTACTTGTGTGTGCGTATTGTCTGTACAATTTTATAGACAAAGAAGATAAAAGTCGAATGATTTTTCTTATTTTATGAATTATTGTATACAGATTGACTTACATTTGAAAATAATTCATATGTCATAAAATGGAAAACATTGACAAATTGCTATTCTGTTTTCCGTATTTGCGACATTTGTTTTTTGAAGATTTCAACTCAAACTTCCATATTTTAAATGTTCTGAGTCATTTGTCTCTGAAAATTACCATGGACTACCGGATAACATTGTTCTAATGTATTCCAAAATATTTTTAAATTTGAAGTTTAAGTTTTCAAGAAAATGCCAAAACAAAAGTGTATGCGTTAGAGATTCCTTAGGTGTAGTGTTTTGATGAATAAATACCATTGTGCACTACAGCAAACAATGGCTTCATATAAGGCATGTGTGAGAGATCTTAAAAGAAAAGCATACTGTAAACCATGTGTGAGAGAGTTCAAAAGAAAAGCAAACTGTAAACCATGTATGAGAGAGCTCAAAAGAAAAGCATACTGAAAACCATGTGTGAGAGAGCTCAAAAGAAAAGCATACTGTAAACCATGTGTGAGAGAGCTCAAAAGAAAAGCATTCTGTAAACCATGTGTGAGAGAGCTCAAAAGAAAAGCAATCTGTTAACCATGTATGAGAGAGCTCAAAAGAAAAGCATACTGTAAACCATGTGTGCGAGAGCTCAAAAGAAAGGCATACTGTAAACCATGCATGAGAGCTCAAAAGAAAAGCATACTGTTAACCATGTGTGAGAGAGCTCAAAAGAAAAGCATACTGTAAACCATGTGTGAGAGAGCTCAAAAGAAAAGCATACTGTAAACCATGTGTGAGAGAGCTCAAAAGAAAAGCATACTGTAAACCATGTATGAGAGAGCTCAAAAGAAAAGCATACTGTAAACCATGTGTGAGAGTGCTCAAAAGAAAAGCATACTGTAAACCATGTGTGAGAAAGCTCAAAGGAAATGCATACTGTAAACCATGTGTGAGAGAGCTCAAAAGAAAAGCATTATGTAAATCATGTATGAGAGAGCTCAAAATAAAAGCATACTGTAAATCATATTTGAGAGAGCTCAAATGAAAAGCATACTGTAAACCATGTTTGAGAGAGCTCAAAAGAAAAGCATACTGTAAATCATGTATGAGAGAGCTCAAAATAAAAGCATACTGTTAATCATGTATGAGAGAGCTCAAAAGAAAAGCATACTGTAAACCATGTGTGAGAGAGCTCAAATGAAAAGCATTCTGTAAATCATGTATGAGAGAGCTCAAAATAAAAGCATACTGTAAATCATGTTTGAGAGAGCTCAAAAGAAAAGCATACTGTTAACCATGTGTGAGAGAGCTCAAAAGAAAAGCATACTGTAAACCATGTGTGAGAGAGCTCAAAAGAAAAGCATACTGTAAATCATGTATGAGAGAGCTCAAAAGAAAAGCATACCATAAATCATGTGTGAGAGAGCTCAAAAGAAAAGCATTCTGTTAGCCATGTGCGAGAGAGCTCAAAAGAAAAGCATACTGTAAACCATGTATGAGAGAGCTCAACAGAAAAGCATACTGTAAACCATGTATGAGAGAGCTCAAAAGAAAAGCATACTGTAAACCATGTATGAGAGAGCTCAAAAGAAAAGCATACTGTAAACCATGTGTGAGAGAGCTCAAAAGAAAAGCATATTGTAAATCATGTGTGAGAGAGCTCAAAAGAAAAGCATACTGTAAATCATGCATGAGAGAGCTCAAAATAAAAGCATACTGTAAACCATGTGTGAGAGAGCTCAAAAGAAAGCATATTGTAAACCATGTGTGAGAGAGCTCAAAAGAAAAGCATATTGTAAATCATGTGTGAGAGAGCTCAAAAGAAAAGCATACTGTAAATCATGCATGAGAGAGCTCAAAATAAAAGCATACTGTAAACCATGTTTGAGAGAGCTCAAAAGAAAAGCATATTGTAAATCATGTTTGAGAGAGATCAAAAGAAAAGCATATTGTAAACCATGTTTGTGAGAGCTCAAAAGAAAAGCATATTGTAAACCATGTTTGAGAGAGCTAAAAAGAAAGCATACTGTAAAAATGATGCAAAAATATGATGTCTTGGGGAATATTTATGTTTGATACCATGTACTCATTCAGATACCATGGACACTTTTTGAAATGGCATGTGCGTCAAACAAAGGCTTAGAACAGCCTGGGAATCTACCCAGGCTTAATGAATGTATGAAAGTGGACTGTTTACTTAGCTGTCCTGTGCCAGCTCAGAAAGTACTCAGATTAGACTCAACAGAACCATCTCAATGCAGTTCTTTTAGACATATGTTTTGGTCGAGATATATATAAAAAAAATTAATTACACACTATTATCTGGAGGCCTGAATTTATGTCAGAGAATTGTTAGGGAGTTTTGATATACATATCTTGTACAGTGTATTTGGGAATGCTGCCTGAAGTATCTGTCACACGCTCTTTAATGCAGGATTCTGGTGAGACAGGGGCACAAGGGAGATCAAACAAAGAAACAGGGACTAAGAAAGACAACTCCAAAGAAGAGACAGAAAATGTAGAATCATCTGCACAGTCTGAACAACCAGGGATACACACCATAACACATCAGCATTGTAGGTTGATAACATAACAATTACAAATATACTACTCAAACTTGGATAAGGGTCATGCTGATTCAAATCAATGAAAGTTAAACTTTAAACATAAATATGAGACATGATCAACATGACAATTTAAACATAAATCACAGGTTTAGATAAACAAAAATTTCAGCCTAAAATTGTAAATATTTTCTTACCCATCAATTTTAACATATGTTTTGGGTGCTCAAAAGAACCGTCTCATTGAGACGGTTCTTTTGAGTACCCACAACATATGTTTTGGTTGAGAAATAACAAAATTAAATTTTCGTTACGCAAGTCCTGATAAATGTCTCTTAAACTAGCAATTAGAATATTGTCCGGTTTTCAATGTCTCTATCGTGGAAACACAAAAACATTTCTATGACAAAACTTAAGAAATATTTTTGGTAAAAAAACAACAAGAGCATTTTTAACCCCAAAATCATTTTTCTGTTACAAAATTGAAATCAGCAAATGAAGATTTAAATTTTGGCTTGTCAAATGGTTAAAAATCATTTTTATTCATAAACAAAGACAAAAGTGTTGAGTTCAATTATCTCAATTTCCGTTTTTTCTCCCAGTTACTCTGGAAATATCTAATGGGTAAGCATAAATTTTCTTTAATTGTCAAAATTGGCTTAAAATTACGCTTTTCAGAACTGTGAAGTTTGTTCTAGAAGCTTGAATTAAGACATGAAGTCATGAATGACGTAAATTTTATTCTCTTGATAATTACAGTTACTATGGTATTGAAGTTGTCACCCTTATCAAATTGGAGTAGTATATTTGTCTTTTCTGTTTATAAATGGAATCCTAATAGTCTATGTCGAATGGGCATCCCGTGTAAATTTTGTGACGATTTTTGATGACCTATACCAAAATAAACCTTGGGTCATATGTAACAATTTGAACCAGTTCGCCCATCTGAGTTCCGCGTCTGGTCCGAGTAATGACGTCATCAAAATGGCGGCCATAGTGCTACTTATGTACACATATAAGACATCGTATTTAAAGCAATAGTTGAGGGAGAATTTATTGCTAGAAATGTTTTTTCGTCTTTCTTTAACTGATTGGACGTCAAACAATACGAAAAATGTGTGTTCCATTTTTTCAGACGCCTAGAGTCCATTTCGGGCTCCCAAATTGATAAATTTGAGCCAGATCCCATTACTTTTGTTGTAATCCTGTAGAAAGTTCGTGTTAAAATAAAGTGATTTTTTGTTCTGGTTTAGTTAATTTTGGGCCATTCTATATAAAATATGAAGTGAATTAGGTTTTATAACCCTAGAATGGAAAAATCTATTTTTGGGGTCCTTATTTCATTGAAATAGGCCTAGAGCCGAATTATGGAGCTGTTATCGTACACGACATTTGCCCTTATACTATTAGTCTATGTCGAATGGGAATCTCGTGTAAATTTTGTGACGTTTTTGGTGACCTATATCAAAATAAACTTTGGGGCATATGTAACAATATAAACCAGTTTACACATCTGGGTTCTGCGTCTGGACAGAATGATGACGTCATCAAAATGGCCGCTTAAGTGCTACTTATGCACATATATACATAAGTAATTAGATTCAAAGCACTAGTTATGTGGGAATTTCTTGCTGGAATCATTTTTTTGTCTTTATTTGATCGAATTGGTGTCTTCTGATACGACAATGACGTGTTTCTCTTTTTCTGATCCCTGGAACCAGTTTTTGGGCTTCCGATTCAATAAAATTGACCCAGAACCAATTACCGTACTTGTTATTCCGTAGGACATCATGCTGAAGTTGAGTGTTTTTTGTTGTTTCCAGACTAGTGAATCCGGAGATCAAACACACGACCCCTGGTTTACAAGGCGAGGAGTACAGTGGCTCCTTTGTTTGTTGAATTTGAGACCATACTATATAAATATGACTGACCCTTGGAGCTATTTTGGGATACTTTTGTTGTGGGGTTAAAGTCCTAGTCAATTGTCTTGGCCATGTCGAGATGGTCAGTTAACCTAACCGCGCTTTTCCGGGTCAGGCTTAGACTAGGCAGTACTTTGTGCACACGTTTTCGCTTGTAACTGACACTATCCCTTCTTGAATCACTGAAAGAAGGAGAATGACGATAGAAAATATTTCATGATCAACCTCCACGAAAGTATTGGGCGCGGATCGAACTCACGATCCCTGTATCAGCATTCAAACTTACTACCGATTGCTCTTCAGGACCAAGTCATTTTGGGGTTCCTATTTTATTTAGATTGACCCTGAATCTATAAATTCAGTTTTTGCCCTATTTGATTGCTTTGGGGCCATACTATATGAATTATTGATTGCTGGGCTAATTGATCTGGTCTTAAGTCAGGTGCATATGAGGCATTCGCAGAGGTTTTGGTGAACAAGGGAAAATGGCATTTATTTCAGGGGAACAGAGGAAAAAAAGGCAAAATTTTGAGGAGAACAGAGACAATATTAGGGAACAGGGAATATAAGAAAACAAAATTTGAGGGAACAAACGAACAAGCCAATTTATTTCAGAGCAACAAGGAAATATGTACCCCCCCCCCCCCCCCCCCCCCCCCTGAGAGGGCTTCACATATCAATTAGGCGACCGAATACCACCAAAGTAATGACATACAATATTACTCGAAATTCGCTATTGTAATACAAGCAATGATGTTCAAACAAATGCTAGTGCATAAGTTATTTGTGGTGAGAAGTGACGCAAGCAGGTTTACTGCAACCATTTATTACTCCTTACTTGGAGCTAATGTTGTTATAATAGGAACATAAGTGTCACCTTATCAACTCCAACATGATTTTCGTGTTTATGAATGTTTATTGTATTCTTGTTACTTTCCCGTGTGGTATCCTGGGTCAGGTATGGTACGTGATTGTATCGTTTCCTGATCTTTGCCGTCTTTCTTACTTTCAAGCAACTGTATAGTGAGAATTGGCTCCTTTGTGGATTTCCATATGATGCTCTGATACTGAGATCTTTTGACACTCTGAAGAAGAGAAAGTTTAGTTTCCTACGAAACATCCACTATCTTAACCTAGTAAAATTTCCAATGGTTGTTCATGGCTGACAAGCAGGCATATATATTGTTCGAGAGCATTCTTAGTCCCGTCTTCCAGTGGGATATGACCAAGTTTCCTGAAAGCTTCACGGACAGAAGAATCAGCGTTACTGAAAGCTTTCCAACATAATATTTACCTTGCCGGACATTAATCCATTAAATCAGCAACATCTACTGACAAAAGTGAACGTAAAGATCTTTGCATGCTGACTTCGGCTGATCTAGACCTTAACCTATAACCATCGCACCAGCAAGTTCGCTTGCTAAGTATATCTCATCCTGACCTTTGATAGGCAAACCGAAACCCTTTTTTCAGCTACACACCATAAGCAATTAGTGTGCTAAATATGAACGCCTTCCATCAAAAATGAAAGAAGTTCGTGTTACGAGTTGTAAGACAGGTTTCAAGAATACTTGACCTTGACCTTTGACTCCGAAATTATATCAGTAATCTGAAAACCTTCGTTGTCATCTAGACATCATCAGCAATCAGTGTGCTAAATACGAAGACCTTCAGGCAAAACTCAAGAAGGCAGGTGGAAGGGCAGCTATATCCCTAACCGCAGAACGACAGAGTGGTTGGACATCTAGTTGTCGAAGTGATCGCGTCACCGAGCGACTAATGCTCCCAAATGTGGATCACAGCGTCCAGGGTTTGATTACTGCTTGACCTATACATCACCTCATTGCGCTGAGCTCTTTTGTCATCCATCCATTATCATAGCATGACTAAAATACTGTTTTAAAGGACATAAAATGGCAAGGCAACCATGCATGTCTTTAATTGCTGAGAGCAAAAGTCATTTGCCCCATGACTGGTACCATGAACGGCCATGGACATGTGTTCTGCGCATTTTCCTTAACTACGGTCAATCTGTAACCAGAGTTAAATGAAAATCCTTCAAGGCTTGGCATGAAGTTAAGACACTGACCTTTAGCCCGTATAACGGAGACATGTATTCTGTACATCTTCTCACTGAAGAAACCATTTTAGTTTAGCAAATTTAAAAGAAACGTAATGCAAACATGAAATCAAATGTTCAAATCATTGACCTTCAACGGTGACCTTGAGTTGGCATGGATGAAACATAATGTTTGCATACAGTCTCAATGAGTTGAATATTTGACTAAAGTTAAAATGAAAATCCTTCTGACATAAAGAAAAGAATTCAAAAGTTCAAACTTTTGACCTTAGTTTTTCACATAGAGCTTTATCAACAGTGTTGTCATACATTTTGCATATCCTCTCACTGAACCGGACATTTCACCTATATTTTATGAAATAATTTCAGGGTAAAGACGATAGGGTACTGACATAGAATTAAAGGCTCAAACTTGTGGTCACCGCTGGTATCCACGACCTTGTGGTCATGGTTGAATTACACGCTTCGCACATCATCTAACTTAGACAAATATTCGACCAAAATTAAATATAGGGTGGACATGAAATTCAATGTTCAATCCCATTACCTTCAACAGTGACATTGGCCTTTAGTTTGCATGATTGAGCTTTGTGTTTTGTACACCCTCGCACTGAGCTGAACATCTTATCAAAGTGTAATGACAACCCTTCAAGGCTTGAGGAGATATGGAGCATACGCGCAATTGAAGGCTAAATTCCATTACCTGTAACTGTAACCCTGACTTTGAGTCTGCGTAATTGAGTCATGGGTTCTGCACACCGTCTAACTGAGGTGAACATTTGACCAAAGCTTAGAGAATTTTTAAAGGTTTAATGAGATACAAGAGTTCTGGATAAACGGATGAATAGACACTTCGGGTTGGTGGATTTATGAATGTGTAGTTTGCTTTAAGAGCTGTTAGGCAAATTTTAAATATATTTGACCTAGACCTTTGCCTCCAAAGTCATATCGGTGATCTTAAATTTTTGTTGTAATCTACACACCACAGGCAACCATTGTGCCTAATATGAACACCCTTAGTCCAAACATAAAAGAGGAGTTCGTGTTACGAGCCATAAGTCGGATAGAGACTTTGATCTTCGATTCCAAGGTCACATCGATGATCAGATCTGAGATCTTTGTTATAGTCTACGCTCAATAGCCAAGTACTGTGCCAAATATGAACACCCTCGGGCATGTACAATATTGTGTAAATGTAGTTTCTATTAACAATCTGGAGCGGCACGAGCACTAAACTATAAAATAATTTGTCTGGCTAACATACTTCAATACATATGTATACATGTACTATGAATATTCGAATCAATAGCACGGTGACCGCCATTTTGATGACGTCACTATTTACCTCAGAAGCGGATCTCAGATGTGTGAACTGGATAAAATCGTTGCTAATGCCTCAAAGTTTAATTTGATATAGTTTGCCGAAAATCGTCACGAAATTTACACGAGACCAAATTTTGTCCGTTTTGACATATGCTACAATGTGACTCATGCCCTTTGCTCATGGGCAAGATGGCCTATTGCATTTCAAAGTAGAATTCTGTGTAAATAATGTTTCTGTTTAAAATCTGGAGCAGTACTGGCATTAAATCTATTAACAAAAACGTTTATTTTGTCAACATACTTTGATTTTTCTTAAATTCATACACATTATAATTGTGCGATGGCCGCCATGTTGATGACGTCATTACTCGGACCAGACGCCGAACTCAGATGGGCGAACTGGTTGAAATTGTTGTCAATACCCCAAAGTTTAATTTTATATAGGTCGCCAAAAATCGTCACGAAATTTACACGGGACCATTTTTTTGGCCCATTCGACATAGACTATAATTTGTACTTCGTAAATGCTTTGGCCTCAGCCCCTGTCTTTAAGGTTTCTGAACAAGAAAGGCTCAAAGCAGCCTGCTCAGCTACAGAGACTAGCTTGAATAGTAAAATTTTGCATGATGTAAGGTTGACTTCTTTACCTTCTAGATAGCAATGGTACTCAGGACTTTAGTTAAAGAGTGCGTACATAACAGAAAATTAATTTTCTTTTTTCTCTACCAAAACATATGTTGTGGGTACTCAAAAGGACCATCTCAATGAGACGGTTCTTTTGTGCACCCAAAACATATGTTAAAATGTTATGATGGGTAAGAAATCTATTTACAATTTTACGCTGAATTATTTTGCTTATCTAAACCTGTGGATGTATGGTTGACTACTTTACCTTCTAGATAGCAATGGTACTGATCAGACTGTCAGGATGTGCAGTCACCCATGTGGACAAGCGGTTGGAGGCAGAGTCATATATAGGGTCTGTGTTAACAGACACGATTTATACTGTAAAACACATAATACTCACGGCATCAAAATTGCCCCTGGCAAATTTAAAAGACTGACATATTGGTGTATTTAAGTTTTGACAGTTTCTTCTTAATTTAACCCTTTCCTTCATGAATATTCATGCTAGGCTCCACCCACTATGAATAATTACATGTATATAAATAAATCATAGAACAAAGAAACTACCTGTCAGGTCTATTGTTGTAGGATCATAAAAGTATCATTTTTCCACAAGCAAACAGAGTAGACCCTGATCAGGCAGCTCTGTATGCAAACAGGTTAAAAGGCTTCTCTATGAGGTGGAGAGTTAAATACCTTTAAAGTAGTTTTCTGTTCCCATATAGTTTACCCATAAAGGAAATAATTTGCTCCCTCTGGAAGCAAATTCTTTCCATTGAAAGTAGCCCCTTTTCTGGAGGGTTTTACTCAACGTGGGACAGACACTTCCCTTCTAAAATTGTTTTGTTGATAAAGATATTTATAGCAACACACCTGAGTTGGATACTGTGTATCCATTTAGTGCATACAATGTTTCTGTATTTCACAGTCTTTTATTTTTGTTATGTCCTCCCAACCCGGAGGATGGGGGGATATATTGTTTTTGGTGTGGATCTTGTCGGCGTTGGTGTTGGCGTCGGCCCCCACTTTCATTTCCATGCATTATCTTCTGAAGCAGTTGATGGTTTTTGACCAAACTTGCCTGGATACATTGTTGGGAGGAGGGGAAGAGTTGATTAGATTTTGGTGACCTTGACCTTATTTTCAACGTCACAGTTGCACTTTGGAATGTCCAAAATATGGTTTTTCGTGCGTTATCTTCTGAACTAGAGGATGAATTTTGACCAAACTTGCATAGATACATTGTTGGGAGGAGGGAAAGATTTGATTATATTTTGGTGACCTAATTTTTAAGGTCACACCGACACTTTGAAGTGTCTAACATATGGTTTCTATGCCCTATCTTCTGAACTAGTGGATGGATTTTGACCAAACTCGCATAGATATGTGACCAGGGGTTCGTGGGGGCGGCCCGCTTTTGTGCGAAATGGGGAATTAAGCTCGTGCAGGCCACACTGATCCCACTAGCTCACAGTTACTTTTCCTTGAACTGCGAGCAGGCTGATCGACAGATTTTTCGGTATAAGTGTTGTAAGTCGGGCCTGATCATAGGCCATAGAAACACAAGTCTGTTGGTGTCAATTTCCTAATTTAATTTGTTTCTTATTTTCTTCTAGCTTTCCACATTAATAACAACAGATAACAAGCATAGTTATTCCCCACAATAATTTTCAAGAAGTTCTAACCTATTCTCCACAATACAAAGTTCTATATAAATTCTTCTTAATACTAAGTTCTACAGTTTAAGATAAAGTCTTATTCTGAACTCGAAATAGCTACAACTAGGCACTAAAGTTTAAGGTCTGTAGTTGACCAGTGCACTAGCATTTCACCATAACTAGAAATTAGATGTTTACGCTTCGACTGCCTAAATTGAACTCTCAGAAAATTACCAAAATGGAAACCAGCAAGGCTCACTCATGCCGACATGTCAATCAAAATATGTAAACTTTTTTTATAATTGGTTGATCTAAAATGATCCAAAACTTTTAGACATGAGATGAAATGAGTTACTTAAGATGCCTGCCCAGTTGAAGATTAAACACCTGTGAAAGCATCTTAAATTAATCCCATACTGATTTCCTGTTTTGGCTCGAAGTATGTTTTCTCAACTTGATAAGGTGTGAAAATATTAAAAGTTTTATATGCAGAACAAGCAAAATGAGAAAACTGTACATGAAAGCTGATTAGTGATTAAGACCTTTTTGTGACCACCTGTCAGGTGTGTGAATATCCTGTTTCTCTAAACTTCAAAATCTTGCTTTTGCAAGCCAAAATTAATCAAATTTTATGAAAGACGAAAAAATGAAAAATAAAATGAATTCCCTTAATTCTCTGGAATTGTGCAATTTTCATCAAGGGAAATAACCAATATACCTATAAGCATTTTGTAACTAAATAGCACACTGTCACATATTACCCCTCCTTCAAATAAGATTGTCCTCAATCTTGAAATCTTATACTGAGAAGAGTAATATTGACAAAATTATCTTATCAATACATAACTATAATAAACACAATTTTATATATTCCACATACACTCAACTCACAGATTGGCGCCAATCACTCACACCAGATTCACACATATATTTCACACATATTTTTTTTATTTTTATCTATATACATGAACATATTGACATACAGCAACATTTCATGCTGAAGCTGGATGTCACAATAACCACATTAATGACTTAAACTAAACTTATAGCTAATAATAGTTCTTAGCTTATAATGGCTAATAGTTCTATTAATTATCTTATGGTTATTCTAACATACAAGTAAATTGGTTAAAACAGGTCTCTGTACATCTTGTCAACTCAATTTTGCATCTGAATCAGGTGTTGTTCTATTGATGTTGTTTTTATAATATTAAAACCATACTAAGATTTAGCCTACAATGTTAAGGTGACACTGCTGTATTTGAAGCAATTTCTTCAAATAGTAGCAGTAGATCTTAATGCGAACACTTGAATTCTAATGCAAATTAATTTTTTTTTCTATACCTTTTCCATATGTTCATAACACATATACTATAAATTCTAATACATGAAATAGCCTGATTGCATTATAAGGCAAGTGTTGTATTTTGTTTTTCTTGATAAATATTGTAACATTATTTAGCAAACAAGTAAGCGTGCACTGCTATAGTTGAGATACATACACGTATCTTAGAATAAGGCAGTGGCACCTGAATACAAACACTTGAACCCGAATGCCTAACTGATGACTAATTATATCACATATGACTGAACTTATGACTAATAAAATCATAAATGACTGAACTTATGACTAATAAAACCACATATGACTGAACTTATGACTAATAAAATCATATATACATATATACAACGTGGATCCATATAACTATGTAACTTATAGACTACTAAATCAGATTAATATATAAAACTTCTTACTGAGTACTATAACCTCTGATTAAGTGCTATAACTTTTGATTTGTTGCTCTGAAATCGGCAACCACTGATCATTAATCATGGCTCTTTTGCCTAGCACATGATTTTAGATTTTGTATGTTAATTCTTGCACATTAAACTGATCATAAATTTTATTTGCAACATGGTAGCTCTTGTGGCTTCTTAATGCTCAGTACACTAATTATGACCTTAAGTACTCTGTACTCTTATCTATATTCACAACAAACTAATAGTGATTTTATAATGACTACTACTCTTGGTAATTTCTCAGCAAACTAATCACATATTTTATTTTGTAGTAATGAATACATATACTATTTGTCACAACATACTAGAGATGATCATAATAATGTATCTAAAATATTTCATATTGG
The DNA here is from genome assembly GCA_964019695.1 of Loripinus fragilis. Lineage (NCBI taxonomy): Eukaryota > Metazoa > Mollusca > Bivalvia > Lucinida > Lucinidae > Loripinus > Loripinus fragilis. The sequence goes on from OZ026523.1 coordinate 23,984,954, forward strand.
TTTACTCTGTTTCACCTGCCACTGATCATCATCTTTATTTGAACTAATACTTCTATATTTCTCTATATATCACTCTAATCATTATCTATGTTCACAGTACTTATTCCACATGGATTTCTCTGTAATTGAATTAATTATTCTGATTTACTATATCACATATATCACCTGGCTTGTGAAAACCACACTCTACAGTGTTGTACATATTTGCTATATTTCAGCAGTTATTTCAAACTCCCATTTGATTTTGTTTACCCGTGTATTGATAATGCAACTATATCTGCGAATGCATTTAAAGACCTATGCTTAATATGAAAATACTGATTTCCTGCAACATCCAATTAACTAATACTTCTGTATGCTATTGTGCTCCCTTCAACAAATAAAATATAAAAATATAACGATGGATTTTTCTTAATGAAAACAACTATAACCATAGCCAGTTTTCAAAATGATAATCCAACATCATACATACACATATGCCCTTAATCTGAACAAGAAGTGCCTAAGACACAGGGGCGGTACTTGATGAATGGTAAGCCAGACCGGTTTATTGGAACCAAGTTTGAAGACCTTAAAATATGTAGAGTTTTCAAGGTCTTCCGGATCACATGTATGGGATTCAAGGACCATTTTAGCCTCAAATGTCTCACCATCATCAAGAATGCCCTGTTTTCTATTCCAGTCTTTCTCAGGCACATGCTCTTTGAGAAGCTTAAACATTTTGGCCAGATATGGGATGATGAGCTGTTTCCTTTTAGACCTAATCAGCTTGTCAATATGTAAGCTATAGCTCTTCTGGTCTTTTTGATCAAACATCAATAATTTTATTTCTGTTTTATGGAAAGTCTCTTGATAACCTAATACATCTGGGGTTAGCTTTTTACGTGGTTGTACATTTTGAACACTGGGGAGCTTATCAAAAAACTTGTGATTTTGTAATGTTCGTTAACGTTTTCTACCAGACATGGTCCTGTTTGCATGAAATTCCCTGATAAAAACAGACGGTATTGTTTCTGCAAATTCCCATGTATTAGACTTTTGGGGGTCTTGCCATTTAACATAATAGTACAACTTTCCATTGCCACGTTTAGAAGAGATAAGCCTATCAATTTCATCAACTGGGAACAACTTAGATTTGTCTACATTTTGGTCTTCAGTATCAGTGTCAGTTGATGTGGATGGTTTTGGCTCATTTGTTTGTTTATTGATGTGTGTAATTTGAGTTCGTTGTACATGTTTTACTTGCTTTTGTGGCGTTGCAGCTTTCTGTTTAGGCTTATTGGGCTGTTGTGCCTGTTTGAGTTGTTTATTGGGTTGCTGTGATTGTTTTGGCTGTTTGTTGGGTTGTTGCGTTTGTTGTGTTTGTTTTGGCTGTTGTGTTTGTTTTGGCTGTTGTGTTTGTTTTGGTTGTTTGTTGGGCTGCTGTGCTTGTTTTTGTTGTTTAGTTGGCTGTTGCCTTTGTTTTGGGGTCTGATTTCCAATGCTTTGGTTTGGGAAACTGTTTCTATTGTCATGTTTGTTTGGGCCTTTTCCTCTTTCTGTGCTTTGTGCCTTTTGCTGTTGCTTGTTGTTAGTGTGTGGATTTGTTTGCTTTTGGTTTGAGGGGCGGTTTGGTGTCTTTTGGATCATTGGCTGTGGATCCTGAGCTGTGTGATCAATGTTGTCCTCATCTGGAAACTCTTCCTGGTTAAGGGGCTGGTCGAAGTCTTCCCATTCAGGTGGTGGGTTTGTTGGTCTGTCCTCAGGGTCAAAGTACAGTTTCAGCCGGGTTGTGTTGATCATAGACTTCACTTCTGGGTTGTCACTGCAACGGTGCAATTTGAATGTGTGGTTGGGTCCTATGTTGGCAATGTAGTATGGGCCAATCCATTTTCTGTGCAACTTGGGGGCTTTACCTATGGGGACTTTTGTACAGAATAGCCAAACTCTGTCTGCTGGTTGAAATGAAGGGGTGTCTGTCCTCTTGTCATACTGTGTCTTGTACTTGTCTTGGGCCTTGAGAATGTTCTCTGTAGCAATCTTTCTCGAGACTTCAAGATTCTGCAGGACATTGGAGAGGTGTGTTCGAAAATCTTGAGATAAGGTTCCCCTAGGAATTGTGACAGGGTGACAGCTGCCAATTCATCTGTGTCTTTTGCACAATTGATATTGTCAACTGCCTTCTCTATGTCATCAAAGTCACATTGACTTTGTTGGCGTTCCGGCTCATTTGCAGGGTATTTCCGCCTCGAAAGTCCATCAGCATTGCCGTTAGCAGTTCCAGATTTGTGAATGACTTGGAAGTTATATCCCTGAAGGGATAGGGCCCATCTTCCAAGTCTTCCCTGGCAGTTTTTGATCTGCTTGAGCCACTTAACAGAAATATTATCTGTGTACACTGTAAAGGAGGTATTGGCTAAATAGGGCCAGTATTGTTTTACGGCCTCTACAAGCGCAAGACCCTCCTTGTGACCAGGGGTTCGTGGGGGCGGCCCGCTTTTGTGCGAAATGGGGAATTAAGCTCGTGCAGGCCACACTGATCCCACTAGCTCACAGTTACTTTTCCTTGAACTGCGAGCAGGCTGATCGACAGATTTTTCGGTATAAGTGTTGTAAGTCGGGCCTGATCATAGGCCATAGAAACACAAGTCTGTTGGTGTCAATTTCCTAATTTAATTTGTTTCTTATTTTCTTCTAGCTTTCCACATTAATAACAACAGATAACAAGCATAGTTATTCCCCACAATAATTTTCAAGAAGTTCTAACCTATTCTCCACAATACAAAGTTCTATATAAATTCTTCTTAATACTAAGTTCTACAGTTTAAGATAAAGTCTTATTCTGAACTCGAAATAGCTACAACTAGGCACTAAAGTTTAAGGTCTGTAGTTGACCAGTGCACTAGCATTTCACCATAACTAGAAATTAGATGTTTACGCTTCGACTGCCTAAATTGAACTCTCAGAAAATTACCAAAATGGAAACCAGCAAGGCTCACTCATGCCGACATGTCAATCAAAATATGTAAACTTTTTTTATAATTGGTTGATCTAAAATGATCCAAAACTTTTAGACATGAGATGAAATGAGTTACTTAAGATGCCTGCCCAGTTGAAGATTAAACACCTGTGAAAGCATCTTAAATTAATCCCAAACTGATTTCCTGTTTTGGCTCGAAGTATAAGCATTTTGTAACTAAATAGCACACTGTCACAGATACATTGTTTGGAGAAGGGGAAGAGTTGATTAGATTTTGTGATATGACCTATTTATCAAGGTCACACTAACTCTGAAATGTCCAAAATAGGGCGCTATACCTTGAACCAGTGGAGGGATTTTTACCAAACTTACATAGATACATTGTTTGAAGGGTGGGAAGAGTTGATTAGATTTGGTGACCTTGACATAATTTTCAAGGTCACCCTCCTTTAAAGACGGTATAAATCAGCCATTTCCACAGACGATTTTCCAAACCGGTGGTTCATTTTTAACCAAACTTGAATATCGTTAGGAGAGGGTTAAGAGTTGATTAGATATGGTGACCCTGACCTCATTTTCAAGGTCACACCAGCACTTTGAAATGTCAAATTTGGACCAAAGTAGGGTTTTTTGTATATCTCTTGATTTCAACATTGTATTCTAGCTAAACTTAATGTATTGTATCATTTTGGCAAAATATAGTGTTGATATGATTTTTGTGACCTTGATCTAGCTAGTAAATTCAGCCTTTTCTGAGCTCTGTATTCTGAACCAGTGGGGTTTTTCTGCACCAAACTTGCAAAGATACATTGTTTGGAGACAGAAAAAAGTTAATTAGATTTTAATGACCTCATTTTAACCTCATTCATGGTAACCAGGGCACTTTTTAAAGTTTGACCAAAATTGTGTTTGTGCATGCACTCCCTTGGAATAATTGATGGATCATTATGACACAATAAAGACCATGCAGTAAGCATGCCTGCTGATTCAAATTGCGGTTGGTGGGACATAGTTTTCCTCTGAAAACACTGCTTTAATTTATATTTTTGTTTATATCGCAAATAGTGCCAAAATTAAATATACCGCCAAATAAAAGTATTTAACAGTAGAATAATGAGTCATGCTGTGGCTCCAATTTGTTTTACAGCTGGTGGTGGAAAGACCAAGATCCGTTTTACACCAGGAGGAAAGGTACCTAATGTGCAGGTTGGAGATAGAAATGTGATGATAATTGGAGCAGATGGTGACTCTTTGAAGTCTAAATCGAAACCCAAGAAATCTGAGAATGTGAAACTAACGGGTGAGTCTGGTAAATTTGTGCCAGTCAATTGGATAATAGACCCCTTTACAATTCTAGTAATATTGTTCATTACACCAATTTAATTGGACCAAATTGATTATGACTACTTATAACTACTTCCTGCTTACTGTACATTGCAGTCACTTTCTCACTCCAGAAATATTGTTCATTACACACATTTAATTGGACCAAATTGATTTTGACTACTTATAAACTACTTCCTGCTTACTGTACATAGCAGTCACTTTCTCATTCCAGTAATATTGTTCACATTTAATTGGACCAAATTGATTATGACTACTTATAACTACTTCCTGCTTACTGTACATTGCAGTCACTTTCTCATTCCAGTAATATTGTTCATTACACACATTTAATTGGACCAAATTGATTATGACTACTTATAACTACTTCCTGCTTACTGTACATTGCAGTCACTTTCTCATTCCAGTAATATTGTTCATTACACACATTTAATTAGACCAAATATACTGAACAAAAGTGAAAACGCTACACTCCAATCATCTATATTTTATGAGAAAGTATAGGACAAAAAGTATTTACTAAGTCTTATTAATGTTGCCCAGACATCAAGCAAACGATTCGTCGAAACTCTACCAATTTGTCTCGTTTGATGTATGAGTTATTCTCCTTTAAGTGTTAAAAGCTTTATTCATTGAAATGTGCTGTTGCGCATGCGCAAATTAAAATTGTCATGCTTATCAAATTTGGTAAAAATTGTGTTGCATAAAAACACACACAAAAAACTGCTTAATCACTTGAAACAAGCTCAGGAATTAATTTCAAATTTAGAGTATTTGTAAAATATTGAAAATTATCTCCCTTTGACAAAAACAAATAGGGAATATTAAATGTTTGGTAATCTTCGATTTATCACGATTTTCGATAATTTTCTTTTGCAAATCAGGTAGACCTCTCAGCACATTGTTTCAACCTTTTCTCGACTAGTAATGTCGTCATACTATGGTGCAACAACACATTGATTTTCCTATGGAGATTTCAGTGTTAAATTTTTAAACTTGGCAATTTGAGTGAAAATCCGCTTTTTAAGATTGCTTTTCTAAACGATCAAAACACACTTGAGATAAGTCCTTCACATTTCTGGTTGTCACATGTCTAGACTATCATTTTATGCAGTCAGATCTCGTAGGTAGTGAATTTCTGAAGGCCTAAATTGTGTAAGATTTCCATTCAAATTGGCAACCTGAAAAAGTGGACCCCTGTCACATTTAAATGGCTTTCATGTGTTTCCTCGTGACAGCATCCGTAAAACTTTTACTGTTATGCATTACACAGTATTTGAACATTAAGATGCACTTTCAATTGCATTCTTGGTTTGCATAATTTTGTATATAGATGGCAAACAATTCAGGTGTAGCGTTTTCACTTTTGTTCAGTATATGATAATGATTACTTATAACTACTTCCTGCTTACTGTACATTGCAGTCACTTTCTCATTCCAGTAATATAGTTCATAACACACATTTAATTAAACCAAATTGATTATGACTAATTATAACTACTTCCTGCTTACTGTACATTGCAGTCACTTTCTCATTCCAGTAATATTGTTCATAACACACATTTAATTAAACCAAATTGATTATGACTAATTATAACTACTTCCTGCTTACTGTACATTGCAGTCACTTTCTCATTCCAGTAATATTGTTCATTACACACATTTAATTAGACCAAATTTGATAATGCATACTTATAACTACTTCCAGCTTACTGTACATTGCAGTCACTTTCTCATTTCAGTAATCTTGTTCATTACACATATTTAATTAGACCAAATTTGATAATGACTACTACTTCCTGCTTACTGTACATTTTAGTCGTTTTTTCATAATACAACTTTATTTACCGGGCCGCGTAGCGCAGTCGGTAAAGTGTCTGGCAACAGATGCCAGTCTGACTGCAGATTCAGGGGTCGCGAGTTTGATCCCAGCCAAGTCCCATACTTTGGAGGAGATTGATCATGAAATAATTTCTATGGTCATTCCCCTCCCTTCTCGAATGATTCAAGAAGGGTTGTTGTCAGTTACAAGCAAAAGTATGTGCACGAAGTACTGGTAAACTGCTTGTTCAAGCTTGCCCAGGAAAAGTGAGGTTAAGTGAACTGACTGTCCCGCCATTACCATAGCTGTTGACTTGGGACGTAAAGCAACAAAACCAAACCATCATTATACAATATTTACATTTCCAAAACAAGCCTTTAATGAAACTTAAGGTTGTTTCAAACGTTAATAGCCTCATGAATGAGACAAATTTGATTGACAGCTGCCAAACTCACTTGCCCGTGCAGTACGCTACGAACATGGCACTCATTCACCAGAAGTGACACTAGTGTTGTAATTGACAGCAAGCCACACCCGAGTCACATGTGCAAAACAAGCCTCTTGTTTGCTCCATTGGCTGCCTGTGTTAACCCTGGCTTTTCCGCTTTTCCGTTTTACCCTCCAACAAAACGTTAATACGATTACATATTAATACAAAACTGTTTTATTTCCTAAATTATAAATATTTTTTATATTTTAGATATTTATAATAAAATATAAATATAAGCAATAAATTCAAGATTTGGACTGTTCATGGAATCATAAATACTTCTGGTCTCTTGCAAGGTTTGCAAGAGACCCGAGGTATTCATGATTCCATGAATATTCCGAAAATCTACTGGTATTTCATTTCTTAAATACATCTCAAAGATTAGTTTTATTCCGCTGAAATGTATTTTGGTTATAGCTCAGAACTGGCACATTTAATTTCAACCATTAAAGGGTAGATCTACTGGCCTCAATTACAATATGTCAATTAAAATGATTGATATCGACTTTATTGGCTTCTGAGTGAGGTCTCCATGAGTCAGGTCTCCAAAGAGAATTTGTTGCTAGGCCTAATACAGAGTGCAACCCTTCTGAAGAAGTCTGACCACTGATCAGGGCCTTGCTGGTTTGCAATTCTGAGTAGCATTTTCATACTTCAGATTAAAAAACCAACATATTGTTTGAGAACAAAAGAGAAAAGTGTTGAAAATTTTAGAACATTTATGATAATGCAAGTTTTGAGGTTCAGAGGGGTATGTTGTTTTAAGGGCTATTTGGCCCCCTCTAGAGTCAAAAACTGAAATTTGCTTTTCACCAATTTCTTTTGATTTTTTTATTAGAAGAATAACTGAAGTGTAAAATTTTGGCATTTATTTAAATTTTACCTTTGCTTTGGTTACAAAAATGTCCAACAAAATAGGCTTTAAATAGAGAAATTGCCATTTTGGACCAAATTTAAGGCTTTTTGAGACCGCTTTTTAAGAATTAGATATCAGATCAGCTAAATACCAAAAAGTCCTTTTAATAAGTTGTGTGCCATGGTAATTCTCATCTTCTGTTAAAATATCTTTTTGGTATTTGCTTGTGCTCTTTGTTAATTTTTTTGACAAATATGTTCTTAAATCGGTATCTACTTGACTCAATTACAAACCTCTCAATTTTGCTCCAAAATGGCCAATTTCCTATTTTCAGCCTACTTTGGCGGCCATTTTTGTTATCATAGCAACTGTAAAAGTCAAAGCAATTTGAGACTTTTACACTTTGGTTATTGTTCTTATAAACTAATAAGAAAAAAATGGTGAAAAACAATTTCTATATTTTAGCCTCATAGGGGGACCAAAAAGCCCCTTAATGCACGTACCCTTTTCAAAAGTTCCAGATTTTTGAAATGTTTAATTTTCAACCATGATATTCCTTCACAGAATCAGAAAAAGCAATTGATAAAGATGATATAGACATGGTGTGCTCTGAGATTGGGAAAGAGTGGCGACAACTCTGTCGGAGACTGGGGTTCTCAGAAGGGGAAATTGAGCAGCTTCGTACGGATTATTTTACAAGTGGAGTCTATGAAGCTATGTATCAGGTAACAGTTATTTTACCATTGATAACTCTGCTTGCCAGCGACAAATTTTGTCAACTGCTGACCCTAGGCATTCTGTCCAGCCTGATCAGTATCCAAACAGTTTGACACTCTGATAGTGTTCCTGAAATTTTTTTTTGAAAAAAGGTACATGTAATTTTGAAAAAAAAGCAAACAACAAAAAATCCAAAGACAATATTAGATTTTGGTATGCATCACATATATTTTGTATAGTTAATTCCCTTTATAACACATCTCGCTATAACACTGATTCATATATAAGTTATTAACAAACATGAGGTCCTGGATAGGGGGCTGAAAATCGCTAATACATGTACTTAAAATTTTGGTATCTTAATCAGGATGATTTATTTGTCGAATCAGTGAAATTCTCCTGTTAATCTGTAAATTTGAGCATTTGAACAAAAGCACCTATAATCACCATTTTAGGCCATGTTTCATGCCACTTATAAAATTTATAAGAAAAATAAAAATAGAATGTGATTAATCAGAAATCCAAACTTTTTTATCTTCATTATATTTGAAGCATAAGATAAGATAAGATAGGGGAAGGGTCGTAACTAAAATTGTGAGAACTTGTGACCCAACCCCATTGCTGTATAGAATTTGGCAATAAAATATGTTTAAACTAGATAAGATAAGAAATTTTATTTTAAGACGGCATGACAGTAAAACAGAGAAACATAGCTCTAATGAGCTTTTGACCGTCTATAAGTTAACATACAATTATAAGATAAGTTAATGTTTCGACAATAATTACAAGGGATAACCTAAAAAGATTGAAATAAATTAATATATATCTGAAACATAAACATATAAAGTTTTAGCTATATTAAGGCATTAAGACTTCATACATACTAAGCATTAGCTAATAGAAGCAAATTAGTACTTTACAATTAAGAGAGTATATGCAGCACATAAGAGCAAATAATAACAAAACTAGGGCATTCCAGCTAAAATAAACAAAAGCACATATATATTATAACTCAAAAATACATCATGTTGCAGTATTATGACCAGCTATCCATGCTGGTGCCAATACTGCCCCATCATGTATTAACATTAAACTTAAAATGAAACAAACAAAGCTGAAACAACACAGAAAGCGCAACAACAAACATGCGATTGAACTCAGACAGGCAGCTGGGCATCCTGCAGAACAGCTACCTACATAAATTACATTCGCAGTCTTTACCATTCCAATTGGAAATTAGAGCTTTAAATTGATTGAAGCTGCTTACTTGTCTAAAATTATCTGGAAAGCTGTTCCACAGGACGCCAGCTGCAAATCTGAAACTTTGCTTACCGTATTTTGTTGTGCAAACTTGTGGCACCTGCAAAACATTTTGGTATCTAAAGTTATAAGAAGAACAGTCTCTTATCCTAACCAGATCAGACAATACAGGGGGAGGCATATCGTTTAAGATGCGAAATGTCTCCACTGCCATTGTTCTTATTCTCTTAATATGCAAGAAAGGAATGTTTGTTTTGTTTAGTACCTCTTCATAAGTTGATTTAAAATCATCGTAGACAAATCTCAATGCACTCTCTTAAATTTTTTCCAATTATCTAGAGTTACTTTCAGAACAAAAATGCCAGGCAAGCGGGCAGTAAATAAAATTAGAAAATATAAAAGTATGAAAAATTGTAAGTTTATTTAGTCTTGATAAAAAATGACTCAACCTCTTCAAGACATTCAACTACTGACCTCCTTTTCTACAAAGATTACTGATATGTTGATCAAAATTTAGTTGGTAATCTATATCTACACCAAGCAATTTCACTACATCCTCACAACTTATTTTAGTATCAGAAACTTTTATAGTTAGATTCATGTCATGGGTCCTCTTCCCAACTCCAAAGCAGGAAATACATACCGTGGCTCCCATTTTTTTACCATGGAATTTTACAAAGGAATTATAGGGAAAATGACCATAAAATGAACAACCTCAGTGAGATAATTGCATAAGTAGAAAGGACACAACATCACAAAGCAAGGAACAAACACATAATGACAAAAACCTGGCACATGATTTTTCTTTCTCACATACCAACGCATACAAGATCGAGTGATCACTATGTTAGCTTGCTGTCGGAAAAATCTGTCCCACATGGCTGCCCATGAGAGATAAGCTTAATTAATATGAGATAAGCCACACACGGCCAGTTGCTAATGCGGGATAACTCACACTCGACATTTTCGCCGCATGACTGTATTCCTTCGAAAGCGAAAGTTGAATTGTTGACAGTGAGGAAAAAATTCAATGTTTAAGTTTCAGCAATTTAAGTCGGCCTTCATCGTGGTATAAAGTAAAACTGCGCATTTTTTACTTAAAAAAGTTTATTCAATGCTTTGAACATGCTGAGCGCATTGGGATTGACATATTTGACACGTTGGGATGCACCGGGACGGGGAGCCTTGACAATGTAAAAAAAAGAAACATGTTTTCCTCAACAAAATTACTTACTCGAGCTACTGTGGCTGATAAGCTAGTTCTTGTAAATCCATTCTGATGAAATAACCATTTGTTCGTTGTTTCAAGTTGATTTGTACAGCACATGTCATTGACTGTAAACATCGACATCCGTGACGTCACCAACATATATTATACTGTACTGTACAGTACGGTCTCTAAATGTAGAACTGGTATATGAGAAAAAGAATCCATCATTGGTGTTCAGTGGTTCCAGAAAAATCCCAACCCTCGGGTCCACCGTTAAGTGGGAAACGCGGCAAGCCTCGTTTCCCATTGGAACGGTGGGCCCTCGGATTGGGATTTTTCTGTCCCCACTGAAAACCAATGATGGATTCTATTTATCCAGCCCTCACACTCATGAAAGATCTTCTTGTGTATACCAGGAATGAAGGCTGTGACAAGACTCTTGGGGACAAGACTGCACATTTGCACAGTTGGGTATGAGGTTTTGCTGCCTCTTTTGTATTAATTAAGTATGAAAAATGTATCTTATTTCTCTTTTGGCAGGCAATAAGACGATGGATGCAGAGAAAACCAAGAGAAGCTACAAAGAAACATTTAGCTGAGATGTTACATGAAATGGACAGGGATGATTTAGCCACTCAACTAAAATAGAGTCTTAAATTAACTCCCTTTCCAAAGAATGCTCATCTATTGATTCCTCTGGACATTGTTCGCACATGTCATATTGTTCAAATATTGACCTGTCGTCACAGCCCTCAACAGGACTTGTGTTAATACAGAGTGTGCATTACTCAAAACTCTGCAGCTATAAAGTAGCAAGTAGATAATGGCTATGAGACATCAAGTAACCTTTAATAGCCAAACCATAACAATCTATTGTATTATAGTATTTAATATTTTCTTCATGATAACATTTGAAAAGTTTTGCACACGGTCAGGTCAAAGAACTGTTCCAGTGACATGTGAGGACTGATACAAGATAGAACTAACCAATGGGACGAAATTGTACATGACATGCATGGGGATGCATTTGGTCAACAATATGTCACATGTAGTCCCACAATGGTATTTGAAGAATACCACCTATCGGAAGATAATAACTTTCTTAATGGAAAGATTATTTTTGAATAATTGTTGGGTTATTGCATAAAAAGCAGTGCCATTTACTAGTAACACCTATGTTTTAACTCTTTACCTACTAGTGTTCTCTGCTGATAACTTTTGCAAACAGTTTGGACCCAGATCAGGCCCAACATGATGTCAGGCCTGATCTGGATCCTAACTGTTTGACACTGATGAAATTCATGAAGAGTTGATTTTCAAAAAAATCAGTAGACAACAAAAAGCATGAAAATTACCCAGCATGCAGAGTTAAATGGCTTATATCCATGTGTTTTAAAAAGGTAATTCTCATGGTATTATTGACCGTTCTAGGAAACTAAATTTTACAACAGCTTCTTCGTTAGGCCAGAAGTTTTTTATTAGTTGATTTACAAACCCTCATACTGTAATTTTCCAGAAAGCAGAATTTTTTTAAATTTAATTTCTAAGATTGTTTTTATTTTATCCTCCGACTCTAAATATTATTTGTTTCGTTGTAAAAAATAATATATTTTTGAGGTTCTGTCTGTAATTTTGAGAGTGACACTGTTAAAAGTGAGTGTTTGTTCTTATAATCCAGATTTTTAGGAAAATGATGAAATATTTAAAGGTTTAATACAGACTGTTGGTTTACCTTACTAGTTTAACTGATTGCTCTGGAGATATTAAAAAAAAGCTCTGAAAATGACCAGTCAACTGGTAATTTTCTGAGCTTTTAAAAAAAAAATTCGTCCCAGACCCCCCCAATCCCCCCACCCTACCCTATATCTGAAAAAAATTCTGGCAAATAAACTTATAATTGATTTGCCTTAATAGCTTTTTTTATATACATATAGCTTGGCCCTGGAAGATTAGACTGGCCCCTGTCAATATTGTTTTTGTTTCTCCTTAAAATAGATGTTTTGTTTCTAAGTGCCTGAGGATGGCTCAACAATATTAGCCAGGGAACTTAAGCCTGTAAAATATTTATAGCTGTTCAAGATTTGACATTGTGTCCCTTCATAAAGGAAAGATAGGGTCTGGGGCCAGACAAGTGGAAGATGGATATAACTATGTATTGACTGTGAAATGGTGACAAAATATAGTGCTACATTTCTCACATATTGTTGGGACTATTTTGTTTAATTTATGCAATAATAGCAGCCAATCATTATTTTCAGTGCCCCGGCATTCACTTGGTCCTTGGGGAGGTATCAAAAACGTTGGGCTTTGCCCTCATTTTTTAACATCTTCTTCAGGACCTAGCGAATGTTAACTCATGAAAACTGTTCATGTTTGATCCATATTTTGTTATGAATGAATTAACTTTGCTGAATATATACTTACGTTTTTAAGTCTTTTTTTATGTTTTACTTTTGAATCCCTTTATCTTCCTAACTACAGTCAAACCTCTTTATAACGTCAGTCTTTTTAACAGAATATCTGACATAGATATGCAGGGAACGGATCTGTTTCCATTAAAATTCCCTCTATATAACAGAATATTCACTTAACAACATCGACAGTAAGTTCTGGGACCAGATATACATTTTCTATTGAAAATAAATTCATTTTAGCATGTGTTAGTCATTTTGGTGATCAGGACAAGGTCTTTTGCATAAACAGGTTTCTGTCACATTTGATAAGACGGAAGCTTTGTGAATTTTGATGCAATATGAAATTGAACTAATCTATACATTTGGAACAGAAGTATTTAAAATCATTTGTATACTATTTCTTTTACTAAATCATTAAGATGTGGAAGCCTTGTACTGGTCAGCATTTCGTTATAACAGCAAAATCACTTTAATGTCAAAGATAGCTTGGAACAAACATGGTCATTATAAAGAGGGTTGACTGTACATGGATCATTTAAACCTTATTATGCACATACCTTATTTTTCTCTGTGTTAATACAGGAAGTGAATTACTCAAAACTCTGTGGCTATAAAGTAGCAAGCAGAATACCATATGAGCCAGTGCATGAGATTTCCAACAATGTGGTATGTGCGACCAGCAAAGCCTCAGATCAGCCCGCGCATATGCGCAATCTGATCAGAGCCTTTGCTAGTGGCTTGAGTATTCTATGATTGTTAAGCTACTGTTTTAACACCATTGGAGTTTCTAAGCTTAAAAGGAGGCTGCAGAGGCTCATCTGAGTCTACACTTGTCAAAATGTCAAATTGTTGGAAATCTCATGCCACGGCTCATACCATCAATATGTTAAAGGTTTGCCATGTGACTATATAGCCTCTCACAAAAAAGCCAAAATGTTTGGGCCATGATGTGATAAATAGAGAATTTTAGGTGAGCAGCTTTTGATATCAAGTTTACCAGGGAAGGCTTTGAGAATGCTTGTTGAATTGCGAGGCTCTGCCGAGCAATTCAACATGTGTTCTCGAAGCTGAGCCTGGTAATCTTGATATCAAAAGACATGAACCTGGTATTCTATAACCAGTTAGAACTATAATCATATAGAACACATTCATCAATTCACTCTTCATACTTGTGATTATAACCTAAATATCGATTTTTGCCTCAATTCAGCATCATCACATTCAAAGACAGCAGCCAGCCCAATGGGCAATGATCACTCACCTGGAGCCAGCATAAGTAATAGACACCATATTTTACAAGGCTCAAAGTTAAGGTAACTCTGACATTGAAACAGCCATCAGGCCTAAATTCAAACACAAGATATTAAGCCAGTTCTGCTTATCTGCACATATTAAAACACTGAATTAAAATCCAAGTTTCAATGGTTGTCTTGCTGAATTTCAAACCCGTTGGAGATTTATGGGTGTACTCATTACCTGCAAGAATGAAGAAGATCCAATAGAAAAGGAAGGAGCTAGAGTGCTCACAAGATTTTCCCAATTATAATCCTATGGGAACTAACTGATGCCATTGAAACCGGAGTTCTGATCAGAACTGGCACAAAAGCTTATGCAGCCTTTCCCCCAATCCAATGATGCTCCAGATGAAATTAGATTTCAATCGGTTTGCTGGTATCAGAGGTAATTATGTTTGAAAGTGTGGATGGTCAGACGGATAGACACACAGATTCCAGCTCGAGTTCCATCCTATAAGCTGAACTGGAGCCTTTGGCTCAGGTGAACTAATAAGTGCCATGAGACAGACAAGGTTTATCAGGTCAACATGCAACAATGTAGTTAATATGAGAGGTTTTTGTTTTTGTTGCTTTACGTCCCATGTCAACAGCTATGGTCATTGCGGGATGGTCAGTTCACTTAACCACACTTTTTCCTGGGCAGGCTTGAGCAAGCGGTTAACCAGTAATTTGTGCACATACTTTCGCTTGTAACTGACAACAACACTTCTTGAATGAATCAGCGGAAGGGAGGAGAATGACCGTAGAAATTATTTCATGATCAATCTCCACGAAAGTATGGGACCGGGCCGGGATCGAACTTGCGACCCCTGGCCCGGTCCCATACTTTCGTGGAGATTGATCGTATGGGACCAGGCCAGGGGTCGCAAGTTCGATCCCGAGCTGTTCAAATGTACCTTATAGTGATAATCCAAATTTAGCTAATGTTACGTCTGAAAAGTTTTACCTCTCAGGAGCATTTGGTGAAATATTTAAGCAATTCTCTTCAATATTGACAGATGTATGCATTTTAAAAATGATGTATGTAATCAGGTTTTGTAGTATGACGTCAATAACCATGTTAGTTCTAATATGACATCATAGTAGTGATCTCTATTTGTTTGTTGTTATTGTGTGCTAAGCATAAAAATCAAGCATATATGATATGCTCACATATGTTATCTATGTAAAAATGTAAATGCAAATGAAATTATTGGAATTTATATTTTCTAGGTCATATCATTATTGTGTTAATAAATAATCTATGCCTTTTTGGAGTTGTTCTCTGAAATTTTATTAATAGGTCATATTATAGGAATTTAAAGGTACCACCTCTTCGTACTGTACCCTTGTACAGCTGTACAAATGTAGGTTTTATGGCACAATGATTGTCATGGCAACAGACCTCCTACAAAATTGAGAATATAAACAGAAACGTTTGCTAATTTGATGGCATATATCAGCTTAACATTTAGAACCATTTTCGAAGCATGTAAAATTTGGATATTTAACCCTTAAAGCACCAATCACGACTGCAGCAGACGACAAATTTCGGGACATATTTCCCAATTTTCGACAAAAAATAAGGTATGTTATTACATGAGAATGGTCTGCCAGCAGTTGATTCTCATGAAATATCATGCCTTATTTGTTATTTTGAAAAAAGCGGAAAATTTGAAATTGATGTCTGCTGCAAATTATAGGTGGCGCTTTAAGGGTTTGGTATTTGTCAAATGTCTTTTACATTTTTCTACTGCCATCTGCTAATAACTTTTGCAGACAATTTGGACCCAGATGAGGATCCAAACTGTTTGACACTCTGAAAGAACTTTTCGAAAAAGTCAATAATAATATTTTTTTCTTGTGAATGAACTTCCTCCTAAACCATAGGACGTAGTAACTTCAAACTTTGTAGGTACATAGGTCACACAATATATAGGGTAATGACTATTGGGCAATATGTAATGTGACCTTGCGGAGGTCAAGGTCAAAGAATGTTTTTTTTGTAAATATATCTCCTAAATGTTGGATGTAGCAACTTCATTTTTTGCAGGTGCACATGATGTAGAGGGTATTCATGTGACCTTCATCCAAGGTCAACGTCAAATAAACATAGTTGACCATGGTCAAAACGTGGTTGGCCATAGTCATAACATGGTCAACCATGTTTTTGATACTTCTTAATGCTGGACGGTGCAGTAGTGGGCGAAACACAGGTAATGTCAGGTAAATGCTTGATGAACATAAATGACCATCTCTTGAGGCCCGTAGGGATGGGCCTTTTTAAGCTTTTCACTGTGGTGCTGTTGTCAATTGAAACAGGCAAGTACTGGAGGGGCTTGTATACCAGTTTCTCAAATCCCTGGAAGTAAACAGGAAAGTATCCTATATCCCTTCAAGTAAACTGGAAATAACCCTTTAATTAATTTTCCTAAATATCTTATATCCGTGAAAGTAAACAAAACTATCCCTGAAATTACCAAGACAAAGTACCAATACAGGAAGTTAGGAACATTTTGTAAAGTACATACTTGATGTAATGATTTGTGTTCTTTACCCATACTTGATATTGAGTGTTCTTATAAAAGATGAAGTTTTCATTGACTTTACTCTTCCTCATACATCTTCAAGTTAGAAAAACATGATAAATTTTGATCCCTTTAAGTCAACTATTTTTCAGCCTCAATGTTTTTCCTCCACCTGCAGAATATCACCTGCAGTTATAAGCTCATATCAGTCGATGGCTCAAGTGAGGTTTTAGTATGGCAATGGTCTGGCGACTTTTGTAAATCATTGTCATCCATTCACATTTTAAAGGAGTATATCTCGTATGTCAGTTTGCCAATTGCATTCAAACAATATGAGTGAAGCATCATCTAATAAGGGAAAAGGCTGCAAAAGTTTTATGTATGATTGTATTGTACCTATGGATCCCATGGTAACATAAAGATGTCATAGACTTATATTGGGAAAAAAACTTTAAAATCATGCTCTAGCTGAAACCATGAGGTCCATCACTTACATATTTAGCATGTAGCAATATCTAGTGGTTCTCCACGCCAAGCCACTGGGATCAAGACTTGACAAGAACAGGGAATATATAGCACCCAAAGACTAACCCTGGACTTTTTTTTAAATCTCTTTTTTTACAACTATTAGCCTAAATTTTAATATTTACATGTAGTATGTGGCAAAAACTTGTGGTCCCCTACATAAATTGTTCCAATCAAGCCCCTGTCAGTAGCACCAACTATTCAGGCATATAATGGAGAAAGCTTTAATGTCCTCTGAAACTATGATGCCTACAGCTTACTACCACGCAACTAGCAGGTTAGCAAAGAGGTAGTTCATGAACTCGAATTTGGAGATATAGCTGTCATGCAAATATAAACAGTTTGCAGTAGAGTGACAGGAATTTTAATACTGATTGGCAGTTTGGGATGTTTAAAAGAGGGAAAGACATTGGACATGATACTTGGAAAGTGTACATTTACAAGTAGTTTTCTTTCTTATTTTCAGTTACATATATTGTAGGTACACATTAGAATTGCCTCATTCCAATGTGTACCTACAACATGTCTTTTTAATAAATGAGGTTTTCACCATAAGCTTTTTTTAGCAAATTCTCAACCACTTTCATTTATTCAAAGAACTGAGCATGAAGAAATGAGCAGGTTTTCATGTAGTATTGTCTATTTTATGCTTCTGACAGCTTATCTTGAGATGTTTCATGGGAGTTAATTGCTAAATTGCTAGTTGCCTGGTTGTATATATGTAACTGGGCTCCATAGCACAAAGAGGAATGAGTCTGATTGCAGATTTCCTACTCATAAGTTTGATCCCGGCCTGGTCCTATACTTTCATAGAGATTGATCACAAAATACTTTCTACCATTATTCTCTTACTTCAGCTGATTGAAGAAGGTTTTGTATCAGTTAGAAGCGAAGGTATATTCACAAAGTACTGCATGGTTAACTAAAGTACTGCATGGTCAAACTTTCCCAAGAAAAGTGTGGTTATGTTAATTGAAAGTCCCTGACATGGCAATAGCTGTTTACTGGGGCGTAAAACCACTATACAAGCTGTAGTATTGTTTAGGCTAGATAAAAAAGTTTCTCAGGCTCTCCCTCATCTTTTTCAAATGCCCCTCATTTTTATTTTTCCAGACATTAATAAAAAAATGGCCACATTTATTTTATTCATATGTCAAAAACACAATATCAACATTTTTATGCCAAAAATGAACAAAAAAGGTGCCTCAGGTTTCGATGAAATAAAAAAAATAAAGGTCTCATCTGTTGGGGAAATAAAAAATAGAAATAAAAACCTGCCTGCCTCATCTGTGGCCTGAGAAACGCTTGTTTATTTTTTTAGCCTTATTGGTCTCCTACATAGCTGTAAACCATGCCCCTGGAGAGTCAATATTGGCCACATCCCTTCATAAAATTTAGAATGGAAAATAAGTAACAACTTAGTGAGGCCCACAGTTTAACTATATTTTAGTATTTAGCAATATCTATTACCCCCACCCCCACCCCTTTCATAAATGCTGCCTGCCATGCCCCTGGGGACTAGACTGGTCATGCCTCAGGAATCAATAACTTCCACAAATTATAATCAGAACACCTTTAAGACGAAATGCTTCTCTGAAACCAAGTGACCCACAGCTTATAAGATATTTAGTTTATAGTATTGTCTAGTAGCCCCCTACATAAGCCGTGCGAACTATTTTCCATATAAGCCACGCCTCAGGGGTCTTTGACTTCCACAGACTTATAATGATTAAAACTTGAGAAAAAAAAACGTATTCCCTTAAACCATGAGGGGTACAGCTTCTTTATGTTGAATTGCTTAGGGGCCCCTATATAAATCATGCCAACCATGTTCTGGCTGTGCACATTATGCGTGGTAGATGATTCTCAGTTTGCCCATGGCGGTGACCTTGACTTTAGACATTCATTAACTTAGATCTCTTATATGACACATTGTCTCGTCATGGTGAACATTCGTTGTGGGTGATCTGATTTGATGATTGGTTAAATTCTTTGCAAGTTATGACCCAGAAACAAAATGTAGGTAAGTATGATCAGGAAATGCTACAATCAGAGACCGCCGTAGACCATCCTCAGATTAGTAAGGAAAAGACACAAAACACAGACAGTACACAAATTAAACTGGAGCTGCCCTCTCTTCCTTAACAAGAGAAAATGATTGCTCAACTAGAAAGCATTGGCGTAGCTCACATTACGCCAATTACGCATGTGCGTAATAAAAGTAGTATCATTCAAGGGAGGTCACCCAATGTGGTAAAAGTGATGTTCCATAACATTAGGAACTGCTCTTAGAAGAAAGAATTTGCTCCCTCTGGGAGCAAATTCTTTCCTTTAAGATTAGTTCCCACTTTGAAATGGTTGCAATTGAAGAGAATCACTGCTTTTATTGAGTAGTCTCCCTTATATGTGCGTAACGTTTTCAGCGTGCTGTCTACGCCATTGGAAAGGATATCAAAAAACAGCACCACAAAACAAGGACCCAGAACAAAACATCATCCAAATCCAAGTAGAGTCCACTATATATGGTATACAGTTAACGAACCACACACCTCAAACAAATATATTCCCAGCAAGGGGAATTTCGTAGATGGATTCCTCATCAAATTATAACTGACCCGTATTTTTTTAAGTCTGGACGATCTTTGTTTGTAGAGTTATGCCCCTTTTAAAGGGTCATAATGAAATTTTGTAATCAGGATATCTCAAAAAACTATTACAGCTAGGAGCTTCAAACTAGGTCAGCTGATAGAGGATAGTAAGTAGATTACCTGGCGAAAATTAAAATAAAAGTTATTTTATTTTTAGAGTTATTGTCCTTTGCAAATTTGGACATAGAAAACTTGATAACTAAAAATTTGTACAGCTAGGAGCTTACAACTTTGACAGCTGATAGAGGATAATGAGTAGCTTATTTAAGAGTTATTACCCTTTGCAAATTTGGACATCGGAAACTTGTAATAAAGAAATCTCGAAAACTATTACAGCTAGTAGCCTCAGATTTGGTCAGCTGATAGAGGATGGCGAGTAGACTACCTGATGAAAAGAATGGTGAAAACATCCTTATGGACAAGCTAATCGTTGGGGGCAAAGTGTTTCATAAACACAATTTCTAGTTATTCAAGTTTTTTGTCTTTCTACATGTACTTTGTATTTGTTTATTTTGGAGGAAAAATAACAGTATCCCTGTAATTTAACAGATTATTCTCTATCACTGGAAGTAAAATAGATTCTATCCTATATCCCTGGAATTAAAATTGCGAATATCCTGTATCCCTAAAACCCCTATACAAGCCTCAGTTGACCCCTGCCCCTGTTCAAAATTTACTAGGCCATCGCATTATAAGTGCTCGATCATATACTGCTGTTATACATGTAACAGTGATGTCCAAATAATTTGTTTTACCTCGAACTATTCCCTTTTTTGAATATATCTTATATGAAATCATAAATATCTTGTAAGATCTCATAATTATCATACTTATTCAACACTATGATGAACTGACAAAGGCGAATAACATGGTCAGCCATGGTCAGTTCCATTTCAAAACGTGAAATTATTTTTTTAAAAATCTTCTAATGAAGAAACAAAAAAATGCTGTAACAAAGATTTTGATACTCATTATTTTATTTATAATTTTACTTCTTAGCCCTTAAAGCGCCAAGAAAAAAACGCATCTGAAAATGACGTCTGCTGAAGTCGTCTGCTGCAAATTATTGCCTAACATGACTGACGAATTAAGTATAAAAGCAAACAGCGTGGACCCAGAACAGACTGCTCCTATATGAGCAATCTGATCTGGGTCCACACTGTTTGCCATAGAGGCTTCTTAAACATTTCAGCAGACGAGAAAAGCAGACGACTTTTAAGGGTTAAAAACTGACCTTGTTTGACCGTGAACTGACCATGGTACCTACCATGATCGACCATGCTAAGTTCCAATGAATTACTGCACAGGAGCTTGAAGTTCGATCCTTAAATCACCCATACAGCCTCAAAACCAAAAGCTCACAATGTCATTACGTAGTGATATTGTGAGCTTTTGTTTTTGAGGCTACAGGGGTGATTAAAGGATCGAACTTCAAGCTCCTGTGATTACTGTCGACCACTGTCAAATATGGTCGACTATGTTATCATCGGGGTAACTCATTGCCTACTGAGTGTCGTCTGCTGATAAATTTTGCGAACAGCTTGGACCTAGATCAGGCTCGACAAAACATTGGGCCTGATCTGGATCCAATCTTTTTGACGCCCAGATGGTATTCCTGAAAGAAGTTGATTTTGAAAAAAAAAATCAGCAGTCGACAAACATGCGCGGATACAGAAAATTTTGTCAGAGGGGGTCCAACTTTGACAACGTAATTTTTTTTAGTTGATGAGGGGTGGGCGGATCCAAATAGCACTATAAACGGGCCACCATCGGCCCGCAAGCGAAACATTTCGCTGGCGTGCTGATGATGGCCCAACATTTAATGCTGGCTCGGTAGCTTCGTAATTTTTTCATGGGATCTGGACCAGAATTGCTAAGAAACCCTATACTTTTGTGAATTTTCAGGGGGGGACCCCCCTCTGGATCCGCACATGACAAAAAGCATTATGATTGTTCCCAAGGGACAAAGAGTTAAAAACCCAGAAAGCACTGTCTTTTCACGTTCACGAAGATGGAAGAATACTATGATATCATCTAAGGAAAATAATAAATTACCGCCCAAACAATACACATATCGGTGGACTTGTGATTCCTAATTTGGAAGAAAAATGTACAAAAACCCCAGAAATTATTTTTAAAAAGGACACCGCCATTCATGGCAAATTTTTGAACGTTTATAATGTTAAGAAAGGAGATCTCGGGTAAATTGAAATTGCGAACTTGACAAATCAGGTCAAGTGTAACATTAAAATAGTGTAAACAACAAACAAAATCAACAGGTAAACAACCAAGGTCACGGTCGATTAGAGATATTGGAAAGTCCGGGATTAACCCATTTATCATGTTTATGCCAACTTTTATGTAATGGAATATCACTCCCTTATTTATTGGACCAGTCCATTTCTGTTTGTTGGTGGGTTTTTCCATATCCATTCAAATTTTAAATGTACAGAGAACATTGAAGACCCTGATCAGATGCTGCAATCTGATCTGGGTTTCCTCTGTTCAATACCTTTGTCTCCGGAACCAATTGGCTAACGCCTTTGATCTTGGTATGCACAGTAACATCGAGGGTATGGATGGGCCTTACAAAGTTTGTTCATATGATGATCCTATGGTAAGACATTATAATAAGGCCAAATAAAAAAAATATATCTGTGTCTAGGGTAACCCGACCCTACCTAAATTTTAATACTGGTGAATGATAGATTTTTTTTCAGGTTTTCTGGAAAAAAAATATAATTTTATGCATTTTGAAGGCAATATGTCTTTCAAAATGCATAAAATTTTATTTTTTTCCCCCACAAAAATATATATATGTGTGCCTACCCTACCTAAAATTTTCAGACCGGTTACCCGAAACACACTTAATTTGGCCTAAGATTTCTAATTATTGCTGTTCTGACTGTTCGGTTTATTTGTATAATTTTCTAAAAAAAATATTAGGGTTCAATGGAAGGCATGAAAATCTGGTTTTTAAAATCTTTTTCTAGAAGACAATAATTAAAATTCCACCACAAACACACGGGATATATTTTTCTTGGCAAAGGCAGCATTTTGCAGGAAATAGTCATTGTTGAATCTAGAAAACCTAAGTCGGTTTTACCGGATTCCATGTTTTTATTTTAAAAAAAAATCATTAACCCCGGAATTTCCAATATCGTCATTCGAACCTGACCTACTTATCCCTTACCCTGCTAAATTTTTTTTTTCTGAAAATGTCGTCTACTTCGCATTACGGATTTGTTTTTGGTGAAATACTGGATGCAAAACATCAGTAAAATCAACATTAATAAAATACAGTTGGGTTTGTCCAATGTACAGTAAAAGGGGTCACAAGTTGCAACTTCAAAAAAAAAATGCACGTGTGTTTTCGTCCCTGTGTTATTTTACATTAAACAGTGCAAGCCCTGCCCAGAGTGGACCGTTTCGCTGGTGGAACGACAGTGGTCCGATTTTGTATGCTGGCTTGTATGGCTCTGCACTGTTTGTAAAACTATCCAGTATTAAAAGAGTTCTGTCGGTCCTGATCTTGGTCCAAACTATTTGCAAATGTTATCAAAAGACGTCGACGACAAAAGTCGCCGCCAGTTAGGAAATAGTTTAAGTGATACTTGGAAAGCTGATTTCCAACTTCCGGGCTTCAATCCCATCCCGGGAAATCCATACCAGCATTTATTTCCGTAACGTTAGTGACCCAGCCAGCAACCCAACTTTACACAGCGGTCCAATATGGGTAGCTGTCAGCTGTCTTGTTTTAAACACCTCACGCTTTGTATTTATCCTGCTAATAAATGTTCAAATGCCAACAATTGCTGGCATTTTAACATTTATGAGGAACATGGAAAAAAGTTTATAACCTCGAGGCCAGGAGAGGCCATAGCTTTGAATTATAATTTTTCGACGAAACAAAAAAAAAACGGTTTAAATTGCCTGGACATATTTTCCTTAAAAGGGGTCATAACTTTGAAATTAATTTGAGCCGCGACATGAGAGTCTAACAATGTGGTATATGCGACCAGCAAAGCCTAGGATCAGCGCAGTCTGATCAGAGCTTTTGCAAGTCGCTGTATTATTACATGAGTGTTACGCTACTGACTAAACATCATTTGGAGTTTCTAAGCTTAAAAAGGAGACTGCACAGGCCCGTCTGAAAATGCCACATTGTTGGAAATCGCATGTCGTGGCTCAAAATTTTGTCAACTAACTAAAATGGCACTTTGCCTGTATTTCACGATGGCATATATTGTACCAATGTATACCTGCACCAACAACAGGCAATGACTCTATAATAATATTTGGTGGTTGGTGATACTAAATATCTATACCACCGTTGCCAAATTTGCAATGCACAAAAATGCGATGCACTCTATACAATAGCACCAAGAAAACTGGATTGAGCATCAAGCTTGGAGGGGGTGGGGTCTATTTTGCTTTTGTGCACTACACTGAATCTCAAGGACCAAAGGACCAAATTCTCGCGCAGCATTAACTTTAGCCTGAAAAGGTGCAGGAAGTTTTATTCATAAGTACTGTACGTTGGCCTATTTAAAACGAAAACGAAACAAAAAATTCATGATGCAATGCATAAAAAAGGTGCCCGCCACGGTGACGAAACGGAACATGTCTGTGCAGCTATCTTGTGGGTTTGTAATCTAAATATTCTGTTTCCATATTCTCTCTGCTTGTGCGATCGACTGTACGCGTGCGCACATGTACGTATCCAGAAGGAACCGAGGTCCGAGACCCCCCACCCAAATCATTTTATATGTAGCAGACGACTTAAGCAGGTGACATGTTGGATGCATTGTTGCAGGCGCTTGTTACGGCCCTGACTGGGAGGTTGATCTGGATCTTAACTTTATCTGCGCTTAAGTTATTTTCTTCAAGTAAATGCTTATAGTATGGTCGTCTGCTGAACACCATTGCAAACAGATTGGACCCAGATCAGGCCCGAAAAAAATTCGGGCCTGATCTGGATACAAGCTGTTTGGCACTCGGAGACATTTTAGAAGAAAAACATGTTGATTTTGATGTATGAAATATCAGCAGAAAACAAAAAATCATGAAATGCAAAAAAAAAAAAACCGCAAAATTATTTAACTAATGAACATGCGAAAGTTAACTCTTTGCATGCAAGGTTTTGTCATCTGCTGTTGCTATGTTTAGTTCTTTTTACTCATTTTTTTTTCAGCCTGCAAGCGATTTTGGTTTTACTGTCGATGTAATTTGGAATTCTAGTTTCGTTTTCACTTAAACTAGGCCAACTTCAAAGACTATAAAATTTCCTCTTTTAAATTAGGGCCACGTTTGATGTAAGTGGCCTTGTCGGTTGAGAAGTACCCTTTCTGTTTGTGCGACTATGAGTCGCAAGATTTATAACTAAGAAAAATGACAAGAACTATTATTCAATCTAGTGCAATAGTTGTAAAATATGCGTGAAATGTATTTTTACTCCTAACTAATTATTTTTTTCTGATATTTAATTTAATCTATGTTTAAATATACCCATAACACCCTATTGATCTTCAGTTGTCTTATACAGTATTAACAGTATTACAACCACAGTCAGCACAAACGAACGCATAAATATATGAGCCAAGCCATGTATGGTATGTGCGACTAGCAAAGCCTCAGATCAGCCTGCGCATACGCGAAGTCTGATCAGAGCCTTTGCTAGTCGCTTGAATATTCTATGAATGTCAAGCTACTGACTGAAAATCATTTGGAGTTTCTATGCGTAAAAGGAGGCTGCATAGGCTCGACTGAGTCTACACTTGTCAAAAAGACACATTGTTGGAAATCACATGTCACGGCTCATTATTGTTTAGGTGCATGAGCACCTAAACACAATATATAAGGTGAGAATTAGAGCTGTACCATGGAGGAGCATGTGACCAAATGTAACCAATCATGGGACCTCTGTCTAAGATTAAACTGATGTCATATGTAATTATAGATTTGTCATTTTCTGGTTTCCCAGTCTATCTTGAAATTCTGATTGCATCATGTTCTTCAAAGATTGACCTAGGCCGACCTGGTATGACATTTAGCCACTATTCTGCTGAAGAGAATAACAAGACAGTTGGTCAGTCAGGAATCCAAAGTAAAAAGGGAGCTTATTAAAGCATAGATAACATGAAATTATACAAGTTACACGATGCATGGATTTTGAAGAGGCAAATAGTCAAGTAGATTCTTTATGTGGTGCCTTACCCAGAGATGATTTGTGAATGCATAAATGCATAAAGTCTGACATCTCTAAGGTCATGTACCAGATGAAATGTATGGACCCTTTGCATGCTAGTGCTACTGTTAACCTTTCAGACCCTAATCAGACTAGCAAAATTTTGGTTGTCATCCAAATCTAAACTGTTCGACATACTTATGGTATTGGATGGTACTTTAAGTCTAGACTGGCATCAGTCCTGAAAACAAATTGATACACCAGAAAAAATAAGAGTATCTTTTATTTTTAGTTGGAGGTATTAGACTGGCCCCAGTCAAGACAGAAAAATCCCAATTTTCCATTCAAGCACTCTTACTAAATGATTGCAACCTTTTGAGTGTGCTAACAGATACAATTATAATGACTAATTTGTTCAGTGGAATGGAACAGTTTGTATAATTTTGGTAACAGGCATTTTGAGGATTCTAATATATTTCTCTGAAGTTATTTTAAAACAATTTAGCTATCCTAGGTTAGGACTTCCTTTTATGCGTCTGTTCATCATCAGTGTCATCAATATATACTGACTGACAAAAGAAACGCTATAGGTAAAATTCAAAGCCATGTCACATCAATGTTTATACATTAGGTTATAAATGTAAATTAGGATTTTTTTTACTTTTAAATGCATGTTAATGTTGTACCTCAAATGTACCGCAGAGGAACAGATAAGCCGCTTTCTGGGGGTATTTAAGCAATTAAATTTGTGAAAAAAGCAATTGTTTTCAAATGAAGGGGTAACAAAAAGGAATTAAATTTTGGAAAAAGCAATGGTTTTATAAATGAAGGGGTAGCGAAAAGCAATTAAATTTTGGAAAAGCAAAAGAAAAAACAAACTGATCTAAATATGAATATATCCCATGTTAGCACACTTAGTGTGGTAGCCAGTTCAAGCCTTTCTTTTGTTGTGATGTTACTAAGTCTCCTTTGAAGTTTGATACATTAAGCAAGTCATTTGTCAGTTACTGGCTAAAGTATTTGCACAAAGTACTTAGTCACTCAATCTGTATGTTTCTTCCATTACGAAAACTAAGATTATTATTTAAATTATTAACTAAGATTATTAGGTACTTTAATTATAACTTATAAATAAGCAATTTCAAAAATCTATGTGGGGTAACAAAATATTTTAAGCAATTGTTTTTGGAAAAAAGCAATTCATAAAAATCGTGTGGGGTAAATACCCAATTGAACTGAAAGCTTATCTGGACCTCTGTACCATCCGAGAAAATTCAATGGGTAAAATCAAAACATGGAAAATTGATGTGTGGTTTATTGAAAACAAAAACATCAATATTTTTAGGGAGCACACAAAATTTTGGTACTTTATTGTTTGGTAAAACCCTATAAAACCTACCCAGCGGCTTAAAGGTCTAGATTTTGGTCAGACATTTTCTACATGTAGTAGCGACGGTTCATTCGCAAGAGCTCATGCTCGATAATACAATCTGTACAAATAATCTTTTCAAACACCTATTCTGCCTCAGACCCAGTATAATTGGATCTGAGATTCTGCTGACTCTAAGATTTGTTAAACAAGACCTATTATAATGATAATAAAAGTAAAGGAATGCTGTCATAAAAACAACCTATTTGCCAAACCTAAACTATTGGCGGCTTTTTAAAAGCAGCCAACTTGTTATAATTTGGGCCTCATCGCAAACCCTGCATATATATGGTATCAGAGTTCCCGACCTGGTCATACATAAGCCAGTCTGCTCAGCTACAGAGACTAGCTAGAAAAATGTAAAAGTTTCGCTTATAGCAAGTTTAGATATGATACTTCAAATATAAGCTAATAATTAAGACGCTGATCAGACAGCGTGGATAGTTCGCAAACTCCGAAGACAGGTTTTTCTCGTCACAGGGAAACTGACGAGAAGTCTCAGCAGAGCTCGGCTGTTCGCCGTAAAATATATTGAAGTAGATCAATCCCAAAACACAGCTACGCAAGCATGTTATTACGCATATCAATGGCGTAGCAAGAACGCTGAAAAAAGTTACGCACAACAAAGGGAGACTACTGGATAAAGCAGTGATTCTATTCATGTGCGTCCCTTTTCAAATTGGGAACTCTTAAAGGTAGTTCCTTATGGTATGAAAATCACTTTTACCACAATATGTGACGTCCCTTGAATGTTATTTTTATTACGAACGTGCGTAACTGCGTAACGGGAGCTACGCCAATGCGTAGGCATATCGAATAGAATAGAATTACTTAATTGCCCAGCCATAGGAAACGAAGAACTTGAAAATACATTTAATATAACATATTAAACACAAAACTTCCTCCTTTGGATCACGAGATTTTGGAACTTATGGCAAATGCACATAATCACCAGAGCCTTCGCCGCTCGAATACACAAAATATGGACGGAGATTCCCAGCCCTGCTGCATACGACAACATAGGCGTTGTGCATATCTGGCAATTTGTTACTTCTGACCATGTCAACGCAACCTTGTTTATGCAATGTGTAGCTTTAAAGTGAAAATTCACACTTTTTTTCAAACGCTTCCAGTATGGTATGAATAATCATTCATTTAATGTTTGTGAAATCTTTTCAATTAGCCTGTAATTAATTACTTTCAGTCGGCACTGGGGTCTGGCCATTTCCTAACAAGTGGACTGGAAGCACTACTGTATGACCTGCTTACACAATACCAGACCAGAGTCGCAAATCCTTGATAATGGCAAAAATCACAATGTTTCATAGAAATATTATAAGCAGTGTGTACATTGATGACTATATTTTGATAATTGGGCTGATGTTTGATAATTATTTCTAAAATTCAATCCTTAAAGCACTAAGTATGACCATAGCAGAATATGGCAACCCCAGATGTTTAGATAAAGGCAATTATTTCTGCTGTAATTAACTAAGCAGATGAAGGAATGATCTATGAAAATTGAATAAGTACATAATGACATATTTAAGTAAAATGTTCAAAATCATGAACATACTCTTTAATGCAAGACATTTCTTTGATTTTCACTAATGCTAACCAATTATACATATTTCATTTTTTTATTCACTTTCAAGAATATGATAATATGTAACATTATTATCAGTGAAATGGGTACTTTTTTCTCGTAATAATCCTAAACAGTGTTCCGATTATCGTAAAAATAATACTTACTTACTTACTTTACTTACATAAGAAAAAACTTCACTTTCTAAAACATTTCAAGCATCACATAATTTCCCTAGGGTTTTCACCATATTATCTACCTCGTTCAATTCCTAAATTAAAAGTGCATCATAAAGTTCTACCTTGTGAAATAAGTGACATGATCAGTTGGGCTGTCCGTTTCCTTCCCGGCAGCACTCAAAACACATCCGCTGAGCTACAGAGTCTATTTGAAGCATATAAAATATGTTTAGCAGTATGTTTATTCAGAAAGCGAATTACATAATATATCAGCTGACCAGGCTGCGACAAAAAATGGGTTTTCGCGCAGCGTGGCCCATTCATGAGTCAGCCATATTAAAATATATGGATTCGTACCAAGGCTGACAGTGCTCGTAAACCCGAACGTCCCCAACCATAAATCAGATCATTTTTCAAATTTAACATGTTTAAAGTATAAACTTGGATTTTCTTTTATATAAAAAAAATCGTATTTTCATACACATGATACATAGACCCTAGGGGGATATTCTCACTCTTCCATACGTAGGCCTGGACCCAGCATCTCTTGTTTACCCCAAAAAATATCAGGAATATCAAGCACCCCCAAAAAATATTTGGAATTTTTCTACCCCCCCCCCCCCCCAATACCCCCATTCTGAACATTAACCTTAAGAGAAGACCCTAAAATACATAGAAATGACCCCTAAAACTAGTCCAATTTTAGGATGACCCCAAAAAATATCCACAAAATCTTCATACAAAAATATTCATTTTTCCAGTACCAAAGAACCCCCCCCCTCGGACATACACCTTCTGAATGCCATCTTCTCTCTCTCTCTCTCTCTCTGCTGGATTGCTTAGGTTGGGTAAAGCAGTAATCTCGAATTTCCCAGCAAGAATGCAATCTTGAATTCATTTGAATGGCGTTTCGCTGGAGGGTCGATAATGGCCTACTTCAATGTGCTTTGCTTACTACATGAGTTCTATATAGCAGATACCTACAAAAAATATATATGTATAAAAAATGGTCGGATAAGCCCAACAACCAACGTCTGTTTTGTTGATTGGTTTTTAACGTGATGATGCTCATGTGGTGATTTGATTGTATAATTCTTAGAAAAAAACTTCCGCGTTGAATTTGTTATCAAATAGCATGTACTACACTGAGTTGAACTAGGTACAATGAAAGAAATAAGCGCAAGTTAACATCTAAATGGATAGCAGTTGAGCTGCCACCCTTTTGGTGTTAACTTACGATTTGTCTTTCCCAAAAAGGCAGCATGATACCAACATTTCTACCAGTTCGAAAGCAGTTGAAACATTAAACCAAAATCAGTAGCAGGACAGCTGCCACCAAAATTGGTGTAAAAATACACATTTTTTGCACATTGTACCAGTTATATTTGCTATTGGTCGGCAGCATTATGTCTCCAAAAGCATGCCAAGTCTGCTGGAAAAATGTCTGGCCTAGTCTGGATCCAATCTTGGTTTCTGAAAGATGTGTTTGACAAGGGACTTTCTATACGTCTAAATACAGTCCTTGATTTAAAATACCGCAGACGACAATAAACATGAACAATTAACTGCCCGTTTACATATCACATGTTGCAGTGTGCTAGAAATGCCCGTTTCCCACGTTTTTTCTTGTTAAATGTGCATGTAGCCTATATACCAACAATTTTAAAGACATAAATCTGGGATTAAAATAGGGTGTTGTATGTACCTGGAAGAAAAATGCCGGACAACTGTCCAAAAGCCAGAAACAAAAAGCATGGTGATGAGATATTAGGACAAAAGCCTGTTGAGACATTGCGTACCATTACCCCCCCCCCCCCCCCCCCCCCCCCCCGCTAAATGCTCAGCATTTTGTTCTCTCCGCTCATGTCTCGTAACCATAAAGGACCGCTTCACTCGCTCACACCCTGCACACAAAGAACAAACTTGATGAACCCCAAAAATATCACACCTTAAAATGCAATACCCACAAAAATGTGGAAATTCAACTAGATTCTAGATAAAGTTCCTGACTCATTCAGTGTCGTATGTAAGGGATCTTTTATGATGAGACTGTCTGACAGTCGAACCTATTGTGTTTCGGTTTTCTCGTGGTAATGAAAAATGGGGATTTCCAATTGGAAATTCCAACGGCCTTCACAGTTACGATGGTTTCCAGTTTTCTCGATATCTACCGTTGGCGATACGGGAACCGGAATGACCGCTTTTGCGCATGGGAACTTTTCGTGATTTTGTTGATCTGAGATATCAAGGCAAAGCGCAAGAGGAAAACCCTGAACTCGCTGGATTTTTGTTTAAAAGGTACAAATACGAAAAGTGTTATAATCAAGAACTTAATAATCATTTTGTTGAACTTACGTACACATTGAAGAAAAGACTTAAAAATTGTAGTCTCGCCTTTCCGATTTGCAACGACTGGCGATTGTGTCGAAATATTGGTTGAGTCTGAGAGACAAAGAAACCTTGATCTATTTTGTAAGAAAATCTCCATCTACTTTTTTCATTAACTTGTTGAATATATACGACAATGTCTGGAAGCGGAGGTACATCGTCATTGTCTCACGACTTCGATTTGGAGGATGATTTTGTTGCTCCTCTGTCACAAGGTCAACATCACCCTGCCCTGCAGAATAAAGATCTTATGGGACTGAAGACAGGGGACCCATCTCGGTGTGACTCAGGCATAGGTAACAGTATAACATCAATAACTTCATCGCTTGCATCCTTCAAAGACAGTATTGAAAGTTCTGACTCTCATGCCAAACCAGTGAGTGATGCTACTATCTCAAATGTATCTCAAGCTTTAGAAAGGGTCTCTTTAAGGGATGATGGAATTGGATTATCAATAACTTCCAGTTTAGGTTTGTCAGATCTTAAAGAATTTAGTGATTCGGAGAAGATTAAACCATCACTAGCGAAGAATCTGTCGACAGTTGAATCACAAGCAAAAGATGAGGGATTTCACTCGTATCCACTTGCTAGTACGAATATCAACGAAACGGAAGTAGACTTAGATGATGTTCTCACTGAGCAAGACGAAGATGGAGACACAATGATTCATACCGCAGTTGTCAGTGAAAGGGAATCTGTTGCTATTGCATTAATAGATATTGTGAAGTTTCGCTCAAAGTGTTTAGATGTGGTTAATAAACTATTTCAGACAGCCCTTCATATTGCTGTTCTCACCAGACAAAGGAAGATGGTTCAGAAACTTGCATCGAAGGGTTGTGATCTGTCAATGCGCGATCAACAGGGAAACACAGCTCTACACATAGCTTGCAGGGATGGAAGTGAAAAACTTGTTAAAGACATGGTTGGGTCACTTTCAGACGATGTTGAGAAGAGGAAAGAATTGTTCAGTATTAGAAATTGTGAAGGATTGACATGTCTTCACTTAGCAGCTGAAGGACATTATTATGAAATAATTGGATATTTATTTGCCAAGGGGGCAGATGTGAACATTGGTGACGCAAAAAGTGGACGGACAATTCTCCACTATGCTGCAGAAAGAAAGGATGTAGAAACAGTAGTTGTTTTACTGACACATCCAAGTATTGACATTGACTGCGAAACGTATAAAGGTGAAACTCCATTACTTCTTGCCTACTGGAGAAATTACCAAGACATTGTGAAAAGATTAAAAGCAAATGGTGCCTACTTTAGCTATGAATTGGTTGAAAATGATGATGAGGGTGATGACTCCTGAGCTTTAAAGCTGACATATTAAGAAGCAGTATTTGTTGATAATAATCAGGGCTTTTCCTACCTCAAAAGCACAGGTTTAGAGAAACACGAATTTAAGCATATAAATGTAAATATTTTCTTACCCATTAATTTTAGCATATGTTTAAGGTGCTCAAAAGAACCTTCTCATTGAGACGGTTATTTTGAGTACCCACAACATAATTATGTTTTGGATGAGAAATGAACAAAAAAAAATGCCCAATACACACTCTTATCTGGATGCCTGGCTTTACTGAGGGCCCCCGCCTAAATTGTAAAAATCCTATCATTCATTTGCAAACAGTGAAGACACATATGTAATGCCGCATTTCATCAGGTTCTACACTTCTGGCTGAGTTCAAAAATATCTTCAGGGACAGAAATAAATCAGAACCTGTGACCCCATTCAATAATATAATGGACAACCCCATTCATATTGCATTTATCTGTCAGAGCTCTTACTAACTGACGATTTGCAGTTCTGAACTCCCATTTTTGGTGCTGGGACTCCTATTTTTTGAAGGAGGCTATATTCTTTTGTATTGCGGGACACCCACTTTTTGTCAAAGAGGGCTCTGGGACTCCTGTTTTCAAAATCCTAGTGAGAGCTCTGTCTGTAATTCTGTATGGGAAAATCTATCAGGATACAAAGGGTTAAATGTTATTTCTCAAAATTCTGAAAAAAAAAAACAATATTTCAGGTAGACCAACATAAAGGGTATTATTAAAGTGATTTCGAAAAGGGTTCAAACTTTCCTAAAAAAAAAAGAAATATTGAGGATAGGAAAAGTTGAACCTCATACTTACTACCAACAGAAACTGCACCTTAATATAAGCTTACAGGTTTTACATAAATTGTAGCGATTTCCGATTCCATAAATCGCTTGAGGAGGGAAAGCGTGCCTGCTTTCGCAGCCTAGTCAGTTGCTCCAAGTGGGAGCGTCAAGTTTGTAGGAGAGTCTATGAGGATCATGAGGATCAGTGAAAAGACAGTTAAACCCTTAACCTGCCAGTCACTACTTTTGTCCCCTGCTCCACTGATCTGCTTATCTTCTTAGGAAGCCTATATTGCAAACAATATGAATCCAGATCAGACTGCTCCTAAGGGAGCAGTCTGATCAGGGTTCATGTTGTTTGCTTCCATCAAAAAAATCTAGTCTTCAATACATGCAGCAGCCATAAAAAGCATTTTCACAAGAGAAAACTGGCGGGATAACTAAGGGATATTGAAGAAGCTCCAATTGGAGCTGAAATTTGTATATACATGTAGAATTTAGATTAGGCCGCACCAAATAAATTTCTAGATTCTCATCCAAATTTTGTGAAAAAATGGGGCGGGTGGGAGGTTTTCATTTTTTGGACTGCTTTAAAATGAAAGAAACGATTTATACAGGGTACCATGAAATTGTCAAAATTTATAAATGATAGGGCCTAAATGATAAATATCAAGTGTCCAAATAATAACAAGGTTTTTTGTGTTTGTTTTTAAGAAAAAAAATGCAGGCCAAAAAAATTTCACCCAAATTTTCAGCCTTTTACAAACATTTTTTTCTGTTTTTAAGCAAATAATACTTTTTTTTATTTGCTTATATTTCATAGGGGTGGGTGTGGGTGAGAATCTAAAAAATTTTTTGGTGTGGCATTGCTGTATTCAACCTGATAGTCGCACATGCTCCCATAAGTGCACACTATGTATACTTTTGGAGAGTGAATGCTTAGAGATATCAATTCAATATTCAGATGGTCTTGTCATACCCTTGGCATTCTGAACTCGGTTATACAATGTATCCTCTTTTTGAAACAGTGTTAATCCAGATCAGCTGGCTTCTAGTGAAGCCATCTGATCAGGATCTACACCGTTCTCCACTCTTATTGAAAACACATGCTTAGAATTGGATATGCTGTAAGTTAACAGAATAAAAATTGAGGAGTGTAGTACATAAAGTTTAATATTCAGCATGACAAGGTTTATTACATGTTTTATATTGTATGGTATAATGACCAGTGTGGATCCTGATCAGCTGGCTTCAACAGAGTCTGAAGTCAACTGGTCTGGATCTACACTGTTTTTAAAAAGCGGGTATGTAACTTTTTATAAAGCTATGCACAGAACAGGCAGAATATGGTAGTTGGTGTTTGGTTTGCAGTATTTCCCCAAAATATTCAAACCTTACCATCACTTTTTTTCATTACATTGGTATCAAAAATTAATTCTAATATTTTGAATTTGGAAAGGTATAAATCATAAATCATAGGTCTTGATAAACAAAAATATTTTAGTGTAAAATTGTAAATATTATCTTATTAATAATTGTTAACATTTGTTTTTGGTGTTCAAAAGAACTGTGCTCATTGAGACGATTCTATGTGAAAAGTTTGTCATATTGAGTACCCACAACATGTTGGGAAATAAGAAAATCATTTTTTGATTATGAATGCTCTTTTATCTAAAAGCCCCACCAGGTAATGCAGTTACACTGTTTGCTCAGGTCTACTATGTTTTGTGGCAATTAGCACAAACTCATGCATAATTAGTAATGCATTATTTGGCACAGGATTACATTATACAATGTATAAGGCTCAATAATGATCAGATGGATCTTATAATAATACAAAAACCTATTATGATATGAAAGCCATCAGGTATTTTTGTTCAACTGCCATTGGATCCACAGCTATAAATTTGTCTGTTTTATTGTCAATTCTAGTCTATAGCTGTTGTATATGTATTTTGGTAGTCTAACAATTAAACAGTGGTAGTCTAGCAATTAAACAGTGGACCTACATATACATCCATATACCAGAGCAGTCTGATTTAGGTCCATACTGTTTGCAGTAAAAAAAAATCTGTTTTAAGCAGTTATCAGCAGACACCAATTTCAGCTGCATTTTCAATTTTTCAGCTTGCAGGAAAAGTGAAAGGGTCTATAATATGATATACTGCATAAATACAGAAAAGCCTGTGTAAAAATGACCACTCTCAAAAAGATAGCAAATTGTTTTTCAAGATCAATTATCACATAATGCAGGTCAAAAGTATTGCAGAATGCTCCTAGGGGAGCATTCTGCAATACTTTCAACCTTCGTTAAGCTACCATTTATCATTAAGATCTTTGTTTTGTTTATTTTTGAGTGGCTGTTTTACACAGGTTTTACTGTATGTATAAAATATGTATACATACATAATGCATATATACATATATAGTTACAGTAACATGTATACTCATAAAAAGATCTCAAATAGTAAATTGACATTTATTATAATGTTATTCTGTTTAATCTGAATAAATTAACATGCCTAAGTTTGTTTCCATTTTTGTGGTTCTCTATATAAAGATTAATTTTTAACTCTTTGCATGTTGGGTAATCTTACATGATTTATTGTCGCCTGCAGATTTAAGTTAAAAATCAACTTTTTAGGAATAACTTCATTGTCAAACAGTTTGGATCCAGATCAGGCCGGACATTTTGTCGGGCCTCATCTGGGTTCAAACTGTCTGCAAAGGTTATCAGCAGATGACACTGGTAGTGTGAGAATCATCGATCATCTTTTCTTCTGAATAAATTTACCTGCCAAAGTTGGTTTCCATTTGATAAAGATTTCAACTCTTTGCATGCTGGGTAATGTTTCTTGATTTTTCAAAATCAATTAACTTTTTCAAAATAATATCAGCCCTTAAAGCCTTTGCAAATTGATTTGATTCAGATCAGGTCCAACATTTTGTCAGGCTTGATCTGGTCGAAACTGTTTGCAAAGATTATCAGAAAGAGATTTTGCATTTTCTTAGCCCTATGTAGTTTTGGGTGCTCTAAATAGCTGTCTCATATGAGACCGTTCTTTTGAGTACCCACAGCATATACTATGGTTGGGAGATAAGACAAGTGATTTTTTTAAGATCTCTTATCTGGGGTCCAGTGAATTGTCATTTTTAGGAGTATTTTAGGATTATAGTTCCTAGCAGGATTTTATGAATAGTTCTAAGGCTACACACCTACAAATACCACCGCTCTTTGTAAAATTGTATGGGCCCCTACTGAATTGGCCTAAAAATCCTTATTATTCACTGTGTATAGCTAAAGAACAAAATTTACAACAAAAAATCTCATGTTATGCCCCCTCCATGAAAATTGCCTGGGCATTAAGTGTAATCCTGTCCGTCCGTATTTAGCTCCACTGACATCCACTCTCCATTGAAGTTGTATAATTTTGATCAGAATTTTATGAAACTTGGTCACACTGTTAAGTATCATAATGTTTTTCTCGATTTACATAATGGGCCATATTGCACCATGCCTTCAGGAGTTATTGCCCTTTGTTCATGATGCTCAGTTTTTGATGTTGTCACATCTTTAAATCGAGTAATTTGGATCAGAACTTCATGAAGCTTGATCACAATGTTAATACCAAAACGTCTCTCAAGTTATAAAATGGTCTATATCACATCATTGCTACAGGAGTTATTGCCCTTTGTTCATGAAATTTTGCTAATTCTGTGATGTAGAAACTCTAACTCAAGTAATCTTAAATGGAATTTTATAAAACTGGGACACAATGTCTTACTCAATCTCCAAAATATTTCATATCATCACATGGTTGCAAGAGTTATTGCCCTTTGTTCATTAAAATGTCATTTTTGGCTTTGCTTGTGAGAATACATGTATGCGATTTTAGTACAGCGGGGGCACCCATGTCCCCTGCAGTGGCGGATCTAGAGGGGTTCAGTTTACTCGAACCCCCTCTCTGTCCTCCACTTTTAAATATCTTATAAAAATTAAATAATTTGGTTACCGGGCCGCGTAGCGCAGTCGGTAACGTGTCTGGCTACAGATGCGTGTCTGACTGCAGATCCAGGGGTCGCGAGTTCGATCCCGGCCCGGTACCATACTTTCGTGGAGATTGATCATGAAATAATTTCTACGGTCATTCTCCTCCCTTCCGCTGATTTATTCAAGAAGGGTTGTTGTCAGTTACAAGCGAAAGTATGTGCACAAATTACTGGTTAACCGCTTGCTCAAGCCTGCCCAGGAAAAAATGTGGTTAAGTGAACTGACCGTCCCGCAATGACCATAGCTGTTGACATGGGACGTAAAGCAACAAAAACAAACAAAACAAATAATTTGGTCTCAGCGATACCAAATTATTTCATTTTCATGGGGTATTTATCAAAAATAAGATAAAATCAGCAAAGCGAACCCCCACACATTCATACATATGAACCTCCTGATCCGCCCCTGCCCTAGATACATTTCTAGTTTCACACTGTCAAAGTAATGGGCCCATAAAAACGTTACAAAGAGCAGTGATTAAGAAGGCTCTGGCACATCCAGGAAATCTTGCAAAACTGCGTGACAAATAGTGTAGATCCTGGCCAATCAATTTCTGAAGCATGTTGATCTTGATCCACACTGTTTTGAAGGTAACCTAGTCGGAGATCATGGAAAGAAAGACAGACAAAATATTTGTTGAAACATTTTTAAAATGTTGAATTTGATACGGTATATAAAACTTAGTGACAGAATGTCTGATCTGAGCCAGTGTCCAGTGGCTGATCTAGGATTTCTGGAAAAGGGGTTCATGTGTATAAAAGTGTGGGGGTTCCCTTTGCTGATTTTCTCTCATTTTCCTTAAATATCCCATGAAAATGAAATAATTTGGTCTCACTGAGACCAGATGGGGGAATCGAGCGAACCCCCTGAACCCCCGCTGGATCAGCCACTGTACTGCATGACAAGCAGTGTAGATCCTAGCTGGATGGTCTTGATCCTCACAGTTTGGTAGGTATTAAATCAATATAAGTTCAGAGAGAAAGACAAAATATTCGAGCCGCGACATGTGATTTCCAACAATGTGGTATTTTACAGGTGTAGACTCAGACGAGCCTTTTCAGCCTCCTTTTAAGCTCAGAAGCTACAAATGCTATTCAGTAGCTTAATACTCATAAAGTATTCAAGCGGCTAGCATAGGCTCTGATCAGACTGCACGTATGAGTCTTTGCTGGTTGCACATACCACATTGTTGGAAGTCTCATGACGCGGCTCATTTGTGAAACATTTTAAAATGTTGAAATTGATCCGGTATAAGGTCCAGTGTACTAAAACTTGGCGTCAGAATGTCTGACTTGAGCCAGTGTCCAGGATTTCTGGAAAGTGGGTTTATATGTATGAAAGTGTGGGGGTTCGCTTTGCTGATTTCTCTCATTTTCCTTAATATCCCATGAAAATGAAATAATTTGGTCTCGTAGGATATTTGAAAACGGGGGACGGAGAGGGGAATTCGAGCGAACCCCCGTCTACCTCATTTTAAGCTCAGAAGCTCCAAATGCTGTTCAGTCAGTAGCTTAATACTCACATAATATCGAAGCGAATAGCATAGGCTCAGATCAGACTGCGCGTATGCGCAGGCTGGTCTGAGCCTTTGCTGTTTGCACATACCATATTGTTGGAAATCTGATATGGCGACATTCTAAAAATGTTGAAATTGATCCGGTATATGGTCCAATGTACTAAAACTTGGCGACAGAATGTCTTATTTGATCCCGTTTCAGACTGTAGCAAAAAGGTGTAAGTTGGCATCTGTGTACATGCCCATTGGAGACTCGGATCCGCCTGCACAGGCTGATCAGAGTTTTCAAATAATAGGCGTTCTACGGGTAGCCAAGGGTCTAATGTTTCTTCAGGTGGAAAGCTAAGACTCTGACCAGACTGAGTCACGGGATGCGTAGACTTCAACAACAGATCACAGCTACATGTAATAGTACATATTAACCCTTAATGCGCCAATTGCAACAAAAAGTGTCTGCTTTTCTCGTCTGCTGAAATGTTTAAGAAGCCTCTATGGCAAACAGTGTTGACCCAGACTAGACTGCTCCTACAGAAGCAGTCTGTTCTGGTTCCACGCTGTTTGCCTCTATACTTAATTCGTCAGTAATGCTAGAAAGGTATTTGCAGCAGACGGCTCCAGCAGAAGAAATTTTCAGATGCATTTTTTCTTGGCGCTTTAAGGGTTAAGGCTCCGTCGTCCGTCCACTGGATCCACTCATTAAATAAAAGGGGGGGGGGTGGGAAACTCCTGGTCATATGCCACGCTCATAATGTCCCCAGGAGTGCCAGAGCATTTTGAAGGGATTGGCCCATCATAGTCACATTGCTCGTTCGGAATCAAAGTTTTGCATGGAAATTAAAGCGGGCATGGCGTGCTTTTACCTTGTTTGCTCTAAAGTGGCGACGAAAAGCCTGCGCACGGACTTTAAAAAGGAAAAAAGTACACCCGGGCTTCTTTCTAATGCTCATAAATCCTATTGCACACAAACTTACTTAGTGTTTCCCATAAAGAGGAATAGCAGGGGGGAGCACCCTGCTGCCCTAAAGTTCCCCCCTCCTGCCCTAAAGCTCCCCCCTCCTGCCCTTATTTTCATTTTAATATAAGAAATAGTCATATTCTAATTTTTACTGTATTAAGTAACTTTTTTGTTATCCCAATGAATCCTATGCTCTACTAGAAGCTATTCTAACCTTTTAACAGACATAAAGTCCTTTATATTACTCACATTTGAAAAGTCTGTTCTCACAAAAGTGCCCTTTTGGGTAAATTTCACGCATCAAAAGTGCCCTTTTTCTGGCCAGCACCCTGCCCTTTTTTCAAGCTGTGGGAAACACTATTACAGTGCCAAATAGTACAGACGTAACGCACGGTGTTGCGACCAATTGTGATTTTTGCGTTGTAGATGAGTTCAAGCCTTTCTTAACTTTTTAGTGATGCCGTAAATATATCATGTTTGGTATCATTTTAAAGGTTAGAGTTTAAGCTATGTACTCATACATTTTATTAAAATATGCTATGTATCAAGGGAATTTAATAAATCCGTTTGTTTTGCGATATGACGTTGAAAACGCTTGTCACACGTAACAGAGCTGTTTGATTTTCCAACCTAAAGCGATCGTAGGAGGAAGATCTTTCAACGTAAAAACTGCCAAATTCTATCAAAACGACATTACTTTATTGTTATTTTCGACAGCCATGCTAATATTCCACTGACTTATCTTATGCTTGAGAAATGAAGATAAGTATTACATCAACCATTTTGTCACAATTTAGAAAGAGTGAAGAGGGGGTACTTTTGAGAGATATAATAAACGTATGAAAATATGATGCAAGAAAATAAAAAAAAAATGTGAAAAAATACTTCTATCATGAAAAACATATTCCTGCTCTCGATAGTTGGAAATCTCAACAGGAAAAGAGAAGATTTAATTTTACCCGTGTCTAGCGGAAATGTCCAAAGCGTCAATTTTGGAAATTTATTGCGGGGGTGTACGTTTTCAACAGTGGCTATTTTTAAGAGTTCTTATGATCTGGTTCAGGAAATTAAATGAAAAAAAATACTTCTTTCCTGATTTATAGTTTGATGTTAAAGCATAAATTGTAACCACACAAATGCAGAAACTGTCTTAAAAAGACTGTGTCTAGCGGAAATGTCCAAAGTTGTAACAATGACGTTCAATCTTGGCGTAAAAATATTCAACGATTTGTGACGTCGCCATTTTAATAAATGCATTTTGAGATTTTTTAAATATTAATTTTACTTTTATTTTTGCAAACTTGTTGTCTAAAAATTTTATACATGTAAACTATCGATATACAAAGCTACTGCTACTATATATAGATTTGCAAACTAAACATTGGCTTACTTAATACAGCAATAATGGAAAGAAAATTAAAATGTCAAGTTTGCGGTGGCGCTAACATTTCAATGAATTTAAGAATCAAAAATTTTAAATTTGCATCAAACGAGTCATAGATCAACTCATTAACCAAGTGTGTATTTTAAACATTTTATTGTATAATGTATTGTTTCATACATATCATTTTAAATCGGTTCTTGACCTGAACTAAGTTTTGTCAAAATCGCCGTCAATAATCTTTGGCATTTTAACTGGAATTGTTAACCCGCGAACTAACAGAGTTGCAAATACTTTGGCCACACACAATCTTCGTGCGCGCCAATGAAGAAATGTGCACCGAATAAAGGTTTAATACATTATAAACGTTTTTGTTAAACCGATGAAACCAATGCCCCGCTCTCAAACAAAACTCTGCGAATGCGCAACTACGAAGCGGTAAATGACGCCCGTTGTTATAGGCCTACGATTAAACAAATTGCAACAAAATCACCTTCTGGATTAGAAATACGCCCCGTTATACATGTAGTTTTAATTTATAACTTATTTAATATAATTATATGCGAGGGAAAGTGATATGTATTAAACCCGTCATAATTCGATAGACTTCAGTGATAATCGACGTTTTAACATTAAATTATACATAAAATGACGTTACGTTTTCTGGTCGCAACACCGTGCGCAACGTCACAGTGATACCTTGACATGTTTAATTGAACACTGATTTTACACCTTTTTCCAACTTTGGTGTCAT
Source organism: Loripinus fragilis (assembly GCA_964019695.1). Lineage (NCBI taxonomy): Eukaryota > Metazoa > Mollusca > Bivalvia > Lucinida > Lucinidae > Loripinus > Loripinus fragilis. The sequence goes on from OZ026523.1 coordinate 24,027,534, forward strand.
ACTTTAGCCTAATGAGACAGTTTTTTAGTAGGGATAATATTTAAGGGAAACCCAAATTCAATACGAAAGAAACAACACTAAAGTAGAAATCAAAGTAAAGCTTCGAAGATGCAAGGCATCGTTATACGCAAATGCATTGATGCATGCACGACACCTGGGCATGTTAGTGTGCGCGCGACTGGTATCCGTCGCCATTCCTCTTGTTTGTTGCAACATTGGAGTCGGTATTCTGTATCAGGATTGTGGACCAATGCAATGGCGGATCCAGAGGTGGGGACAATGGGTCCGGACCCCCACCCCTGGAAGACCACAAGTGCTATAGGTTTCTAAAGGGAAAGCATTAGGATCCCCCTGGAAAAGGACCCCTTGGGTTATTTTAGTTTTGACTAAAGTTAAGGACTAAGACAAACATCAGTTTTTTTGTCAGTAGGGTTTGGACCCCCTCCCCCCCCCCCCCCCCTACAAAGCGTGTTCAAATGATGATCTCAGATGTGCTCGACCAATAATCGAGGGTGTTTGTTCGAGCCTAAGTGTCCTTGAGAAAGACATACCATCTATGTAATAGCACCAGTTGGTTAAAACCAGGTAGCACGCGCCGACATTACAGGATAACATGCAGAATCAACTCTAGTGGCCCGTTAGTAAAGCCTGTCAGACAAGCCCCTGTGGTCCAAACTGGCCCCTGTGGTCCAAATTGGTCACGATAAAGGGATCAATAGTACCCATAAACTTACAATAGGAAAGACTACAATCTTCTGATACTATGAGGTCCACTGTTCATACATTGTAGCAATGTCCACTGGTCCCCATACACCAATCCTGCCCCTGGGGTCTAAACTTGCCATGCCCGGGATCAATAGCCCCAGACTTACAATCACGTCCAACAATGACCTATAGTTGAAAAAAATTGAAGCATAATCGAATAGTCTCGCTTGACTGCATTCATGGCCTTATACCGAGTTTCTTATACCTGGTTGAAATCCCCTAACCCACCGGGAACACTTGCCAATGTCACTGGGATCTATAAATTGCACACTCTGCGAGGGTAATTAGCTTCCATAGACTGAAAAATGGGAGAACACTTTACAAAAAGCTTCTTCCACATTTTCTATACATGTATTTAGTACACTTGTGTGTAGCAATGCATCGTGTTCTACCAACCATGCCTCTGGAGGACAAATTGTCCACGCCCACTCGTATTTTTCTCTCCGAAACCGTGAATTGAACAACTCTGGTGGGCGGGTTTGGCTCTGCTAAAGTTGGTGAATCTTCAGGGGCAGATCCAGGATTTCTGGAAAGGGGGTTTATATGTATCATGATGTTGGGGTGCTTATGTATTCGCTTTGCTGATTTTATCGCATTTATTTTTTTTTCTTAAATATCCCATGAAAAGGAAATAAATTTGGTCTCGCTGAGACCAAATTATTTCAATTTTCATGGGATATTTAAAATCGGGAGCAGAGATTCTGAACCCCTTCTGGACACGCCACTGATCTTTGAATCAGATGATGGACCTCGACCCCCATTCAAAATTACAGTTAGTACTCCACCGAAGTGGTTGCTGTCAATGCCTATGGTGTCTATTTTCTGTGGCAGCCCACAAATCCCGTCCTATTAACTAGAAACGGGACTAGAAACAACGAACAATTGGATTGTCTAGTCAAGAGAACCACTTTGAAGTGCTTCAAGCATTTAGATTTTACAAAATACTTAAACAGAAAACTTACATAAGTTTGATAATAGTTTGTGAGGCACATGCACAAGGACGGATGCACTTAATGTGATGCTACGCATCACAGACAAGAGCTTTGGGGTGTATATCCAAAGGTATTTAGTCATTTACGAAGCGCCCATTATGCATTTGTGTGAATGCGAGAGAGATCACCGTATATGGAGATATCTTTTAGATATGAATTTCCCATACCACAAGGGACAAAAAAGGGGATAGCCGCCATTTCGAAAAAGGTGCGCAGGTGAAGAGGGCCACTCCTCGTTTTAAAAGATGAGCGTTTTGGTTGCGCACATGACATTAGAAAAAACTTAAATGATCTTTAGGTAGGAGTGCGCAATTTAAAAAATACATTGAAAACTCTTTACAGCGCCTTTTTTATAACAGCAAAATTCTTTACCACGTTAGCTTGAATTTGAATTCATTACAACAGAAGCTCAGATTAACGTCGTATTTGGGGACAAACAGTTGTTGTAAAAGAGGATTGACTTTATTTTATTTCTCAATCAAAGCACATGTTGTGGGTGCTCAAAAGAACCGTCTCAATGAGACGGTTCATTTGAGCACCCAAAGCAAATGCTAAAACAGATAATGAAAATGTTCTCAATTTTACACTCTAAAATGTGTTTATCTTGTCCCGTGTAAAACCTATACCTATTTAGATCTAGGTTTGTATTAATTTTCAAAATGCGGCGCAACATTGGATTTTCCGGAACTTCCTTACAAGGACTTTTTATTAGCACTTAGTAAACAAAAGTTCATGACTCATTCATTCAATTAATTGTATCGCTTGCAGCAAGGTAAATATAAATATATGAAAAACATTTTATGACAGAATACAACTAAAATAGAACTTGGACCAAGACCAGGTTTAAACGGGTATTTAGATAAGACGTTGGAGTTGTTCCCATACATTGACATAAAATACACACAAACCGGCCGCGTTCTGGTTACTACCCATGGAAAAGTCACAAATTTTTACATCGACATAGAATTATGAAAAGTTCGAGGAAAAAGACCTCTTACAACATGTATCAAACATATTTTATTATTAACCCATATAGGGAGCGCAGTGGCTCAGTGGTAGAGCGCTTGACTCGGGACTTCGAGCCGCGTTGTGGTCCTTGAGCAAGACACATTTATCCTAGTACTGGTTCAAACCAGGGAGACCCGCCCCTGTTTAACTGAAAGATTGTTGATTGGACGTAAAGAATCAAATCAAACGAACAAAAACAAATTAACCCATATACGCCTAGCTTCCTCTTTGTGGTATATATAATATAGGCAAACAGTGCAGACCAAGATCAGACACCGCACAATGCAGTGTCTGATCTGGCCATGCACTGTTTGCTTTATACAGGACAAGGATGCTCCATTAAACTTTGGGAAAAGATAAAAGCAAAATCACCCCTGAAATTGGAAGTAGTCTCGTCTTACTGGTAAGGCTAATGCCAGGACTATGACAAAAAGCATGCAAAAGTACCAAGCGTGCATTTGCAGTTTCCATATTAACTCGCTCGTAATTTGGGCCTCGTCGCTTCGGGTTTTTTCGACCAGGTCATACCCAAACCAGCATGCTTAGCTACAGAGGCTAGCAAGAAAATTGAAAATTCGCTGGTAGTAAATTTTCCATAAGCGAATATCAAAGGTTCATATATATATATTATAAATCAGGTTTGTTCAGGTTATCAACCTGCTATCTCATACATGTAATCGAATCCTCAGGTGACTTTTATTAGCTGACAGCCGGTCTAATAATATGACGCACAAAGAAAGAAACATAATTATGACTGCAAAAACGGGTACCAGAATGTACTAGAAAAGTACAGTGGGAATTCCCAAAACTTCGCAAATGGCTTGAATCGCGTTTCAAGAAAAGGGAGAGTCAGACATATGAGCCACACCGTGAGAAAAATACCTGCTTTGTTGAATGTGAACTATCATAAAAGGTGCAGGCTAGCCTGTGCATTCGCGCAAACTCATCTTAACTTTTATTCACTTTCTAAAAAGAAAATAAGATACACACGTGAGGTAGATATTTAAAAGCGGGCCACCATCGGCCCTCTGGCGTTTTGGTGACCCGACACTGCGTGCTGGCTGGGATAGTTACAGAAAAAGATGTCAATCAACTTCTTTATTTGCAAATAATGTTATTGGTACATGTAAATGGGGATTAGAATATTTTTTTTCTAGTGTTAAGTAATAGTTATCCCATGGTTTGTCCGCCTGTACGTGGAGATAATCCACTCGCTAAAGCTCGTGGATTACCTTACGTACAGGTGGACAAACATGGTATAACTATTTTATACCACCCACATCAGTGTAGACCTTGCACATCATGAGATATTTCTTGCTAAAGTTGGTAAGGGGGTATAATTTTCTGTAATCGCGCTTGGATTACACTGAACAATGTCTCGTTTGTGTCATATTTTATCGTAAACTCCGAAGGTCGGTTTTCTCACGACAGAACTCATATGTATGGTAATGGTAGTACCATGCTTGATATATAAATGCTATGTAAATTACCAATTCACATGTCTTAGCATGCATTTTCATGCAGAGTGAATCAGTGAATCTACATTTCCCCCCCAAAAAACAGGTGTATCTAGGTCAGCATTTGGGGTTTTATATCGAAAGTCGAATTTTCGAGGTCAAGTTTCTGGAAGTTTGGTTTAACTTTCGATTTCTGAATGCGCGAAAATGTGTGAAGTCAGTCTTTTCGTCATATCGTTTTTCTGTTTTCTTTTTTACGGACCTGATCTGGATTATTTAAAAAAAAAGTGACGTTTGAGAAAATAATAGAAGAAGCAAGCACAAATTTCCAAAATCTGAGAGAGAGAGAGAGAGAGAGAGGAGGGGGGGGGGGGGGGGAGAGAGAGCTTTCTCCAGTGAAGATGTTTGCTGCACTCACACAATTCTACTCACTCGGTATGCTGGTCATGTTTGGTATGCTGATTACAAATAAATAAGCTATCGCGTTTCCATGCTAATGCATTTTTAACGCAAACTGCGCTCTTTTAATAGTGATCTTTAATTAAAATCTGGCCTGTATACAGTCACTATATATATAAGTAGCCGATAAATATATGCATTTCTTCAAAGCCATTCACGTGCAGTTTAATGATCGCATACCGGCATGCGCGTTCCGACCTGCGCATGGCGCGTCCATGCAGTTTGATTAGCGCGCTTGTCACAGGTTTTCAGCAGGCCTCCAGATAAGGGTGCGTTATAAAAATATTTTTTCTTATTTCTCAACCAAAACATATGTTGTGGGTACTCAAAAGAACCGCTCTTTTGAGCACAATCGAGACGGTTCTTTTGAGCAAACAAATCATATGGTTTCATTCATGGGTAAGAAAATAATTACAATTTTACTTTCAAAACTTTTCATATTCTGGACCTGTGATTTCAGCTGGCCTTCCTATATTCAGAATATTATGGCTGGTCTATGTAGCTGAGTAGGCTGGTATGAGTAGTACCTTGTAAAATCCCTATGCCACTTGTGGGAGCGCAGTGGCTCAGTGGTAGAGTGCTTGACTCGAGATCGAAGGGCCGCGGGCTCGAGCCTCACTGGCGCCACTGCGTTGTGGTCCTTGAGCAAGACACATTTATCTTAGCTTAGTACTGATTCAACCCAGGAAGACCCGTACCTGTTTAACTGAATGATTTTTGATGGGACGTAAAGAATCAAATCAAACAAAACAAATCAAACAAAACAAACAAACACTGAGCATTGGGTTTAGATAATGTACCTTTTCGAGAAATGACGCTTAAAATTGCTGTGAGCTCAAATGACTGGTAAATTCCTTGGAATTTCCATTTCCTCCTACAGTGTATACTTGTTTCCATAGTACGGTTCGGAAGTTCCTTCTTCCATTTCAAGTGCATATATACTGACTCAATCTGCACGCAATGTTACAAAAATACAAAGGGCGGGTGCATAAGTCATTCATTAAAATTGCATGACCGTTAAATCTACTCCTACATATACTCTTTTGTAGTGGGTTGCCAATAACGCACAGTACGCACGTGCGTAATGAATATTTCACGAAACTTGGTTTCAAAATAAGGAAAGAATTCCCATTTTAGGAAGGGGCGCAACAAAGAATCACTGTACGCCTTTGGATGTTATAAACTAATATGATCGCATCGTCTTAATTGCTAACAACTACTCCCTGACCGGGTGTACCATAGAGTATATAATCGTTTATTCATAGTCTGCGCAGGGACACTAAAATGTACATAAAAAGTTGGTACTGCTTGGCTTAAAAGTTTGCAATAACTTTCTGGTTCACCTGTGTTGTACGCACCAAAAGCTTAGCGACATTACATGGGCCTCGACGCGACAAATTTCCGGCACAGCGATACTCAAACCAGTCTCCTCAACTACAAAGACTAGCTAGAAAAAACGAAAGTTCGCTTATAGCAAGTTTAGATATTTTTTCCTCCAAAAAGCGAATTACAGAGGTGCTGATCAGACTGCGTAGATGTGCAGGCTGGTCTGTGTCTTTGTTGTTCGCAAATCTCTCGCGCCTAGGCCCATATCGAGGAGCATATCGTAGCAGATCAAACCAAAGGACATAAGCAGGGGTCTGACCAGGTTGTACATGTACATCAAATTAAATGACATCAATGGACCAGTACACGAGAGGTTGTTTCCTTTCACATCTGGGAGCCGCGAAGACTCAGAAGAGCCTGCGCATACGTGCATGCACAAACTATGAATTTCAAAGAAGTATTAATCTTTTTGCCATCCTGACGTAATCAGCAGGGCAACGTCTGAGTCTTTAAAAGTACCAAACGTAGCTTAATACGTAGTTGTCTTAATGATGCTATGATAATACTTGCTTCACCCAAAGGGCCACGAGTCTAGCTAGTCTTTGTTGCTGAGCAGCCTGGCTTGAGTTTTACATTGTCGCGACCCCGAAGAGAGACATGCTCATGCATGACGTTAATTACCGTGTATAGATATGCACTTATTTTTTGACGTATGCAGACTTCCGCATTGGTTAACCGTTGGAGTCGTTTCTTGCGAAAAGAGATGTTCTAATCATAATACATTGATCTTTGAGGAATTTCGCTAGATTTTAGCTAGCTCTTGAGATAATGGTATGCATGTGCATCAAGTCACTCAGACTAAAACTGACTTGCATGCACGGCTGTCTAGTGGGATTTAAGTATAAACTGAGGTTTAGCCCTTTATCTGACCAACGTCAAAGTTTAATAGTCGTTGCATTGATTGATTGCATACTAAAAATTGAGCCATGCCATGGCATTTGCAACATTCTGGTATGTGCGACCAGCAAAGGCTCAGTTCAGCCTGCGCATACGCGCAGTCTGATCAGAGCCTTTGCTAGTCGCTTGAATATTATATGATTGTAAAGCTGCTGACTGAACGTCATTTGGAGTTTCTAAGCTTAAAAGGAGGCTGCACAGGCTCGTCGGAGTCTACACTTGTCAAAATGACACATTGTTAACATGTCACGAGCATTGATAACATGTCACGGCTCAAATATTGCTGTCATTGCTGTGTGGATAAACATGTATGACAAAAACAACAATTTGACTGCGCCAAGCGAAGACTCAGATCAGGCTGGTCATTCGCCCAGTCTGATCGGAATCTTTCCTGTTCGCTAATTGGATAGCAAAGTACACAAGCTTTCCCCATATGACAAGCGAGGACTCTAATCGGACTGGGTGGAGGATGCCCATGCTGTTCCGAGTCTGATCGTAAAGTTATATTGTTGGTTTCCGGACATGACCGAAGCGAACGGCATCAACTCAAAAACCATTGGTGTAGCTCCAATTACGCAGTATACGCATGTGCGTAATAAATAGTAACACTCAAGGGAGCTCAACTTATGTGGTAAAAGTGATTTCCCAGACCACATGGAACTGCTCTTAAAGGAAAGAATTCGCTCCCTCTGGGAGCAAATTCTTTCCTTTAATAGAAGTTCCAATTTGACAAGGGACATAATTGTAGAGAATCAACGCTTGATACAGTAGTCTTCCTTTGATGTGCGTAAGTTTTTTTTCAGCGTTCTGGCTACGCCATTAAAAAGGATTGCAAATGCTGAACTCATGTTGACGAAGGGTTGTTTTTGTCGGTCACGGTTTTTACCTGCGTTAACTGCGGTTAAGTTGACGTTACTAACGTTAGCTGGCGTCTATTTCACAGGGGGCTAACTCAGTCACAGTGCGGGGTGATTCTTTATGAAAGTTGTCAATGATGCTTTATGAAATGGGTTACAGATTCTTTACTTTGGGTTAATGATTCTTGACAAGATGCGATGCTCATGCCAGTATAAAATAGTCACTGGTTTCGTCTGTGAGGGTTCATAATAATTGTGAATTGCCTGTGGGTATTTACAATATTTGTAAATGTTTGCTTTGGGTAGCACGCAGGTGTTCAGCCAGGTGCGGTGTTGACATCTGTGATTGACATGTTTATATTTTTATAGAGAATTCTGACACCAGTTTGTTATTGTTTCTCAAATGTCATATTTATTAGCCTGTCAATTCTGATGGGATGTTTTAACACTTTCAAAAGGTCATGATGACAGATGTTACTTAGTTTAGTAAAATTACATAAGCCCAATAAATAGATGTGTCAATTCTGACATTGATTGGCAGGATTGCGCAATATATTTAATCATATGACCTTTGGGGAATTGCGCAACTGGTGTGACTATGAGTCATTTTTGTATCTTCTGATTGGTTGATATAAATGGAAGCTTACCTATGTAGAGGGCGCTATATAGTAAACTTGAAATATGATTGGTTAGTGATGATGTCATTAGGTGGCGCTGTGGTCAGCTTCTATCACGTGACTTCATGGTATATAAGATGAAACCCAGTGGCAGAGCTTCAGACTTTGGTTAGACTTTAGTTAGACTTGGGTTAGACTTTGGGTAGATTTCGGAACTTTGGGTTATAGATAGTTTCTTGAAGTATTTAGTTGGACTTAAGAAGATTTAATAAAATTATAAAATTGTGAAAGTTGTTACTGAAATTTTACAAGACTTAGAAATTCCAAAGAGACTTTTAAAACACAACGCGAACTTGAAGATTAAAATCAACTACTACCTTACACCAGGAACGGGTGAAAATGGTTATATTAGACAGTTTTAGAGTCAAATTTTATTAAAAGACATATAAGCAGCATGTTTTATGATAGTCTATGCATTTATCATACAGTTTAGCTGTCCAACAATTCACCAATTACAATATGCTAAGTTGCAACAAATGCCATATGTGTATATTTCTTAGTTTTATCGAGCAAAACATGCTTGGAAACGAACCATTATATTATATATTTGGTATATGAAGCTTAAATTCTTCCTTTAATATACGTTTTAGCCAATTTCAAAAATTTTCGAAGTTAATGGTTCTTTATGAAAGGTTACAAATGCTTTATGAGCCTAAAATTCGGGTTACAGGTTCTTTTAGAAAGTTGTTACATATTCTTTATGAAATAAGTTACAGGTTTTTTATGAGACAAATGCAATTTCGTCCTGATATACAGCCGTAATGCATTTTTTTGCACCAATAAATGGGCCGCAATATGAGATTTCCAACAATGTGGTATGTGCGAGCACCAAAGGCTTAGACCAGCCTCTGCATATGTGCAGTCTGATCAGAGCCTTTGCTAGTCGCTTAACAATTAAGCCATGCTGATAAGTACATATGTAAGTAACTTGTTTAACGGGACTATTTCTACTTGCTAGAAGTAATTTGCCTCAACATTTATCATTTTGTTAAGTTTTAATATACAACTGCACTTTTTAGATACAAAAGTGGCGGCCATCTTTGGAAAACAGCCTCATATCATAAAATGCACGATATTTCTCAAAATTGTTACATATCCGCTCCACTATTAGTTGAAAAGTTGTTCCAAATATCTTGAAGAAGGCCCATGGCCGAAATTTTGATGAAGAATGGATGCATTCCATTGACTTAAAAGGTTTCCATAATATTTATGCGTTTTTCCAATGAGGGAATGTTTCAGTGACAAAGTTTTGGTTACAATTAGCAAGTTAGTTGTTTACTTCCGGCATGATTTCAATTTCATTATGCCATGCGTTGTTTGACTAACGTCAATATAAACACCCCACTAACATAAATCTACGGTTTCTGAAAAGTCAGTTTTGCGGAGAAAGCATGACCTGATGTCTTTAGGTTTGTTTTACACCTTTTATGCACCAGTGACCCAAACCCGATGACTTTAAGTGATGTTAAATGCTTATTTTTTGTCATTTTGTTTTTTGACATTCAAATAGCCAGTGTTGGCGCAATATTTGACTACTATTTAAATATGATTTGACGTTTTTTATTTTCACATTGTCAAGACGACGCCATGTAACCAAGCGTGTGTAAAAGAATGGATCCCTTGATCTTTATTCTGACGTTCAGGTCACATTTTACGTTTTCATGTTTTTCATCGTGTAGCGTAAATTTTACCGTTAAAATGACGTTTTTAGTATTTAACAAGTGCTATAAATATTCAATAGACATTTTCAAAAGAGATTTCATCAAACCGTCATAAATATGTCTCCATATGTTGCGTTTCTTTATTCCTTAATTAATAGGGGACATATTAAAGTTCTTAATCCAATAAAATATGGAAGAAAATGTTACTAAGAGCAAAACATATAAATTGTTGTGGTAAAAAATAAGAATATCTTCGTTAATCAGACCGTTGATTAATTAGTGCAGATAATTTATTATCCTGTTAATCTCCCTTGATTTCTGTAGCGGCGAGTCACTTCCCTTGGATTTGTGACGTCACAAGGGGAATTCGTCATTGACTCTGTATTGTCGCAGTGATAATGCAGCACTTGATAGCGATTAAAATGATGTTTTGGGGTAGACATTGACGAGACTGGACCAATATTCTATCAGTTCCTCAGCATGCATTTCGAATGTTGAAGACCCGTTGAAAACATGGTGTCGGCTCACATCAGAAGTATAGGGCCTAATAAAATTGTATGTCTTTGTTGAGGCCTTCCCAGGGGTTTTGGGGAACAGGGGAAAAAAGGGTATTTATTTCACGGGAACAGGGGAACAAATGCCAAATTTTTAGGGGAACAGGGGAACAAAGACAATATTGGGGAACAGGGAACATAAGAAAACAAATTTTCCATTTTTGGGGAACAGGGGAACAAGCCAATTTATTTCAGGGAAACAAGGGAACAGGTACCCCCCCTGGGGTGGCCTCTTTGTTAATCAAACCCCATTTATATACACCATAGGAAGGAGCGAGGACAGGGGTGGTTCCAATTTCTGGAAAGGGGTTTAATATGTATAAAGATGTGGGGGTTCGCTTTGCTGATTTTCTCATTTTTCTTAAATATCCCACGAAAATGAAATAATTTGGTCTCACTGAGACCAAATTATTGCATTTTAAGAAATCAGTCAGTGTTTCAATATCTATTTTTAGCTGTCAGGCAGCAGTGAAAAAATCATGTTAACCTGTCCTGGGCTAAATTTAGTTTAATCTACTTTTAGCTGTCCGTAAGCACTGTAATATCATGATGTCTAACTGTCCTGGGCTAAATTTAGCTAATCACTGTTGGCGCAACCAGTGAAAGCTAGTATCAGTCGTTCAGGAGGTTTTTAAAATCCTTTTTATTTCATAAATGGATAGCCCATGTATAAAACTAACGGTATGCAATTCAACATGGGAAGTATTTAGTAGCATATATTCTTAAAACATGAGAAATTCTTGTTTTTTTAAACCTTCAATTTTTCAATTTTTTAACTCAAATAACTCTTTAAAAGTCTGGTAAGGTCATTTTTTCTCTTAAAATAAAAGTGTTGCACTATTTTTCAACACAATATATTGAAAGGTAACTTTTTGGAAACATAGCCATAAGTCCTGTTCCTGTACCATCTTAAAAGAAGAAATACCCCACTACTGAGAAATACATGGCAAAATACTTATCTATTACCATTTCTGAAAATTTCGTCCTTAATCCTTTGATGCTTATCAAAATTATATATACTGACCCACACTTCCAACGCAAAATGTTTCAGGAGTATAATTTTGATTAAAAACGAGGTCTTGCCGAAATTATTGTACCGTTAAGAGGTTATGACAGAATGTCACTCAATCAGGTTATGATTAAAAGGGAATGATTGACTGGTAAAATTCTACTTTCGTTTTCATTATAATAAGTGTTTATTTTTTGATATGCTAGCCTGGGTTCAGTCGTCAATATTTTGGCAATATTTTCTAGTGCTAATATTCTAAAAAAAAAGAGAATAAAATGTCATTTTTGACCAAGGAACGGAAAAATAAAAAGAAGAAAAAATGATCAGACTGGAACCCAGGCTATTACAATGCATGCAATTATATATATGGAATATTGATCGTTGTAACAAGGCAATTCAGAATCCGTATATTTTATGCGGATTTCAATAGAACTCTGCTTTTACAGATTAATTCCAAAACTATAGCTAATCAATGAAAAAGTGGGATGTTGAACAAGTATTTTGGTGGTGCATGCTCTTTGTTTAAGTGTTTGTCGTTTGCCGAGTACAAAAAGGAGGCTTCTTCAAATTTGAAACAGAATCTGGCCTGCGTCGTGAGAAAACCTGCCTTCGTGGCTTGTGTCCAGGTAAGGCTCAATCCAGCCTGCTCAGCTACATGGACTAGTTAGAAGAGTGGAATGAATTTCGCTTGTAGCAAGTTCAGATATGATACTTGCCATTTAGCAAATAACAAAGGCGCTGATCAGACTACGCGGATGCGCAGGCTGATTTGCGCCTTTGCTGTTCGCACCCCCCCCAAAGACAGGCTATAAGAATATTGCAACTTTGCATTTAGCAAGTTTTACTGCTAAACTTTCCAGATAGCCAATAACGAAGGCGCTGATCAGACTGCGCGAATGCGCAGGCTGATCTGCGTCTTTTTGTTTGCTTGCAACAATACCAGATTTCCCCGTGACGAAGTTCCATCTCTAACAACGGCGAGGCCCTTCTCCACTTTGGCGGTTCTGTTATTGTAATTATAAGTTCATTATTATTGTTCGTGTGATTGAATATGTCTTGTCAAGCTTTGACATAATCTAATCGTCTTTTCTTGTATTAATTCGTTCGTTTGCTTCTCGCTCCATGTGCCTTAACCGCTTTGGTACATGTGCGGAATCAGAAATTTTTGTCAGGGGCCCTGTCAATAAAATGTTTTGTGTGTTTTTATTTTTAGTCCTCAACCTTTTTCACAGCCAACAGACGGGGTCGTCCAATTGTATCTTGCAATGGTAACTATAATTTTCTGGAGGGTCCAAAGTATTCAGTTTTGAATCCTAATATCGTCCATAGTGTACGAAATTGGCGATGCGCTATATGCTGATTTTGAATGCATGTATACGTCTATTTGATAACATTGGCTTTGGAATAAAGATGAAATTATCTTCTCTTTGTGTGCTGGGTAATTTATGCTTTCGTGCTTCAAAAATTCACTTAAAATATTTCAGGAACACTTGCAAAGGTATATCAGCGAATAACAAATGTCACCGCTTCAGCCTTGCAGAAACGGTAAAGTCGAGTATATTCGGACAGACAGCTAAATTCGGACATAGACCTTGTTTGTTTCATATGGGCACCGTGAACTAATTATTTCTCCCATAGACCCCAATGGTGAACCCCTAGTATTCGACAGTTTATTTTGCATCTCACAATACATGTGGGGCATCACCATATGCCTTAAATTCAAGCCAAACCATGAATAAGGGGAATAAGAAATGAGAAAACATACATTCACCTGCTTTTTTTTCAACTGTTGCATGTTGATTAATGGCTGCCATATTTTTGGAAAACCCCGTCCCAGTTCCTATTAGAAATCACTATTTTTACTTTTTGCTCTAAAAAAGCAAAATATAAATGCATCTGGTAGTAAACTATGTACCAATTTGAAGAAAATTAATTTTTGCATCTGCTAGAGAATAAAATATATTTTTACTTTAGCCTCATCATCCAATCAGATGCATCCATTTGCCAGATGATAGCATTGGAGTTCCTCTCAGCGTTTGACTCCTGGGATATGTTGATATAATTAGTTCCCGGTCCCCATATTTCAAATATTGGACTAAAAAATAAATTAACTAAGCAAACAGTGAAAATCGTGACTCTGGATTTATACGGTTTGCAAATGTGTGTCCGAATTTACCTGATGTCCGCTTTTACCCGACTTTACCCTAGAGTTAATGATCATTGATGATACAAGCTTTGCCAATAAAAATATTATTTGTGTCTGATTGAGCATTGCTTATAGTTTAGCAGATATTCCTTCAGCATGAATATTGTAACAATGACTGTTCCTGCTATATTAGGGTAAAGTCGGATTAATTCGGACATTAGGTAAATTCGGACACACCTTTGCAAACGGTGAAAATCCAGATGAGACGGCTCCTTATGAGCCGTCTCATCAGGATGTTCACTGTTTGCTTAGTTAATATATTTTTCATTCCCATAGTTGAAGTATGAAACAAACAAGATCGCTTTCCGAATTTAGCTTTCTGTCCGAACATACCCGACTTTACCCCTATATCATAAATGTCCTTCACTTTCATCGTATTCCTTTTATGTATGTATCTTGTTCTATTGTCTCTTCCTCGTGGTGCCATGGGTTGGTCTGTAATTTGTGATGGTGGCCTTTCCTGGTCCATTTTTTCTTAGGCGCTTGTCATATTTGGGTAGTGTAGGCTTTTTATTCAGATATGGATGTCAATACTGGGATGAAATTGGGTTTTTTGGCTTAATTGTAAAGGACCTCATTTGGGGTCTTCGGGGTTTGCGAAGAACAAAGGCGCAGACCCACCTGCGCACCCGCGCAGTCTGATCAGCGCCTTTTTTCTTCGCTTATTGAAAAGTATCATATCTAGACTTACTACGAGCGAACTTTCAATTTTCTAGCTAGTCTCTCACGGTAGCTGAGGAGACTGGTTTGAGTCTCGCTTTGTCGGTATTCCCGAAGACCGGTTTGGTCGCGCCGAGGGCCCTTAATGGGAACTGGATGTGATATATGATAGTGACATTTCCTAGTCATATTCACTGGTTTCTTATGAGAAAGTAGCGGGTTCTGAATGTCCCAGTGGATTCATAGTTTATTGTTGCTCCCATTATTTGTGGTGCTTTGTAAATGCGGTACTTCTAGTCCGTTTTAGTTTTGCAACCATCTCGTCGAGGGAGAAAGCTGCGTGTGTCCCTTTCTAACGGCGCCGTGGGTTGGTCTTCAGTGCGTGATTGTGGCATGCGTGATTATGGCGTTACCTGGTGATACTCCCTTTTTTTAATCTCCGAATTCACGGGATCTGGATCTACAAATGTTTTCTAATCGTGGTCTAAAATTCTGTAGTGTTTGATACATGTAGCAGCGTTTGATTGTAGCATATTTCCTGGTCATATTCGCTTACTTTTTTGTGGTGGCGAGCCGAGTTATTCACTTTACTGCACATATGGGCCTCGTTGCTAGAAAACCTATCTTTGGAGTTTCCGACCAGGTCATACCCAAACCAGCCTGTTCAGCTATAGATACTAGCTAGAAAATTGAAATTTTGCTTGTGTTGCAAGTTTACACATGACACTTTCCAATAAGCGAATAACAAAGGTGTTGAGCAGTCTGCATTGATGCGCAGACAGGCCTGCGCCTTTGTTGTTCACCAACTCCGAAGACAGGTTTTCTTGCATCAAGGTCCAAATTACCCGAACTGGAAAAGCATACGCAAACTAAATAGTCCCATTTCATATTGATATAATCAGAGACTACTTCTTTGTTTTATTCAGCAAATATATTGCTTAATTTGATATATAGTATGGATTAGCCCAAGTAATCATTTGGGAAAATCCATTTTAGGTGGTGGTCAATCATCAAATTATTCTAATATGGATTAAGAAGATAAACAGTCCGCTTTTATTCATTTTTCTCTGAATGTACAATACAAACTGAATACATAAAACAATTCATACATACTGTCCTGCCAGCCAAGAGTGGCAGTGACGTCATGTTTTGTTTACAAAATTATCAGGGACTTATTATCGATAGATCGCTTTTCTATTAATCCTATCCACAGGATAGGATTAATACACAAGCGATCTATCGACTCACGTTTTGTTCAAGTGATGTGTACAAGTTAATGTTTTACTTAACAATTGTAAACAAAACATACGTCACTGTCACTCTTGGTTGGCACGGCAGTAGCTACATATGCAGATAAAGCTCTTGGTGAGGAGCACAGTAAATTATCAAAGGGTCGCTGGTTCGAGACCCACAGGTGGCATTGCGTTGTGTCCCTGTCTCCATGAGCATAAAAGTATCCTCGGCTGAGTGTTGGTTCAACCCAGGAAGACAGAAAATTGTTCCAACATGACTGAAAAATTGTTGACGGAGACGTAAAGCATCTGATTCAACAATTGGTGCCTTTTCCAGATTTTCAATCATTTCGCTGAGGAAAGGTTGCTTTGTCTTTGTCTCTTTGTTTGTTTGGTTTGAGGTCAGTTCACTTAACCACACTTTCCTGGGCAAGCCTGTAAACCAGTATTTCGTGCACATACTTTTTGTTTTAAATTACAACAACCCTTATTGAATCAGCGGAAGGAGCAGAATGACTAGAAATTATTTCACGATCACACTCCACGAGAGTATGGGACGGGGCCGGGATCAAACTCGCGACCCTGGATCTGCAGCCAAACTCGCTACCGACTGCGCTACATGCCCTGGTTTTGTTTGTGATCCAATTTCCCCATCCATGACTGCCCTGCGATGGTTTGTACTTGTATTTTCTGCAGTGGCGGATCCAGAAGGAGTTCTGGGTATCCGGTTGAACCCCCCTCCCTGCCCCTCATTTTTAAATTTCCTATGAAAATGAAATAATTTGGTCTAAGCGAGACTGAATGGGATATTTAAGAGAAATGAGATAATCAAAGCGAACCCCCACACATTTATACATATGAACACCCTTTCCAGAAATCCTGGATCCGCCCCTGGTCTGGCCAGTCATTTGTTTTTAAACATTTCTGAGCACAGCATACTTTACTAAGCACAGCATACACATGTATGAGGAGGTTTTTGTGCCACTAGAGATGAATATTGTCCAGAGTTTTGTTATCAAAATCTTAAAGCGAATCCAGGGAGAGACCCATACAACCATTATGAAAGTTTCTTCCAAATCTCTTAATTATCTTCCAATATTCTTATCAAATTCAATGGTAGATAGGAAAATTGACTCTTAACCTTTGAAAGAACTTTCGAGCTGATTTCATTTATCTTCATTTCAATCTTCATCAGTGATTGGTTTACAAAACAAGTGTAATAAGTACTTCACATGTGACCATACAAGGTACCTGTTGGAAATGAAACTATTTGTCCAGGTTCTATTGTGAAGAGATTATTAACAGATTTTGATGAAGGTAAGAGGAAACTACCAACAAAATCATTTCTCAAATATTCATGGGAGTTATCAACCTACCCATAGCCTAACCAAACTTCATTGTCATATCAACACCTTGTGATTAGTTCAAGAAACACATATTAAAATCTTTTCTAAGCTTGCCAGGTAGCTTTATAATCCTTCAATGAATATGAATGGTGAGTTCATAGTATCTCTGTCTGGATTAGCTGTAAATCATTTAATATTATTTATGCCATAAGGTGTGCGGGGAAAAATATCTAGAATGCAAAAAATTGAAACCACTATAGTGAGAATTATCAGGGAATACTTTAACTGTTTTTTTATATTTTATGCATTGAAGAATAATAGAATCACATAGACGGAGTCAATCAAACTTTCAAGTTACTTTTCAATCTCTTTTTCAGAATAATAAAGGCCAAGACGCAAGAAAACCTGACGTCGGGGCCTTGGGAACAACAAAGGCGCAGACCTGCCTGCACATCCGTGCAGTCTGGTCTGTGCCTTTGTGCTTCGCTTACTGGGAAGCTACAAGCAAACTTTCAAAATTTTCTAGCTAGTCTCTGTAGCTGAGGAGACTAGTTTCAGTATTGCGTTGTCGGACACCCCGAAGACAGATTTTCTCAGGAAGACCGGTTTCAACGGTACAAGGCTCAAGATTCACTGGTAAGTCCAACGGCTTCATTGACGAACGTGTAGCTTGTCTTCAACTTCTGTTATACAGCTGGACCAACAGAAATTAAGATTTGTATCCTGAAAGTATAAAACCATGATATGGGCTGCAATGCAAGAAAACCTGTCTTCGGGGGTTTGTGAACAACACAGGCGCAGACCAGCCTGCGCATCGGCGCAGATTGATCAGGGCCATTGTCTTTTGCTTATTGGAAAGTATCATGTAAGCTTGCTAGTCTCAGTAGCTGAGGAGGCTGGTTTGAAACTCGCTTTGTCAGAAACCCGGAAGACAGGTTTTCTCGCGACGAGGCCCATATTATTAGCCAATTTAAGAGTACCAATTTAAGAATCGTTATTTAAAGACCAGATTATTCACAAAATATTCCAATAAGCTCCATAGAAAAATCAAAATCTTGTAACTTTGTTATGAATGATAAAAGCTACTATACAATCTTAGATGTAAAACGCAAAGATACTGAATACAGTGTGCAGTGTGTATGTGCACAAACTGCTATGTGCCATGGGTGTCCCCATTCATCAAAACTTAAGTTCATGATGTGGCACAATTAACGGAGAGGTGCTGCTTTCTGCAAACATAAAAATATATTTCTATGGAAATAATACAGCGCTTCAAGGTGTGCAGGTCTTTCAAAATGAATTTTATGCAGAAACTCCTAAACGGATACATTTTCAAACAGTGAAAACCCAGATGAAATGTGGCATTTCATGAGAGTCGAGATCTGCACGGTTTGCTCAGACAAAATTGACTTTCAGAGAAACAAATACAATATATTTTAAACTTTTACCTATGGCCCCTAAATATATGCAATGGACCATCCTGACTTTATTGTATGTAGCTTTATGGAACATTCCATTGGTCTCATAAGGGTTAATATTTCAAACATCACCTACAGCCACATAAATGCTAAGAGTTTAATTATTCTAACTATTTTATCTATCTAAGCAATGTTGCATTTCTATGTTTAGAAAAAAACATAAATGATCATGGATTCAGGCAAACAACATAACTAAAATTAATCCAACAAATATGGTTTCATAGAAAACCTAAACAGAATTAAAACCCACTGTACTTCTATGCACAATAAATTCAGCCAGTGCATTAGATTTCCAACAATGTGGTGTGTGCGACCAGCAAAGCCTCAGATCAGCCTGCACATACGCACAGTCTGATCAGAGCCTTTGCTAGTCACTTGAGTATTGTATGATTGTTAAGCTACTGACTATACACCATTTGGAGTTTCTAAGCGTAAAATGAGGCTGCACAGGCTCGTCTGAGTCTACACTTGTCAAAATGTCAAATCGTTGGAATCACATGTTGCGGCTCAATTATAAAGAAAAGAACCTACTGTAGTGGCAAGGCTCCTGACTGCTGCACTCTGCATTGTCAGCACAGTGCAGTGGACTTGTACCTTCAAAGACATTCATTCAGCCAACCAGCACCTGATAAATACATATGAGCCGTGGCATGTGATTTCCAACAATGTGGCATTTTGACAAGTGTAGGCTCAGACAAGTCTGTACCACCCCCTTTTAAGCTTATAAAACTCCAAATGGTGTTCAGTCACTAGCTTAACAATCATAAAATACTCAAGCGACTAGCAAAGGCTCTGATCAGACTGCGCGTATGCGAAGGCTGATCTGAGCCTTTGCTGGTGGCACATACCACATTGTTGGAAATCTCATGTCACGGCTCATATCAAATATGGATGAGATTAGCAATGAGATCCTTCTAAGAAACGTAAGCATAGCTTTGCACCTCTAATTATTATTAGTGTCCACCTTGATGAGATGTCTCAAGACCGATCTCATCAGGATCTACACAATTTGTAAAGCAGCCATCCTTGTATAACTTCTAATTTAGATACCCTATTTTGAAAACTGAAGATACATATCATCTGGCTAATTAATATACATTTTATGATGTGGATGAAAATCAGTGTAGATCCAGATCAGCTGCCTTCTATACACAATTTGAGTAGAAATAAAAGTTTGCATACTGAAAACAACCCTTGAATTAATCGATGCATGTTCTACTCTGCTGAAATCAATAGAAACAATACAACCTATTTCAAAATTTGACATATCAAGCAGATTTAGGTTGGCTTGTTGTCATTGGTTGCGATGTTATGTGTGATTGCGCTATTTTCTGGACACTTGTTTTTGAAGAGGCAAGCAATCAAGTGTGCATGTGTTAATAACAAAAGTCAATAGTTTGACAAAACCAAAAAGTGACATGTGCGCCTGGTGAAGATCCAATTCAGCCTTTACATTGGAACAGTCAGATAAGTTTTTTCAACATAAACTGGTAAATACTGCTGGTCCAAACCTAGCCATAGACTGTACATAGAAGACTGATCAGACTAGCAGATGTCATGCTGAATTGAGTCTTAAATATGCCAATAACATGACTGTCATAAGGCAGCTCATTTTTGTAAAAAGTAAGTACATACCTCTACCAACTTATCCATGTCTTCTCTAACCACAACCTGTTAAATCTCTGACACCTGAAATTACAAGGTGTATTGAATGAGATACATGCCTGTCTTACGCAGCCAAAATTCTGATCAAGACTTATTCGCAAACATACCCCTATGAGAATTACCTGTATTTTTGGGCCAGCTTCTTTAGGTTGAGGTCATGGAGCATTGTCACAATTATTAAGACAGTAAAACAATAGTATCAGTGACAACGCAATGCAACAAATTGTTAACTATTATAGCATATACACTGTAGTCATACCACTACGGCATATTGGGTCTCGTCACTTATTCCGGTGTTAAGGTAACTTTCTCATCATGTTCAATTTCTTCATTTAATCACAAAGAAACGCCCCAAAATGCTTGGGTTCCGATTGATTTTTGTTCATCAAATTCACATTGTATCTTTTAGCTTTACCAGTATATGAAAACTTAAACGTTTAATGCCTGGGCATGAAATAACTAATTACGGTTTCGTCATCGTGAACAATTAATCAATGACGAAACCGTATAATTATGACGAAACCGTAATTTACATTTCTTTAATATAACTGTAAAAAACCCATTAAAAATTCTGATTTTATCTCCGTTTTGGCAAAACAACACAGAGGTTGTTAACTAGACGATGCAATCTCAAAGCAAACATATTCGAAAGTTCTCATTTTTGTAAACCTTTATTTGAAGTTAATTTTACTATAACAGCGGAGTGGGTGACGAGACCCAAATTGCCGTAGTGGAATGACTACAGTGATATAAGGGAACACAAGGCAGGGAATCATAAAAATGTGTTTAACGGGATCTGACATTTGTGCCATTTTACCCGTTTCCTAAACATAGAGAAGAAGTGCATCTTTCTCACATTTTGAAAAAAGTACACCCACTGCAGCGCAAGTTTAAATGCAAAGTATAATAGTACTTCGATGTACCATATAGACGGATAGAAAAAATACTTACTGTAGACAGCAGGCTACAGATTCTTGGATCAACGTGGGCTTGTAGCTTCAAGGCATTCAGTCAGGGTCTAAAAAATAAACTATATTTAAATATGAGCAATGTCATCGGGGTCTACAGTGATTGGCTATGGTAAGCTAAAGAATGACAGTGTTTATTTTGATTAGATACTTCTATAGGATGTTGTCTGCTGATCATCTATGCAAATTGTCCGCCCTGATCTGGATCCAAACTGTTTGCAAAGTGACCATATATAAATGTACTCTGAATTGATCAGGTAAAATAATGGAATAACCAATCATAGCTTACAAAATATATGTGACCTAATTAGACAGTATTTAGACTATGTTCAGCTGGGTAAAGGCACATGCTACATCTATAAAAGATCCAAGTCCGTCGAAAGTAACAAGCAACTTTTATGATTGTCGGTTTTCCTGGTCTCTTGTTTTGTTTCAAACATGAAAGCTCTACAGGTCTCCTAATTGTATGCACATTTCATTAAAGTCTCAATTAAATCTGAATGTCCTTTTTATGCTGAGGAGTTAGATTTTTAGAGGTTTTTTTTACCAAATATGGGCATAACAGCCATCTTGGTCATGTGACCAGCAGAACTGTTTTCAACAAACCCATTTGATCACCAGAAGGAGTCTCCATATGAAATTGGGAGTTCATTTGACCCAGTTGTTTCAGGAGTAGATGTTTGAAAATCTTGATGAACAGTTTGGATCCAGATCAGGCCCAAAATTTTTTCGTGCCTGAACTTGGTCTAAACCGCTTGTAAAGTTTATCAGCAGACATCTGTTGTGCAGGCACACATTTCACATGAACTATCCGGTTTTGCATTCTCAGATATTAAAGAAAAATGAAATACAACAAAACTTACCTCTTCCATTATAATGAGATCTCTTTCTATCCACTGTCTGTTTACACACTGGCACCTGAAATTATATAAAAAATAAATAAGAAATGCGAATTTAATATTTTAGTTTTGGTTTTATTGGTTACCAGGTCAGTATGTGGAACGTTTTACATATTTCTACTTTTTGTTTTATATGTTACCTGGTGGGGTATGTGAAACCCTTTTTATATATTTTTAGCTTTTGATTTATATGTTACGAGGTGGGTATGTGAAACCCTTTTTATATGTTTTTAGTTTTTGTTTTATATGTTACGAGGTGGGTCTGTCAAACCCTTTCAATATAGTATTAGTTTTTGTTTTATACGTTACGAGGTGGGTTTGTGCAACCCTTTTAATATATTTTTGTTATTGTTTTATATGTTACGATGTGGGTATGTTAAACCCTTTATATATTTTTTAGTTTTTAGTTTTATATGTTACCAGGTGGGTATGTGAAACCCTTTTCATGTACTTTTATTTTTGGTTTTATATGTTACATAGTGGGTATGTGAAACCCAGTTTCATGTTGTTTTTAAGTAACATATCCAACGCATGTATAACCCATTTTGTATGTCAGAAAGTAGTATCGCAAACTACATTCTGTATTTTTAAGTCTTCGGAGAACAACCATTGAACACATATGCCATAGAAAAGAGCAGAGCGAGCAAAACCACCGCCGAAAAATAACCGAATCAACGCAAAGCCACGACAACCTGAATATGGCTTTAGTACCATCTTACCCCAAATGCTGCTCACTATAAATAAGAATAATAAGAATACAGAC